>OY757938.1:3371488-3706488 GCA_963585895.1 Sepioteuthis lessoniana
TGAAATTTAGAGTTACATGTTTTAAACAAATTTCGGCCGTAAAACCTTTTATAAAATATAAAAGATATACCGGATATACTAACGCAGGAAGACCTGTTTTCTATTCTATTATAGGGATAATAAGCATTGACTTTCGTTTTTTTCTCATAAGATATCAAGACTCTGAAATAAGAAGCCCAATTTATATACCTTGGTAGTAATTACTCATGTGTTAAAAGCTATCTCAACACAAGCATGGCTAAAGCATATACTGTTACAAACAGGTTGGTGACCATATAGAAATCTTCTCTCTGATAAAAGAGAACGGGATTTTTTCCAAGATATAGCTAAGTCAATACTATTGTATGGTTGAAATCTTACGAAACACTCGGGGAAAAAGCTGAATGGTAACTACTCAAGTATGCTATGTGGTGTTTTGAACATATCATGGATGCAGCACCATACAAAACAGCAGCTGCATGGCCACATACCAACCATCGAACAAATCATTCATAGTAATACAGGCAATTTATACTGGTCATGGCTGAGAACTAGGGACTCATTAGTAACGTTCTCCAATGGAATCCTACACATATCCTCACACCAGTGTTCACCAATCAACAAAAGCCTTACACCCATCAGCTTTTTGGGGACAAATGATGCCATCTAAAAAAGTTGCTTAGAGCGATGGCCGATAGGGATAAATGTTGAGACAAAGACTGGTTTTTAAAAAAATTGCGCTGTCATCATAACCTCATGATAAGGATATTGAATAATTATCGCTTGTTTCATTCTTATTAGGGCATAGGCAATAGTCTCATGAACATGAATTCAAGAATCATTTGCCCTCATTACCATGAGGACAAATGGTTGTAATATTCTTGTTAGGAAAAAAAATTATTCATAGAACGATAAGGCCAAATGCTTGTTATACACTCAAGAGGGCAAACGTCTATTTTTCTAGAATAAGGCCGAACGTTTGTTAAGCTCTCGTGGGGACAAACGTATCTTATACTCATCAAATTAGAATACATGTTTCTTATACTACCATGACGTTAATCGTGTATTATACAACCATAAGAGCAAACCTTTTGTAATACAAATGTCTGTAAAACTAACATGAAATAAAACGTGTGTTATACTAAAAAGAGGAGAAATCTTCTTTATGTTCACATAAGAACAGGAGTTTATTATGCTCCACTGATCAGAAGGTTTTAATCAGTATCACATGGCCAAACGTGTCGAATACTAGAATAAGCACAAAAGTTTGTTACGATAGAATTATGACAAATGTTCTTAAAACTCAGCAGAAGTCAGATGTGTATTATACTTCTATGAGAAAAAAAAGTATGTTATATTCATATAAAAAAATGTATGCCACACGAATATAAGGAGAGTTGTTTTTATTATACTCACATGAGGGCAGTTTCATGAAAATATTTAGCTATACTCTCCTAAGAGTCTATATTTATTTCTAACTCATGAGAGAGAAAAAAAATTATTATACTTTCGTTTCGAGGAAGTGTGAATAAATATTGGAACGAAACTCATCTTATCTCAATTACTTTTATTTTTTCGATCAGAAGAAAACAATAAGCTGATTATTGTAAATACAAAAACCATAAGTAAAAATGATCAATCTTATTTTCTCTCTTTGCCCGGAGAAAATGGAACAATTTAAAGAGGAGATAACTCTAACCTCCGTCTAGTGTTTACTCACTGTTTATCCGAGATCATCTTTTACCTCTTCTACCATAACACAAAATTCTGTGTTATATTTTCAATAACTATGATTTATATCGTCTTTGATATAAAAATTCAAACCCTAGACATAACGGTTATCGAAGTAGGAAATTGAATCAACGACCCGATTTCAAATCCTGGTCAAAGCTGTTTGTGATTCATTTTGTGCTAATGAACTTGAGAAAAGTAGAAATCTTTCTCTTCTCATTAATGGCTAAATAGTTGGGAAAACTGGGTTCTTTGTTGTTGGTCAGGCTACATATATTAGAAAACGAAGAACTTCTAAATCAGGGAGATATTTTAAAAAATCTATAACATATTGTTGCAATATTCTTTTGTCATTAGCTCACCCAAAACCAAAAAGCGTGGCTGGTCATATATAAGCCTTCACTATTTCAGTTTTTAGAGAATTTTAGCATTTTAAAAAGTATTTGGGAACAAATAGTTAAAGAAATTCGGTTAATTTATTTGTGTGTAGACATTCATGTTATTAGCAAAAAAGGATGACAATGTTTTTATAATGATCAAGTCCAAAATATTGTTGTTTTTCCAAAATATTCATAATAAATTTAATTTAAAAAAAAATTTAATTCTTAAAATCAATTCTTAAAAACAGTTTGATTTGTATTATACCTGAAAAACACTGAGTTCTCAAATCTTATGACTTTAGAAAAGTAAAACATAAAAAATGAATTTAGCTGTTCACATCTTTAACTGAACTGGGTTCTTTGTTGTTAGTAAGGCAACCAATACCGGAGAACGAAAAATTTCTAAACTAGACAGATATTAAAAGAATCTGTAACACATTGGTGCATCATTCTTTTCTCATTAGTTCACCAAAAAAATGTGGCTGGTCATATAAAAGCCTTCACTACGATAAAAAAAATGTAAGAACTCTCCAATCAATTTAGCGATTCATATCTTTAACTGAACTGTTTTCCATCGTTCACAAATGAGGAGGTTTTTTAAAATTAGAAATAAATCTTAATTTAGGGATGTTTACATAACCAATAAACTGAGTTCAAATCCTGGACAAGATTGTTTCTGATTCACTTTGAGCTGATATCTTTTTAAAAAGCGGGAATCTTTCTCTTTTAATCTATGTGTAAATAGGCGGGAAACTGAGTTATTTAACCTTTCTATGTCAACCTATCTTGAAGAAGTAAAGACTCTGAATTCAACACTCGGGTAATGATTTTCAGAGAATCTGGGCCACTCTGCTGCAACATTCTTTTGAATAAAGCTGCTCCAACTCAAGCTTTTATTACAAAAAAAAAAAAAAAACAACAATGTCTTCTACAAGAAAACTCTCTCTTTACTTTGACTTTTAATCACTCATCCGTTGTTTGTGAACTGAAGAGCTTTTCTTAATAGAAAATAAAATCTTTAAAAGATATTTAGAGAACCAACCATAAACAAATCAATAGATAATTAAATATTACGATGATGATAATGACAAAGCAAAACTAACGACAGCGGATCTGGACACACAAAAAAATTAATGTAAGTTAATTATCTAAACCACTTTCGGCGTTCAAAATCTATTTGTATAACAGTAACTACGATGTTTCATTTAACATTTCCGAAGCTTTTAATTCCAAAAACTAAGACCTTATTGTTAAAAAAAAACGTTAAATTCTTCGATCTTGCCAGGAAATTCTAAGAACTGGAATTAGAAGCAATCACCTCTCCGGGTTCTGATGCTTCTGATAAGATTCTACTTTATTCAAACAAGCCATTGCCAACATCTGCTTAAAGGTAATTTGCTTATCTGTTGAAAAGAAGGCATTAATTTTCGACAGCCTTTCTGATAACGATTTCTTGGGCTCCAGTGATTACCTTTACACACTCCTTTCTCCTATTTTTCGTAAAAAAGTTCATACGCCTCTTAAAATTAAATATCTATTCACAGCGTTCACTTGTTTTCCTTCCAATATGCTCTGCAGATATACTTAATTTTCTATTATCATGGATATGACACATCAATTCAGCCAAAGGTGAGGCTTAGGAGAATGGAGTTCTGGGAAATGTTGACTAACTCTTCGTTGACGCTACAACACACTCAACCTGATTGGTAGTAACTGTAAAAGTTCCATCTATGGGTCAAAATGATTGGTTGGAAAAAAGATTTCTTTTTGATGGTTACATAGCATTTAGATTGCTATTTATAAAAAGTTGGTGACCATAGTCGATGGTGACCCGAAGGCTACCTTTTCAATAGCTACTACACCAAGGTCTGGGGGAGGGCGCTACTCCTTCCCTGGATTGCTCCACTTTACCCTTGATCCGTACCTTATAATGCTGAGTGTTAAGCAAGGAAGCATCAAGTACCGTTTTTTGAGTCTTTGGTATGACTCGACCTGGGATTGAACCCAGGTCTCCCGGGCCATTGGCGAACACTCTAACCGCTAGGCCAATGTCCGGTAAAACTGTTCTTATTATTACAAAATAAGAATGGTTAGATGAAACCATATAGGTACGGGGGTGTCCTCGTGGTATTATGTTTAAAGTGACGGACTGCAGAATCGTAGAAAGTAAGTTCGAACTCCAGTCGCGCTATTCCATTCATTTTCGGATAAATACCCCATAATGTACTCCCAGCTATGGGTTAAATAGTACAGCTACTGTTCTTCTCGAAGGAGGGCTTTGGCATTAAATAACCTTCAAAGGTTAATATTCCAAGAAACTAAACTAAACCATATAGTTAAGTATAAATCAATACTATCAGGGAAGACTACTTGAAAGCATAATAGCTGGATAAGTCCCCGTGGCGTAGTGGCTAACGTGCAAGATTGCAATATCGTAGCAAGAAAGTTCGAACTCCAGTCACGTTTTTACGTTCACTTTCGGATTAATAGCCCGAGGAAAGGCATAAACCCCAATGTCCCTTAGCTATAGGTTAAACAGTACTATTATTGACTTCTTCCTCGTATGGCTTTACCATTAAATAACCTACGAAGGTAAAGATTCTATTAAGCAAGGTCGGTTGTTTATTTGTGTTTTTATGACATATCAACCTTTGTAGGTTATTTGATGCCAAAACTTTATTATACACATATATGAAATATATATTATTTGTAAACAAATAGGTTGTAGGTAGCATTATTTCAAACAAGCCAGACCTCATTTGTTTATTCACATTTAAATAGTTTTAAGTACTGATATCTAACACTAGTTATTTTATTTGCATACAATTAAATGGTTTTCCGACTTGTTATATAATACTAATAATCAAATTTAACATCAGTAATTTTTGCACCCAGTTAAATGGTTTCAAGTTTAGAAAATTATTTCCTAGTTCTATTTGGCCCATAGATGAAACCATAACAAGTACTTCCACTCCTGGTCATAATTGACATGGGAGAAATATCAATGAAGGGGTACTCAACATTCCCCAAAGCTCTGAAACTAGAGCCTCACCATCAGATAGATTAGTGCTATGCCAAAGACAATTGTTAGGAAGTCTTACTCCTCAGCAGACATGTTGCCCACGTATTCTACAACCCCAGTCGATTAAACAAAGAAACTAATCCGATCTATATAATTGTGCAAATATTTGTATACGTTATGGCTATAATTAAACATTTACAAACGAATGAAATGTTGGAATTAGATGAGTAAAATACTCATAAACAAATAAACGAAAGCAGTTTGCGAGGATGAATAATTGTCCATGATTTGTCACGTATTTATAAGCAGGATGTTGATTCTAAATTAACACTATATAATATTCGATTTATATCAGTGATATTTACAAATGAATCAAGTGCAACGATAAAGAAGAGGATTATAATGAAACTATTTTTTAATCATTAGGATATGACCTTTCTTATTTATCTATTGATTGTAACTTTGAGAAAAACATCGTGTTGTTGACAGGGATTCTTTTTAACTCAATGAAGTTAGGCAAAGATGAGCATATTCATTATTTAAGATGAATAGCGACTTTGGAATATCAGATATCGTAAGCCACATGAAGCCTGTGAGCCAATGTAATAGCAGCTTAGTAAATAATAAGACATAAAAAATTCCTTTTCATATCCTTTTCCAGCAAAAAATTACCTCTTAAAATAAGAGATAATGTAAGCAATCAGTGGCTTGTGAGCCAATGTATGAGCAGCCTGGTAAATAAAAAAAAACATTTGGATTTGCTTTTCTCGCTTTTTCCAGAAACCCATACCACGTCGGAATATCAGATACTGTAAGCAATTTGAGGCTGTGCGCGAGAATAAAATAATATTTTCTTTCTAGATCACCAAAGTAAAGCAACCATAAGCCTGTTCAATATTTAGATGGATGACCTGTTTAGAATAGTAGACAGTAAAAAAAATATGAGCCCTCGGTGCCGGGCTAAAAAAAAAGCCTAGTAAATAATAAAACATTAGCATGTCTTTTGCTATCATTTCTTAGTAAAATTAACTGCTTTGTTCTCTCGTTTTATTTAAGGAAATTGGTTCAGAGAGTTATAAAAACAAAATTAAAAAACAAAACAAAAAAACAACCAAGAGAAAAATGTCTGCTGAAAATCTTGTTTAGTTCATTATGAAAGTCCATTTAAAAAATAATGAAATAATATTTTATTGCGCCAGTCATATTGAGTTAAGAGGTAATATTTTGATACCGGCCTGGTGGGAAATACATAACTATTATATCTGTTATATAATCCCGACTTATCATTTGTATGATTCGCAAACCAGAGAAAATTGTCTAACATAAAAATCTATTCCAGAAAGGCGAGAAACCCGCCTGCTGAAAAGAAAATATACAAATGAGTGATTCAGAGGATTTTTAAAGACACACATGGTTCATAAGTCTTTTTTTTTTCTCATACAGTTATTACGAAATGGTACATTAGTCACTTTGGTTTTAACGAAGTTAATTGTGAATTATGTCTGTGCGTGCATGAGTAGATGTGTTTGTTTGTGTGAGTGCTCGTAAATGTGTTTGTGTGTATGTGAGATGTATGTAGGTGGGTGTGCAGGGGGGGTGCATGTATGTTTACGCTTGGGATAGCATGCGCATGTTAGTGCGTCCGACACTGGTGGGGGTGTGTGGATGTGTGAGAAATGTGTGGATGAGTTTACAGAACCCCTATGCCAAGAGCAGGATGTGAAGCAAAACTAACTTTAAGCTGAATAAAATAGGTTCGAATACAGAGTTTTGCGTTTCTCAAACTGATTGCTGTATCAAAACTATATAATTCTGTCTACTCTA
Organism: Sepioteuthis lessoniana; assembly: GCA_963585895.1. Lineage (NCBI taxonomy): Eukaryota > Metazoa > Mollusca > Cephalopoda > Myopsida > Loliginidae > Sepioteuthis > Sepioteuthis lessoniana. Next base: position 3,378,425 of record OY757938.1, read on the forward strand.
CTAATTGTCCTCAACTGAGGGGGATACCAGTTGAGTTCATGCCTTTCCTGGGGGCATTAACATGAAGAGATACGAAAGCAGCTGCGTTTAGGATCTAAAACACGGGTCACCGATTCTGTTTTTTTTTACAAAGGTATTCGTTACGTTGAGCGCACCTTAATTATGCTAGAGTTGATGAATGTGCATACTGGGGTGCGTGTGAGCATTTGTACACGCGTGTGTGAAGTGCGTATATGTGTGTTTTTGTTTGTACACACAGGCCTGTATATTATAGATAAAAATTGTTCCGTAAGATTTTATACTCTCATGGAATGTAACTAAATGAGGTTTGTTTTTCAACATACGTCCCCGCCCCCTTTGTAGTACACACACTTCTTTATTGGTGTTGTTGTGTCTGGATCCTATTGATAAAACATCCATCGACCGCGGATATGATGTTAGGCTAGAAACTTTCAACTCATTCAAGTATTTTCGAAAGAACAAAGATAAATTTAGAATTAATTGTTCTAACTGCATCACGATGCAGTTGTGTTACCGGGGATAAAGAAAAAAAAAAGATTTTAAGTGTCAGCAATAAGTGAGTAAATCTTAAGCTTTTTGCCTTTTTAAGAGTCAGTTTTTGGCAACTGTCCTAAAAGTGATATACTTCCATTAATTCGAGGGAGTTCTTGTGGCGTAATTGCAGATGTCCTGAACTGCAAAATTGTAGTAAACGTCTTCGAACCCCAGTCTCGGTATTAAGATGAATTTCGGACTGACATCCTTAAGGAAGATATGAACCCCCTTATTCCCTAGCTTTGGTTTAAATTGTACCATTACTGTCTTTCGACAAGGATGGCTTTGGAATTAAATAAATCACAAAGGTTGATTTGCCATCAAAAAAAAACCCCCACAACCACTTCTATTCTAAGATCCATTTTTCAGCGTTTTGTCACCGATACTACAAACACATGAAGACCCTACAGAAGAATAGAATCAGAGGAAAAGTAGGTGCCATTGTAATTTATTTCTTGCGTTTTAAGAAACCGATAGCATCGGTCCGGCATTGATAAAGAAAACGGAAGTGCCTGTTCTGCCATTATTATTTGTCAATAAAACGGTGATAGCACCCGATTTCTCGAGATTTAATATTTGACTGGTGTTTTGTGTCGAATTTATTACAATTATTCTCACTACCAGTAGATGACAAATTCACCTACCTAGGAAGTAGCGTCTCATCAACCGAAAAAGACATCGACACACGACTGACGAAGGCATGGACAGCTATCGATAGGCTCTTGATCATATGGAAGTCGGACCTAACTGATAAAATGAAACGCAGTTTCTTCCAGGCAGTGGTTGTGTCGATACTGCTATATGGATGCACCACATGGACGCTAACGAAGCGGCTGGAGAGGAAACTAGACGGAAATTACACAAGAATGTTGAGAGCAGTATTAAACAAGTCCTGGCGACAACACCCCACGAGACTCCAAGTATACGGACACTTGCCCCCCATCACGAAAACTATACAAGTCAGACGAACCAGACACGCGGGACACTGCTGGAGAAGCAAGGACGAGCTCATAAGCGATGTACTCCTGTGGACCCCCACATGTGGATGTGCAAAAGTAGGACGACCAGTACGAACTTACATACAGCAACTATGTGAGGACACAGGATGTAACCCTGAAGACCTGCCGGCGGCGATGAATGATAGGGAGAAATGGCGAGAGAGGGTCAGGGATATCCGCGCTGGCGGCGCGACATGATGATGATGATGACCAGTAGATGAGATAAGTAAAAAAAAGTACAAGGGAATACAATTTTGGGTCATCGTTCGAAAGTTGCTTTTTAGAAGACAGCAAAATGCACCCTATATATATATATATATATATATACTGCATCTGATACACACAGGGTGCAAGGCAAGGTCAATTACTTTACGAGATACAGTTTATCATATCACAGATCAGATTTCCATATAAGCGTTCTTTTTCTTTCTCGTGAAGAAAGGTGGGGTTTTATCGAGTGGCAATATCTAACAGTAAAAAGTAATCAAAACGAAGAAATGTTTCTGCGAGATAAAAGTAACTGAAAAAAAGTTTCAAACTTCCAAAAAAATGTTTTATTCATTAACCTGAAATTGACGTTACCGGCAGGAGGCGATGCAGAATTATTTTTTAAGCGAATAACAATTCGTTTGACTTCGTAGTTTTCCTTCTCCTTGATCCGTTGCCTTAACAACGCTATAGTAACGCGTCTACTCTATTTCATCTATGACTAAGGGAATAAGAGAAGTGATAGATTTATGCATTTACAAAAGAAATTATTGCGATATGAAACGAAAACTTCTTCGTTCACCATTTGAACTTGTGTCGCCAAGTTTATTTAAACGACGGAAAGTGTTACGCAACATTCCTCTCTCCACTAAATAAATTTACGTATAGATCTGAGTGTAAACATTCAAGGTTTGGTTTGGTTGTGTTTTATGGCATATCAAACGTTGTTGGTTTTGTGATGCCGAAATCTCTTAATGCATAAATATATTATATATTATTTTCAAGTGAATAGTGTGTTGGTAACTCAATTTGTAAAGGAGTTAAAATTAATTGATCTGCACTGAGTTAAATGTTTTTGCTATTTATAGTTAAATTTTTTCAAGCATTTTTATCTAACACGGATACTTCTGTTTAATAGTAATTCTTTGTTTGTACACAGTTAAATTATTTCAAGTATTACGACTGTACATTAATAATTCTATCTATCAAGTATTCCTAACTAATTAAACGCTATCTTTTGTTGGCACACTAATAAATGCTTTCATGTATTGCTATTTAATACTAATAATTCTATTTAATGTTAAAATAAATCCCTAGTGAAAGATTAAACAGTTCTATTTGACTCATAAAAGGTAACTTAACAAGTATTAAAGTAAAGTTGGCTACCGTAGTCGAGGGCAACCAGAAAGCTCGCTTTTCAATAGCTACTTCACCGAAGTGTAGGGGAGAGCGCTACTCCTTTCCCTGGATTGCTCCACTTTACCCTTGATACGTACCTTATATCGCTGGGTGTTAATCAGTGAGGTATTAAGTACCATTTTTAAAGTCTTTGGTATGATGCGACCTGGGATTGAACCCAGGTCTCCCAGATCATTGGCGAACACTCTACCCGTTTGGCCAATAAGCCGGTACAGGTGTTACTATTCCGATTCATGGTGGAACTGGGAGAAATGTTAATAAAGAGGCACTCAAAAATCAACTAACCCAAAGATTGGAACTTCACCAGGTAAATTTCCTTCGCAGGACACTAAATGGTTTCAAGTATTCCTATCTGATACTAATAATTCTATTCCACATTATTCATTCAATTGCACGCAGTCATATTACTTCAAATATAGTAAAAATTAAATTGCTAATTTCACCTACAAATGGTACCATAACAGCTATTATCTCTTCGAATTAGAGTGGACCTGAGAGCAGTGACCATAAATGAGTACTCCACGTTCCCCAAAGCTCCAGGGCCGGACACTCACCATAAGATGTTTTAATGTGATATCTAGGATGCTCATTACCGATGTAAACAATTATAATATAATTCTTTGTAAATAATTTAGTGGGGTTTGTTTTGTTTTCCTACAGACATATTCAATTGAGTATGTATGTTTGGTAGACACATGGAAAAAGTTTTAACTTAAATGATTTTTCCTCATATGTAAAGTTGGGTTTTGACCGAGAAACACCCTCTGATATATACTTATCCAACCCTTCTGACACGAGCAGGATGAGACAAGAGGTCAACTTTTACAGTTGGCGTGAATTTAAAATGTTCCTTCTCCAAAAATAATTGCTTTATCAAGGCTGAAGAACCCAGTCTTCCTTACTATTTACATATGAATCGGTGGACAACATATTGATTTATGCATTTCTGACGAACATTAACTTGAAGCGAAATTTAAACAGTCTCAGAATTTGAACTCAGGTCGCTGATTTCATCTCACAAAAAGATGACCGTAACGCTATACGTGCCTCCCTGTGATGTTATCATTATTCAAACAGAATTTGTTAAAAAATTTCTAAAGAAAAAATCTAAAAAAAATTTGGCCTAAAATAATAATTCACATTTAATGAAACATTACTAATTAAATGTGTACGTATTCTTCAAACTAAAAAATGGAAAAAAATTATAATCAAGAGAAAAACAAACGTTTTAATCGATAAATCTTCTTAGTGTCACGCTCTTAAATGTATTTATTTTATAGTGTGGAAATAGGTAGTCGTCCGGATATAATTTTTAACCGAGAAGAAATATTGTAAGATTTTGTTTAAAAATGAAATAAGTAGAAAGTACTTTTTACATTTTTCTGTTTGATCTTGTAGTAATTATTAATGCGACGAATGAAGCGTCTTAGAACGAAAATATATCTTCACTGTCAGTTTAAAGGAGTAAATATTTCATACTTTGTTGCAATATCGGTGATTAGTGAGACAATGTATTAATAAATTTCAAAATAATTTTAAATAGGTAAAGGCTTTATACTGAGTTGTAGTATCAACATTTTAAAAGTCAATGTTTTTGTATTGAAATCTGATCATTTATCTAATAAACTATCCCTCATTTAAAAATTGACTTCCTGTTTCAACTTGCTGGTGACGAAGGGCTTGGGTAAATGTATATCTTAAAGTGTGCCCGTGGTGTAATGGTTATCGTCGTAGGAATTGAACACGACGATACGAGTTCAAATCCTGGAGGAGGCTGATTGCATTTCACAAAGCACTAATACCCTTGGGAAAGGTATGAATCCAATTATTCTCCTTCCAGCTATGGGTAAATAGTAGGACAAACTAGGTTCTTCAGCCTTGGTGAGGCAACTAGTCTAGGAGAAGGAAAACTCTGAATTCAAACCTGTTAAACTCCGCTTAAAAATTGACCTTGTGTCATATCCTGCCCGAGCGGAGGGGTTGGGTAAATATGATAAAGTGTTCTTATAAAAAGCCACTTTTGAACAGGCATTGTCTTTTCAACAATGACACAAAACTGTTTACATTATATATTTCTTTTTCTACCTGTCTCAATTACAGAGAGTTGGGGTAACTCTAATTTATTCGACACAAGACTCCAGTCAGATATTAAATCCGGACAAAGCGAGTCCTTCCAATTCTTTTCTATTGACAAATAACAACACCAAAACCAGTTCTTCTATTTTCCTTATACAATAGCGGAATGAACCAAGGAACATCATTGACAATATGTCCCAGATATTCTGTGAATCTGGTTTTTGGAATTTTAGTGTCATCATTTTTGCGATTCTAAGACTTGAACCCTGACATTGGTTAGATTTGTATATTTAAGTTACAATATCGAACTTACACGTGATTTAAAATCTTAGTCATATGTAGAAAAATAAAATTCAGTTGATTATTAATTTGATAAATAAAGATAAGTCTCTCGACCTTGCTAGAGAATTAAAAAAGCTGTGGAACATGAAAGTAACGATTGTGCCAATTGTGATTGGTGCTTTAGGCACAATAACTAAAGGATTATTAAAAGGCCTGGAAGACTTAGAAATTGGCGGACGGGTAGAAACTATCCAAACGACAGCATTGCTAAGAATGGCCAGAATCCTTGAGTCAAGTCCTGGAGACTTGAGTAGACTTGCTGTGACTCAAACTCCACTGTAAAACCATCAGTTAATGCTGATGTGAAAAACTCTAAAAGAGTATATGATAATAATAATAATAATAATAATAATAATAATAATAATAATAGGGATTTTGAGATACAAATGGATCATCTAATTTGAGCCAGACGACCAAACATGAATGATACGGTAAGGTAATACAGAAAAAAGAGAACCTGCCGAATTGTGGACTTTGCCGTTCGGGCTGACCACAGAATAAAACTGAAAGAAAGCGAAAAGAAAGATAACTATGAAGACATTGCAAGAGAACTGAAAAACAAACAAACTATGGAACGTGAAATTAACAGTGATAACAATTTTAATTGGGGTGATCGTTACAGGGACTGTAGGACTTGGAAAAATGTGGCCGAATGGAGACCATACAAACTACGGCATTGTTGAGATCGATCAGAATACTGAGATGAGTCCTGGAAATTATCAAAAGAAGAAGATTAGATTAAAGTCAAAGAAAGCGAAAAGAGAGATAAGTACTTAAACCTTGCTAAAAACAAAAAATTAGGCAACATGAAAAATGATGGTAATACCAATTATAATTGGTGTGCTCTTAACCGTTCCTAAAGGTTTGGTAAGGGAACTGGAAGACTTGGAAATCCGAGAACGAACCGAGACCATCCAAACTACAGCATTACGAAGATTGGCCAGAATATTTTTGAAGAGTTCTGAAAATTTAAGGTGAACTCACTTGAACTCCAGTGGAAGACCGTCAGTTAATACTGGAGTGAAAAACTTGCAAGTAATAATAATAATAATGATAATAATAATAATGATAGTAATAATAGCCGGTACCGTCGAAACACATATAAAGGGGTCTTATCCAGCTGAAACCTTGTAGCAGTACTAATACGAGCAATGTAACATGGCCATGGGGGCCTCAAATGAATGAGTTGTGTAGACAGGCGAATGTAAGTTTCTAACGTTACCAGCGGCTCCAACAATGTGTCTGTTGGGGGGTAAGCGTCGGACTGCATTGTCGGTTAGTGATATTCTTTGGCTGGAGAATGAAACACACTTATCACACTTTCTTATCTTCGGGGCTTCTGTTATTTTCTTCTGCCCGTTTGGGTCAGTGCAGCCGTGCGCTACAAACCAGGTCTACTCCTAACTTTTCGATCACGTGGTTGTCAAACTTTGTTCAGACCTTGTTTTTCGGAAAATCACGATTCCTTTCGAGAGAAAGAGTAAACTGCTCGACCAGTCGACACGAACATGTGAGGATTTTTATTTCACTGCTGTTTATTATTTCTTTGATTCTTTGTCAGTTACACTTGACCGGATAAAGAGAGAGAGAGAGAGAGAGAGAGAGAGAGAGAGAGAGAGAGAGAGAGAGAGTGTGTGTGTGTGTGTGTGTGTGTGAGAGAGAGAGAGAGAGAAAGAGGGGAGTAACATTATTTACTAGGAGCTTCTCCCTGGAACTAAATAGTGATTATTCCGCCTTGGAGGTCTGTTACTTTCTGATTACATCGAGGTTAAACGTGGTATTTATGGCTAAATTGTTCCTAAAAGTAATTAAACCGTGATAAGTTTTTTCTTAATCATCTTTTTAAGTATTCCTTTACCCGTTAATCTAATTTCTGCAACCCTATTCTAATTATCATCAGACATTCTTTCTTCAGAAGTTAAATATATCATTTTTTTAAAACTTTAGTTCAGGGTATTATTTTACTCTGACCAGTACTCAAAACACTTCGACCCTAATTGAATCAGACTGTCCACCATAAATTCACAAAGGTCCCCTGGCGGATAAGTTGCAACTTTTTCCGGAAATCCTAGTTGGTTTTTTAAGCCACATTTATTGGTTTAGTTTGGTTTAGTTTTATGGCATATCAACCATTGTAGGTTATTTAATGCCAAATTCGGTTTATTCATAAATATTAGAAATATATGATTTATAAATATGAGTCAAAAATTTAGATAGTTCCAAGTATTGCTACATATCACTAATAATTCAATTAAGCATCTATCATTTATTTACACGGAGTTAAATGATCAAACCGTTCTATTTCAAGCAATTCTATTCAGCATACGTTATTCGTTTGCACACAGTTTTAATGTCGATAACCGATAGATAGGACCCTACAATGTACTACCCATTGGCCTAGTGGTAGAGTGTTCGCCAATGGTCAGGGAGACTGGGTTCCATCTCAGGTCGAGTCATAACAAAGACACAAAAATGGTACTTGATACCTCCTTGGTATTATAAGGTACGTTTCAAGGGTAAATTAGAGCAATTCAGAGAAAGGGGTAGCGCCCTCCCCTATACCACGGTGTAGTAGCTATTGAAAATGGAGCTTTCGGGTAGCCCTCGACTACAGTCACCAACTTTACTTACTCACTATGTATTACCACTTAGAATCAGAGGGGACCTGGGAGAGATGGTAATGAAGAGGTACTCTGCATTACCCAAACTTCCAAGCGTTACTGGAGCCTCACCAATAGATAGTTTAATGTCATATCCATAACTGCAGAGATGCAGTCGATGTATTTTGCAGCTCCAACCGACTGAGCAGCATTCATCTGTATTACCTTACCGTATCATTCATGTTTGTTTTTGTTTTTTTCGCAGACTCGCACTTAAGATTCCTTATTGACGAGTTAATTAAGTCGCTGATGTATTTAATTATAGATTCCTTTAGTTTTTGTAACACGTGAACTGTTTTTTAGTAATATTTTGCTAAAGTTATACTTTCGTTAATCTTTTCATTTTTAACCGAAATAATCTTTATTTTAAAACCGAGACTGAGACAAAGTTTAAAAAATGATTTTAAAGAATCTTACACTGCGTAATATACATGATAATATAACAAAGCAAACAAAATGACTGTTTGATGTCTACTTTTTTCTGGCTCAACGAAAACCTTTACAATTAAAGACGATTTGTGTTTATGTAATCTCTTTAGGTAATCTTTATGTTTACGTTTAACTAAAGGCGACTACTCATCCAGAATTTAATTTAATTCAATTAGAATTCACAAAGCCGCTCACAAGCCTCGGGCAAATAAGTCGGACGAATAATCATAGCACACAATATTATTCGATGTTCCGGTTGAATTTGGATTATATAAACAAAATCTATTTAAGATGAAACGTTGATTGAATTTTCGGGACGAGATTGTTCGTATTATAAATAAAACTAACTCAGAAAATAAATAAAATACAGATACTAATCGAAAACTGTTTTATTAATGTTTGCTTAGATTGCAACAGCAGCAAAAGCTAAAGATTTTCTCTGTTAATCTGATTAAATTCCAATTTAATTTGTTTATATTCCAACCAGAGGAAGATAATAGATATAAATTTTACCTAAAACAGAGTTTTAATATTTTTAAGTTGAAAACAGTTTCATAATTTACTAGACGAAACATTAACCCGTTGGGTCTCAATGCTAATAAACATCACTGATTATGTTGATGCATAGATTTTGGAAGAAGTGAACCATTTTAATTACACGTTCATACCTCTCCCTAAGAGTTTTAATGCAAAATCTCAAACGGTGTAACCCACAGAAACGCAGTTTGAAAATTGGATGGAGAATTGCTTAATTCTCTGTGTTATTACTTTTCTAATAAAAAAGTTACACTGATATGCTGATTTTGGTAGATTATGGTCACACACACACACACACACACATATATATATATATATATATATATATATATATATATATATATATATGTATATATATATATATGTATATATATATATATGTATATATATATGTATATATATATATATATATATATATATATATATATATATATATATATATATATATATATATATATATATATATATATATATATATATATATATATATATATATATATATATATATATATATATATATATATATATATATATATATATATATATATATATATATATATATATATATATATATATATATATATATATATATATATATATATATATATATATATATATATATATATATATATATATATATATATATATATATATAATGTCCTTTGGCTTAGTGGGTGGAGTGTATAACAATGGCCCGGCAGACAGGAGTTCAATCCCAGGTCGAGTCATACCAAAGACTAAAAAATGGTACTTGATTCCTATTGCTTAACACTCAGTATTATAAGGTAAACTGGAGCAATCTAAGAAAAGTAGTAGCACTACACCCTACACCTAAGTGTAGTAGCTAATGAAAAGGGATCCTTCTGGTCGACCTCAGCTATGTTTACCAACTCAAATTTTACATATATATGCCTATACATTTGCACACATATATATATATATATATATATATATATATATATATATATATATATATATATATATACAGACATATAGCTACATACACAAAAGCATCGTGTGTGTGTATACACTTTTTGTTTGAAAAGAAACCAGCAACCCGAGTTCAAATCCAGAAGCTGTATGCGTTTCACATCACGGTAATGACTTAGGGTAATGCATGAATTAATTTCTTCTCCTTGTAGCTATGGGAAAATAATACAGCAGATGGGGTTCTCTATCCTTGGTTCGTCAAACCGTCTGGCAGAACAAAAATTCCGAATTTAAAAGCGTTTCTCTGCTTGGAAAATAACCTTGAGTCGCATCCTGCCAGTGGCAAATAGGTTAGCGAAATATACACACATATAACGCAGTCGGCTGGGGCTATAGAATACACCGACTACATCTCTGCAGAGGTGTAAGGCTCCTTCTTCCAATGAGGGTGTTGGATATGACACAAACAGTCCTGAAGCTTAGGGGAATTTGGAGTACCCCTTCATTGCTATTGCTCCCAGGCTCACTCTGATCCGGAGTATTAGCACCAGATAGGGTCCTACCTAGGGCTCAAACAGAAGAATCTATTTTCGCTAACAAATGACAGATGTTACATTGTGACTTTTATGTAGGAATACTTGAAACTATTTAACTGTGTGCAAAAAGATCTCAGGCTCATTTAAGATTGTTATTAGCCAAATGTGTTTACAAATCATATATATATTTATTATATATGTAAAAAGAATATTTGACATTAAATAACCTGCAATTGTTTGATATGCCTTAAAATCAAACCACAGCAAAATCATATATATATATATATATATATATGTGTGTGTGTGTGTGTGTAAAGAGGATTTGGCATTAAAAAACCTACAATTGTTGAATTGTCATAAAAACGAACCAACGAAATCCTGCATATTTTTTTATATACGTAAAACCAGAATTTGGCATTTAATATCCATTAATGGTTGATATGCTATAAAACACAACGAAACCAAATTGTATATATTTGATATGTATGTATAAAGAGGATTTGGTATTAGATGACCAACAATTGTTGATATGCCATAAAACCAAATGAAATATACAAATAATTTGGTGAAGACTAATAATCAAAATCTATTTCTGAAATATTTTCAAATAAATTTCTAAAATAGCTTTAAAAAATGGTCGTCACAGATAGCATAACTGTCAGTTTTACGATGTGAAAATAGATCAACAGATGCTTTTGAATACCGAGACTAAGTCGCTGACAATCGATTTTCACCAGACTGCTAACAGACACGTTTTTCAACAGTAGATACAGAAAAATGACTGGCGACTGGAAGCGACGCCAAGTCTACAGGGCTGCAAAAAATCTCCCTTGATTCTGTATCATGGAAGACCCTATAGCGAAATGCTAATTTCTAATATGCAGGGGAAAGTTTACATTTTATGGAATACATATATCTGTTTCGTCGTTGTCTGCAATTACGGTAACTTATGGCCAACTGAGGGAACAAAATTGCTATTGAAATTTAATAATTTTAACAGAAATAACCCAGAAGTTGAGAACTGACACTATTGAGCTCAGTCGTGGCTGGAGTCAACTTTCGAAGAGTCGTATGTGATACTGGTGGGTGGCTCAATATTCGGTATCATAGAGGTGAATGAACAGCGCCATTATTTTGTAGACATTTATTTTAGAAATGTTTCCCAGTTTATCATTGATTAACTCAGCATAGTTTACTGAATGCTAATCAGTCTTTTTGTTGTATTTCGCTCTGGCCAAACAAACGACAACACTATAAAGACGAGCGACACTGTCTTTTAGAAAAATATACCTCTCACTTTATTTGAAAGGGTTGTGTGTGAGAGGGAGTTGGAGACCGAACAGAACTGCAACATATTGACCCTCACTCTATTGGCCATAACCGTGTTTCTTTTCCGTTCTCATGAGCTGCTCAACCGGGGGCCTGGGGACCCACTTTGCTGGGTGCTGGCTTTCATTACCGCATCTTGTCACCAACTGGTCTGGTCTCCAAACTAACTGACTTCCTGTCTTCACCGAGTTATATGATGTTCAACGCCCCCTTCTTCTTGTGGGCGTCTCAATTGCACTCATTCAACCCATCCACGGTCAAGGTTATAATTCTGATAGTCCTCGGCCTGATGCACCTGTTATTTACATAGGTGCATTTCCTATTTTGACAGCCCGGCCGGGTCGTAGATCAATATACAACATTTTGTCAAACTGTTATTTAGGTTGACGTCAGACGGATGTGTTTTATCCAGGATGGGTTATGTACCGAACCAATAAATATGGAGTTCTTAATATCATACATATAAAGAACTGATTTCCAAAAGAATTTTGTGATGGTTCCAATATAGGGCTTTATATGCTGGAGTGCCAGGCCTTGGTTGGGTAATAGGTTTAATCTTCATGTGGCGATTCAGTAGTTTCATACTGAACAGTTTACGACTCGAATAAGTGCAAATGTTTTCTTCGTCCATTTCGAAATCTCCTTTTTATTATACACTGAAGAATTCTCTTATTTCCTATTTGCGATTTGGAATGGACTTTTAAGGCTGTTGCTGTTTCCGACTTTTACAAGTCGAACTTTAAATCTTCTGTGTGGCTAGACACGTGAAACGCTCCAAGCCGGGATCGAAACCTGCCTAACTTTATGTCAGATAGATGACCTATGAAGCATCCTTGTTATAGACTGCGTAAATACATAAAGATAATAGTACGTGTGTTATGTTTAGTTAATCGGGTTCTATGAATGGATTGTGTGAAAAAAAGTCCCCATCACAATTTTATTCCTAATTAGGGACTAGACTAACATAAGTTGGATGTTTATTAAAACATAAAATTGCAAAATTTTACACGCACATATATTATAATCTGAGAGGTTTTAAAACTGAGTAAATGATTTTCCCAGTCAAAAATATTTTCTTGTTTTAAGTTCATATCTCAGTTAAAAAATTTATTCAAATAGATGACCTACTTGTTTTGTTTATTTTTGTTTTTTTTGGCAAAACATTTTTGCTGTTAGATTCATTTTCATGTATATTATTAACCTATAGTAAGGAAGAAAGATTTTCGCTAATGACCTTTCTTCGAAAACAATAACACGCGGAACATTCTTAGAAGAAAATGACCTTTGTATATTGATGACCATTCTAAAAATTATAGATAATCTCATTAGTGAACATAAAAGTAAACAATTAAAAAGTAAACAGGAAACCTTTTTTTTTAAATCCATGGTAACAAATAAACACCGAAATTAAATTAGACATATCAGACGTTTAATGATCAATGAATGAAAGTCCAAGATATATATCAACTTCTTTTTTTATCAGTCTTGTATAACTTTTTTGTTTTATTTTACGACAATATAATTTTGTGGTTTAAACTTTTAAATCTAATTAGCTTTAATTACTCATAAAATGAAAGTTTAAAAAATTGATAATGAAAAACACACCTCAGGATATTTTCTCAATATTAAGAATTAGAAATTTTTTCTTTCCTTTTTTTTTAAAAAACAAAAACAAAAATTGATGTTTTAATAATTATTACATTCAAGAAAAGAAGAGATGTGAAGATGAAGAAATTGAGTAGACGAAATATCTTTAAGACATTTAGTCCTAATTAACACCATTAACTTTCATTTTATATTTAATATCTTGCGGAAAAATTATATGGTTTAATTAGTCTTCCTTTAAATTTTCCTGGTTGTCTACAAATCAATTTATTTTTCTGCTTTTTATTTCTTTTTATTTATCAAGATTAAAAAAAAAGAATTCAGTGTGTGCATGGATGTGTGGATGTGTGTGTGTGTGTGTGTGTGTGTGTGTGTGTGTGTGTGTGTGTGTGTGTGTGTGTGTGTGTGTGGAAGGGAGAGAGAAAGAGGGAGATTAAACCTCTTGAGAAAGACAAAGACTGCACCATCCAAACATTATCTTCAATAAGTATTCGGGATGAAGAAATATGATATTTGTTTCGACCAAGTAGAAGATTAATTACCAAATATTGTTTCTCAAAATTTTAACCAATTCCTGAGGTTTCCAGTTTTTCTCGTGTTTCATTTAATCTCCAGTTTATCGTATTATAATTTATATTCGATGCCATTACTGTTCGTGTGCGCGCTTAGAACACACACACACACCAACACATATCTTCAGTAGGGAGGTAAGACATTTCCACCAAGAGGGGAGTTCAGACTATCACACTAAACAACATCTGGCAATCACGCCTCACTTTCGGAGCTCTGGGATTCATCTCTTCCTTGACATTACTCCCAATTCCACTCTGCCCCAATATAATAGTATAACAGTATGCAAGCAAATAATTGCTATTAAAACAGATTTATTAATATAGAATAGGATTACATAAAAAGATTAAATGTGTTCAAATTATTTGTTTTCAGAACAGCTACTTGAATCTACAAATATAATGATACCAACTAAGATATCTTATTTCAAGTTTGTATTTGAATTCCCTTATTTAATATATGTTCTTTTTGTCTCCTATCTATTCAATTCTTTTATATGCGAATTATATGCAAATTCTGTTCAATTTCATTATAATGAGTAATGTAGACATCTCGCTGATTATCTATCAAAATAACAAACTTATCGCCTTTATTTATCTATTTATTTTGTTTAGCCGTGTTGAGTAGACATCTCGCTGAATATCTAGGCAAACCAAACTCATCACTTTTCCCCAAACCTTTTTTTTTCTTCTAACTTTTTCCTATCGCTGGGAAACATAAAATTAAAATAATTGTGCGGTTCTACTTGCATTTAAACTATTTTTCAATTTTCATTAGAATACCTTTATCATTAACCTCTCAATGATGTTTTTTTTTTAAACTTTTAGGTCCTCACAAAAGTCGAGCTCGATGTTATACATGTGTTTAATATTGTAATGATGGGTGAAACGTATCATCTTATTGTCAATGTATGATTCAGAATCTTTTATGAGAGCTGAAGGCAAATTTATGTATTGTTCAAGGATTATCGTATATCACCGATAGAGAGAACTCTTAGACAGTTCTTTTTTTTAACACTTGTATTAGTAAATACAAAGTAAATAGAAGTGCATTAATTTGTTAACAATTGTTTTATTTGATTATGATTTTCGCCTTTTTAAATTGTATTATTTTTAATTTCTACGTGGGAAGATCTAATTCAATATAGATTTTAGTTGGAATGAATTTTGAACGAAAAAAAATAGATAAATCAACTAATCTTAATATATATATATTTTGCTGTACACATTTCTTTACTTTAGTATATAATGTTCTTCCCTCAATCAGTGAAATGTCAAGTAGCTGTCCTTTATATATATATATATATATATATATATATATATATATATATATATATATATATATGTAAATGTAAGTAACGTTTATACATCACAACTGAGTAATTAATCTTATCTCCTGAAATTGTTCTAATTTACTATTTTTTTAATTTCTTCTTGGAATAAAAATACATTATTAACCGAATTTTTTAATTTGATATTACACACTCACACACACACACACATATATATACACACACACCCACACACCCACACACACATACACATATATATATATATATATGTATGCATGTATTACATTTTATATACATCATATTTGAATATAATTTCTATCAAATACACACATACACACACATACATTATATATATATATATATATATATATATATATATATATATGAGAAAAATTAAAAGAATTCCGGTATAATACAAAAAGATAATAAAATATTGAGAGAATAAATTTATTCATATGTAATGGGACCTCCTGTGGGGAGGGAAAACTAACTCTTCATAACCATTATTCCCAGACTCAGGAGTGTAGTATGTATTAGGGTCTCACGTCTGTGTCAGATCTGTTTGCAAGATATTTGTATTCAATCGGAATACTTGTTACCTCATTACTGTATATCCTTTGAATTAAGAATGCTGACTTGACGCTATGCTTGTTTATTGAGAATTGTTATCAGGTATTGAAACCGTATACGTGTGTTCAAACAAATGATTATTTATAACAGAAATAATTACATGAAACCATATAAGTAAAGTAAAGTTGTCTCCCTTTAGTGGTGAGCGACCAGAAGGATTCCTTTTCAAAAGCTACAACACCGAGGTGTAGGGGAGGGCGCTCCTCCATTCCCTGGATTGCTCCACTTTACCCTTGATCCGTACCTTATAATGCTGAGTGTTATGGAAGGATATACCAAGTACCGTTTTTAAAGCCTTTGGTATGACGCAACTTGGGATTGAACCCAGTTATCCAGGACTTTTAGTGAACACTCTACCCACTCTTGAAAACATACAACTATGTGTAAATTATTTGCATTTGATATGAATATATCATATCATATAACTGTGATAGAGATAGAAGGCCGTAGAGGGAATCGATCTTTTATATTGTCATGGGTTCATTGGTTGTCATATACATAACATAAAAAATGGATTAATATTCGGCGCATAGTATTTCATTCTGACAAAAGATGGAATAATATTCGATGCATATTATTTCATTGACAAAAGATGAAATAATATTCGGTGCATAGTATTTCATTCTGACAAAAGATGGAATAATATTCGGTGCATAGTATTTCATTCTGACAAAAGATGAAATAATATTCGGTGCATAGTATTTCATTCTGACAAAAGATGGAATAATATTCGGTGCATAGTATTTCATTTGGACAAAAGATGGAATAATATTCGGTGCATATTATTTCATTCTGACAAAAGATGAAATAATATTCGGTGCATAGTATTTCATTTGGACAAAAGATGGAATAATATTCGGTGCATATTATTTCATTCTGACAAAAGATGAAATAATATTCGGTGCATAGTATTTCATTCTGACAAAAGATGGAATAATATTCGGTTTATAGTATTTCATTCGGACAAAAGATGGAATAATATTCGGTGTATAGTATTTCATTCTGACAAAAGGAAATAGTTTTCTGTCAGAAAAGCATAGCATACAATACAATAATGTGAGTGAGCTACGAAAAGCTTTTGGAATTTAAAAAAATTTTTCGAAAAACATCGATCAGTGATAGGAATGTCTTAATATATATTTCAGAGATATTATCTTTTTATTTACTTAACACTTACATCAATTATAAGATAGGATCCAAGATCAGTTCTTAACCAAATTACAACTTTTTTAAATTCAGAATATTCCTTTTACTTTGATACTTCCTACACCAAGACGACTGATTTTAGTCTGCCCTACTATTTACCTAAAAGCGCACTTAACATAACGGTTATCATCAGAATATCGCCGGGGAAGGCAGGGATCCATCTATTCCCTCCCCAGCTGCGGAGAAATAGTATAGAACTCTAGCTTCTTTAATCTTGGTTAAGCAAACGGACAGGGACAAGGAAAATTCAAACCAGCTGTACTCTGCTTGTGAATTGACCCGATGCCACATCATGCCCGTTGCGGAATGATTGCCTAAATGGCTACTATGTACTCAGAGAAACAGATTTATGACTTTTTCAAGAGCATAAGCGTAAAGTCAAATGTAGGCAACCTCGTCTAGGATTTGAACACCAAACGTTGAGACAGTTTTCTACAACGATAACCGTTACACTATAGCCACCTCTAAGGGTTTGCAGATTTTTTTTTACTTTCGAGCTGATTAATAATTCTTTCTGATTTTAACTTACCAGCGACTAATTGCGAAACTGGTTTACAAAACTCCACGCCACTCAAAGGATTTAATATAACAATAAATTGAGTTTTATTCAAGTCACACTTATAAAATCATTATTTTTAATCAATGAAGTGATCTTTTTCCATACTGAGTGACCATTGAGAAGCCGGGGAGATTAGTAAATGCCAAATCATTGTTTAAGCACTCGTTTTCGTTAAACCATTAATGTTAAGCACAGATGAGTTAGTTCAGATATAAAATATGATTAAGTAGGATGTAAAGACAGAAGCCGTTGAGCCTAACTAAGCAAAGTTTTGTCATTTCTAATGATAAAGAAATTTGCTGGATCCTAATAACATTGGCATATAACCAAATTCACGTGAAAAATTAATGATATTCGAGATTAATAACCTGATCTTTATAGCCGCTCACCCACAGGCGTATACAAAGGGTTAAGTCTTAATGTCTGAAGTGTCTTTAAAAAATACATCTAATCAGAAAAACATTTTCTAAAGTTTCTCGGAGGGGTCTTCCATGTTATTATTTATTTAATCTGGCATAGAGGTCTCTGGTTGCTTACAAGACATGCCTTTTTGAAATGGTACTATTTACCAACCCCTCCGCTCGGGCAGGACACGACACAAGGTCAATTTTTAAGCGGAGTTTAACAGGTTTTGAATTCAGAGTTTTCCTTCTCCTAGACTAGTTGCCTCACCAAGGCTGAAGAACCTAGTCCGTCCTACTATTTACCCATAGCTGGAGGGAGAATAAGGGGGTTCATACCTTTCCCAAGGGTATTTGCCCGAAAGTGAACGTAATAGCGCGACTGGAGTACGAACTCGCGTACTACGATTCCGCAGTTCATCGCTTTAACCATTACACCACGAGGACACCCCCTCCATCCTTTTTGAAATGGTAACCTATTTAAATGCTTATTCTAGTTAACCAACTTCGTTGAAATATTTATTTCCTGTATCCTAACTAGTGGAAGTTTTAACAGCTGATCTTAATCAGATAGAAGAACAATTTAATTCTACACTGATAATTCAAGGTTTCGAGAAAAACAGAACACACTTAATCAAAGTGCAGAAATTCTTGCTACGTTACTTACACAGGTCATACTAGTAAATTCGTTATGAACCGTGTGAAGTCGGGAGATCATTACAGTTCATAATAGCGGAAATTGGTGTTAAATGAATTAAATACGAAATTTGGTGACCAGCGTTTGAAAATACCATCGAGTATCCACTAGATATTTTCTAATGAATGTTTTCTTGGAAAAAAATTACAAGTGGAAATGCAGTTTTGCGTCAACTCTAAGTGTAAGAGAAGATATTGCAAACAAACAGGTCAGATAACCTGATACAGTTCCAGTATTTAAACTACAAAATTCAAACCATATTACACAACATTATTTTTTTCCTTAATTTAACATATAGGCTGGGCGAATATAGATGTTTTTGTCAAGTATATATTATCATCTTTGCATTAAAAAAATCACTTGTTAATTTTGGATAAAAAAAATAATAGTTAATAACATCCGTTTCAATCAGATAATTCCAATTATTCCAGCTAAGAATAAACCTTCTGATGGATCAGATTTTGAAGATTACGGTTGCTTTATTTGCTATTTCACATATATTCGTATATATATATATATATATATATATATAGAGAGAGAGAGAGAGAGAGAGAGATTATATATATGTATACATATACACTATATAAAAATATAAATACATTATATAGAGATTTATACACACATATTTCATATATAAATACATTCATTATATATTCACACACGTGCATTCACGTACGCATCTATATAGACACAACTCTATATACATACATTACTCCATATATATATATATATATATATATATATATATATATATATATATATATATATTTGTTTGAACATTGTAGATATTTCTTATCTACATATATTTTCTTTGTTAATCCTTATGAGTTTATCCCAGTGGCCTGGGGTTGGAGAATACATCGACTGCATCTCTGCAGAGGGATAAGACGCCCCCAACTGTGTCCTGGATATGATACTAAACAATCTGAGGGTAAGGTTCCAGTGATGCTGGAGCTTTGGGGAATGCAGAGTACCACTTCATTACCATCACCTCAGGCCCCAGAGTGGTAGCACTTGATAGTGTCCCATCTATGGGTCAAATAGAATTAAACTGCGTATTTATGATAAACTGAATTGCTTTAAATGGAACTGTTTTTGTATGCTAAACTGGATTGTTTGATATAAAACAGTTTTGACATTTAACTGTGTGTAAACAAAACCTACACTTATACTAAAATGAAATTTTTGAATTAGAACTATTTGACTAAACTGAATAGCTTGAAATGGAAATGTTTTTGAGAAACTGTGTACTTATGCTAAACAGAACTGTTTATTTGTATAAAAATGGATTTGCCATTAAATAACCTACAAAGGCTGACATGCCATAAAACACTAACAAACAAACCAAACCAAACCGTTCGATTTGCTGTATTGATCTTATGATATTTGGTGGGAGTGGTTGATAAACCTTCCATAGAGAGTTATTTCCCTAATACTTTCTGCCCAACCTTGGGCCATCATCATGGGAGGATGTATTACAAAAGTGATGTAACTTTTGTAAGTACCTTACTACTTTGCAAGAATACGCGTTCTCTTTTTAGATTTGTTTTTATCAATATCGTCTGTAGTTAAAGACTCAAAATTTTTGGATTCAAAATTAATTCTATTTAAACTGGGTTGTATATTTCTAATATGTAGCGCCTCAAGAATCAGTAGTTTTTGCTTGTTATTTTGTTGTTCTAATTTTGTGGTATTTTCGGTAAGAATCTTCCGAAATACAGTTATCGGGCGTGGACCCTTTTTTTTTTTTTTAGATGTGTTATGGAACTGGTATCAGAAAGGTACATAGTAAGTCTTCTCGATAGGGTTTTTGAAGTTAAACCGACGTATATATTGTTGTTTTCAGATATACAATCTCATAAAAGACTTTAAATTTTATATAGAACATTAGTTGTTTTTTATGTTTGTTTTTTTTTTTTTGCAAAACTCCAATTGATTGAGAAGAAATATTGTTAATGACAAAATTGGAGGTTTTAAATTTATTATAGTATATGATTAGTTTGATTATTTCTGTAGGAGGTTTGGTTTGATTTGGTTTCTTTGTTTAATGGCATATCAACCTTTGTAGGTTATTTAATGCCAAAGCTATTCTCCTAGAAGAACAGTACTGGTACTATTTAACCCATAGCTGGGAGGATAAAGGGGTTCATACCTTTCCCAAGGGTATTTGTCCAAAGGTGGACGTAATAGCGCGACTGGAGTACGAACTCGCTTACTACGATTCCGCAGTCCATCGCTTTAACCATTACACCACGAGGACATCCCCGATGCCTAAGTTATTCTCCTAGAATAACAGTAGTGGTACTATTTAACCCATAGCTGGGAGGATAAAGGGGTTCATACCTTTCCCAAGGGTATTTGTCCAAAGGTGGACGTAATAGCGCGACTGGAGTACGAACTCGCTAACTACGATTCCGCAGTCCGTCGCTTTAACCATTACACCACGAGGGACCAGTGGGAAGCATATTTCTTTGAATCAAAGGTTTTAATATATTTTTATCTAATTTATAATTGTAGTGCATTTGGTTGCGGTGAGAATGTTTGATAAATGCTGTTTTTTTTTGGTGGAGTTTTGCTGTGTTTATTTTGTTGGTTGACATTTGTAAGTGTATGTTTAATTTGTTCATCAACAATATCGTTAGGAAATCCATTATTGATGAGAGTTTGTTTTATGTTTTTTTTTTATTTCTTTAAAAAATATTGTTTTGGAGGAAGAGATTAGTTTTGTACGAGATATGATTTTATCAATAATTTCCTTGTTTATATCGGAAGAGACATTCACTTTTAAAGTTGAGAGCACAGGAGTTGTTATTAGTAGGTTTGTAGAGATAGCGAAGTTATTATTATCGTTAATATCAATGAGAACTTCTGAAAAGGATATTTTATTGTTTTTGTTTAGTTCATGAGTAAAGCTTAGAAGTGAATTTTTTGGGAAGGTGTCTTGTAGCATGTTGATTTCATTAATATCATTAGCAAGTAATTGGTATATCATCAATATATCTTAGGTATATTGGAGGTTTTTTAATGCTATTAGATATTTTATTATTGAGGTCGGACATGTAAAAAAATACCGAAGGTCGGGCCCAGGACAGACCCCATAGCTAAGTATGGTGTAATAAGTTGTTGTTTTATTGTTTTTGTGAGTTCATAAATCGGTGTAGGTATTTGTTATATAATTGGGCGCAGAGGTTAATTAGGTCAATGTATTTTTACGGTTTCGTATAGACAGCTGGGTTTATAATCATTGGTTATTTTGGGAAGTTTTGTGCTATTAAATTCGGCATTATTAGCAGTGATTAGTTTATTAATTTTTGATTTTAGTTGGGTTATTATTAGGGGTTATTATTTAAATTTTGGAATTTGGTATTTTGTAGTTTTGAATGGTGGTCTGTTTTTTTTTTTTTTGAGTACTACAAAAATGTTTGTTTTGTCTTCGTTTTTTGATGGTGATGTTTGGGGTGACTGTGTAATACTTTAGCAACATTCTTTTGTTGATGAGTTAGTAACCTCAATTGTTTTTGTTGTATCTAATTTTGATGGCTTCAACCTTAAGGAGATGACGGAATTCAAGTTTGATTAAAATTATTTTTTTATCCCGGACTTTAAAATATTCTTGTATAAAATTTTAATTTCTGTATTTTTGTTGATGCTAGTTTATCTGTGAAATAAATGGCAGTTCGGTCCTAAGTTTATATATATATATATACATACAGATACATATTCATGAATGTATACATAATATATGTACATATATACATCTACATGCACGTATAAACACACACGCATATAAGCATATATATATATATATATATATATATATATATATATATATATATATATATATATATATATATATATATATACGTTTTGTATATATACATACGTATTTATACAATCTAATTTAAACGCTATCAACAAATCACTTCTCGATGATCAAGAAATCTTGAATCATAAATCTAAGTTGGGTAACCTTTTTTCTTTTCATTTACACACACATACACACGTGTGTGTGTGTGTGTGTGGTGTGTGTGTGTGTGTGTGTGTGTGTGTGTGTGTGTGTGTGTGTGCATCTTAGTCTACCTTTCTCGTTAAATGTTTCATAATAGAATTTATCGAGACATTTCTATTGTACACAGATTTTCTACGGTAAGTTCATAGATCGATGAGAAAATTCCTAAGATTTCCTCAATGTTCTCGTTTATCCTTCTTGGTTCTCTTTTTTTACTTTTTTAGCGCCCAAAAAGAAGCCTTACTAGAATGCATTCAGCTTTGATGACTGATTATTGATAAAAATCTGTTTGATCACCTGCTGATTTGATGACTGACCTTTGAACTCTTTGTTACTATTCAGGCATGAAAGGGGACACCTAACCAAAAATAAGAGATTAGATTGAGTATGATAAAAATAAATCTACCATCGTTCCTCCCACTTTCATCTACAATGTAGGAGGAAATAAACTTCAAATATTTTTTGCGAATAAACAAAATATGTTAAGGGGTCGTTTGTCTGACAAACCAGTGAATCTATTCACTCAAACCCACCATCGCGGTCAGGGTAAGACACAAGGTCAATCTTTATGCTGTATCCAGCCCATTTTGATCTCTCTTTTTCACACAAACTTATATATTTATATATGAATTATTTTCAAATGACGATGTGAAACGAACTCTAAAAATTGTTTCATCTTTTTCAATGGAAAATAATTTTTCGTATAAGACACAGCATCTCATATTAACATCACCCTAAAGAAGGTTAAAAAATTTAACGCAGCATATTTTTCATATATAAACAAATACACGTCATAATACCTTCTTTTCTCTCTCTCTCTCTCTCTCTCTCTCTCTCACACACACACACACACACACACACACATATATATATATATATACATATATATATATATATATATATATATATATATATATATATATTGGCTTTCCTTAAAAGGATTCAAGAGTTGCTGGTTGCATAGACATTTTTACGCAATCACTTCGTACATTCAGTGAAAGAGAGATCAAAGTAACATAGAGAAAGTTTTCCTGAATCAGAAAACAAACGAAATAATATAAAGAAGGTAAAAAACACTAAAGAATAAAATAAAAATAAATTCTCAACAATATAACAGCATGGAAAGCATTATTTAGAAGATGAAATAAAACAGAATTATAAGAAAAGCCAGTTTTGTTTTTAGAAATGATTTCAAGAAAAAATATACGTAATCACTTCAAAGAAACGAAATTTGTGTACAGGAACAGTGAATGCAAAACAAATGCTGGGTGTTTATTGTTATCAAGTTTAGTTCATTGAAGATGGCTAAGTTCAATTTAAGTTTTCCAAAAACACACCACAAGAAAAATGCAGCTGTGTATTGATAAAAAAATATTGAAGAAGTTATCTTTTATATAAATTCTATTCCGTATGCTAATTTAAGTCGCGCTAATTAGATCTTAAAACAGCTACAAAAATATAAATAAAAAATCTTTTTTTTTCTAATTTAAGGAATGTAATCACCAAAATCTTCTTTTTATTCCAAACAGATCAAAATAACACGGTACAACAAACAAGAAGAGTATTTTTTATAAAGAAGGAAACGTTTCAGGATATATACAAAAAATAAGACTTTTTAACTATAGTAGAATCTATCTATATTTGTATCTGTATACACGAGGATGAACTGATACGTCATATCAAGTGTGGATTTTTTTACGAATGCAATACAAGCACTGCAGCACCAATGTAAGAAAAATTAACCTCATTTGGTCATATTATTGAGAGTAACTTGATCAGCCTATGAACTTTTCATCCATTGTTATATATATATATATATATATATATATATATATATATATATATATATATATATATATATATATATATATATATTACAAAAGAGCAGCACATGAGGTAAGTTGCTAGGCACAATTAGTCAATTAGCTTTTCACAGCGTGTCTCTCCAGTGCCTGCGTCACATTTCGACTGGCCGTGTCGTGCCGAGCGGTTCGGTCGGGTGTGGCTCAGCACTTGATATACCTTTGGCCTCATGGAACGGTCCCCCCCAGGCTTTAACCCTCCTCGGACGGGTTATGTTTATCGCCTCGTGCCTGAGGTGCCCCAAAAAGGAGAATGCCGACGAGGCCCGAGGCATTTTTGTAACTGCGTCAGGGCTTCGGCCGTGCGACGGTACCCACCAAAAAACGGCCTTGTGCCACACTCATAAGCTAGTGGGACATATGACAAATATCAGCACAATTAGTCAATTAAGTTTCATGCGTTTTCCTAAATGTTCAGACGGTCATGTGGTAGAAGTGGCTGTAGTATATATATATATATATATATATATATATATATATATATATATATAGTACAGTTAAATGGAGACTCAAACTCGGTTAAGCCATCTTAATAAATTTATTTCGGCGGAGAATATTGTTGGTATATTCTCCGTCTCGTCAGATGACTCTTTTTACATGCTCTGTATTGTCCCAGAGATGCGAATCATATATATATATATATATATATATATATATATATATATATATATATATATATATAAGATACCACGTGGCTAAATTTAGATGCTTGACTCACTTTTAATTCACGATCGTCTGAAGATTGTGGAATTCACATGAAACTTAATTAACCCAACTTTTCTTGTTAGTTGTTCTTTTATTGTGTAGACGAAATATTATTTATGAATATACATGATTATAGACAATCTAGACTTATAGAAATACATTTGTCATCATTATCAAATCTGAGAAAATACGTTTGTAGTAAAAAATAAACTTGAAAGAAAAAGGTGGAGACAGCTCAGATTTGTATTAAGTAGCATAGTAAGCCCGTAACGTTCAGACAAATGTATCTGTAAAAATGATGTTTGACTCTGGGATATAGAAAATACGAATGTACCTTTATTCTCCTTCTGCGCTGACTAAATTTTCGATCGTCTATCTCCCTCTTCTCTCTGCATCATCATCATCATCATCATGTCATGCTGCTTGCACTGATTTCCCTGTCTCTCTCTCTCTGTCTCTGTCTCTGTCTCTGTCTCTCTCTCTCTTTCGCTATTCGTCTTCATCATCCATCACTTCCGACCGGTCTTCTAGACAGCATTCTGTATCCTTACAGAGCTATTATAGATATTATTGTTGGTCGACCAACACTTGCACATCCGTGAGAAGGGATACTTTTGAAAATAGTGCTTACGAGTTCGTTCTTACTTCTCCAGCAGTGTTCCGTATGTCTTGTTCGTCTTATTTGGATGGTTTTACGGACGGAAGGTCACGTAGATGGCCAGTACAGCGGCTTTTTTTTGTGGGATGATGCTTCTAGGATTTGTAGGTCGTGTGACTGTTATCGTCTTAAGAAATGGAATTGGTATTCTGAGATTAATTTCTGAACGAGACTATTTGTGTTTCACTTCGCGCTAATCTTTCTGGGAAATAACGTGACGATTATAAGTCGCCCAATCTTTTACAAATTGATAATTTTGTTGGATGAGAGAACTTGTGATATGAACCAATCAGAATGTAGCTCGGATTTAACTGAAAATCTTTATCAAAGTAGACCACCTGCTCAGATTTATGTAGTTTTAACAATGCATCGATTGTCACCTGTCACTTTACATATTACTCCGCAGATAAAATTTGAAAATTAGAAATAAAAAAAATTATAATAAAAAAATGATATAGCAAAAAGCATTTCAGTTTATTGAGTTTCTTGTTATATAACGACTCGACTGACTTTAACGGCATGTTAACCAGTATAAGATTATTTTATGCCAAGAAATTTGAGAAACGCCAATATTGTAAGTTCTTATTTACATTATTTGTATTATTGTTGCTTAAGATTTTTTGTACACTGTTGAATATTGGTTAATTTGCAGGTGATCTGATACAAAAGTAGACTGGTGTAGATTCAGTTAACACTGAGTCATTTACTGGAGAAATATATGGGTGAATAGACACCACTCATGCAAATATGTTGGGCAGGTCCATCCTAACAAAATTGACCAATCCACCTGCAACATTGGGTACTCTCCTATAAATGAGGTAAGCTTAGCTGGTTCGCGTTTCCAAGAAAACTCAAGATGGCAACCTTGTTAGCAGGTAAGTCATTTGACTTTTACATATATTATCATATAGAATACGAATAATTTTCGACCAGGGGGGTGGGAAAACTGCGGTACACACGCGGTCCACGTTCTATGCAGCCCCAGGGAGCCTTAAAAAACAAAAAAAATAAACACATGCACTTGAATCGAGACTAAATTCTTTTGATGTTAAAAGATGCGGCCCTTTGATAATTTATAACCAAGTGATGCGGCCCTCCCACCAAAAAAAAAAAAAAATGCCTACCCCTGTTTTAGATATATCTATCTGATCCATTTATTTTTTTCTCTGTTTTTTTAATAAGTGAACAGAAATAGGCTTCCTTCCTCTTGATAATATAATAAATGAATAGATAGATTGTCTTCAGCTGTGAAACAAACTTTAAAATTGCCTAGTCGGCTGGGGCTGTTGAATACACCGACTGCTTCTCTGCAGAGGGGTAAGACCCCCCCACCAACGAGTGTCCTGGATATGACACTAAACAATATGATGGTGAGGTTCCAGCAGTGCTAGAGCTTTGGGGAGTGCGGAGTACCCTTTCATTGTCATCGCTCCCAGGTCCACTCTGGCCCGGAGTGGTAGCACCTGATAGGGCCCTATCTATGGGTTAAATAGAACTAACAGCATACTTACGCTAAACTGAATTGTTTGTGCACACTGAATTGCTTGAAGTAGGAATGTTTTTGACAATTAAATAAGCTACCTTCCACTTGATAATATAATAAATGAATTGATATGTACCATAGCCATGATATGGCTATGTGTAAAACGTACATCGAATGTACATAAAGATAGAACATAGGAATCTCGAAATTCGAAAAACACGTAACGACTTTTTAGTTCCGGTACGAAACTTTTTATTACCTTTGAGTTTGAAGGTTCTTCGACATAAGGAGAGAGATACACATTCTTTCTATTCTGGCTTTTTCATCTGCCCCCACCTCCACCCCCATCTCGTGCAACATCTGCCCAAGGCCTCCGCGAGCAAGCGAAAGTCAACCGTCTTCTCCCGAGGCAGGTCTCAACTCAACTGACTTTTTCAAAATTCCCAAATCCTCCGCGCGCTTCCGGTGCGTGACGTCATTCGCACTTGCTAGCCCCGTTTCCCATCTAGGCCATATACTAGATATATAGTTTAGTTTTGTTTTAAGTGTTTAACCGCACTTCACCTTATTGGTCGTTTAAAGCCGATATTTCATCCATTTATCTACTTCGAAATGTAACCATACTTTCAGAGTAGGCTTGGGAAATTATTATAAAATGTATAAAATTATGAATTTATTTAATGCATAGAAACACTATACGTACGTACTTATATAGATTTACTAGGAGGTGCCCGTGGTGTAATGGTTATCGTCGTGGGAAATGACACGAGTTCAAACCCTGGACGAGACTGATTGCATTTCAAATAGCACTAATACCCTTGGGAAAGGTATGAATCCAATTATTCTCCTTCCTGCTATGGGTAAATAGTAGGACAGACTAGGTTCTTCAGCCTTGGTAAGGCAACTAGTCTAGGAGAAGGAAAACTCTGAATTCAAACCTGTTAAACTCCGCTTAAAAATTGACCTTGTGTCACATCCTGCTCGAGCGGAGGGGTTGGTAAATATATATATAGATTTACTAGAAGAACTGAATGATACAGCTCCTTCAGTTCTAGCAATTCTGTTAGCTGTTAAAAAAATATATCCCTGCTCATGGGCTCGAAATACTTATGGAACAGTATGGGCATATTTGTGAGCAATAGATTGACTGCTAAGTTGTTGTTGTTGTTGTTGTTGTTCCCTTTTAATTCCTCTGATCGAATTTTTAGAAAATAAAAAGTAAACATCCCACACATATCAGGAGATAGATTATGATTGTATTGAAAATCAAACTGATATGTTTTCCAATTAGAATAGCGTCATTAGAATTGCTTTATCATATTTACCAACCCCTCCGCTCGGGCAGGATATGACACAAGGTCAATTTTTAAGCGGAGTTTAACAGGTTTGAATTCAGAGCTTTCCTTCTCCTAGACTAGTTGCCTCACCAAGGTTGAAGAACCCAATCTTTCCTACTATTTACCCATAGCTGGAGGGAGAATAATTGGATTCATACCTTTCCCAAGGGTTTTAGTGCTATGTGAAATGCAATCAGTCTCGTCCAGGATTTGAACTCGTGTCGCCGTGTCCATTTCCTACGACGACCACAGGCACCTCCAAAAAATTGATTTATTGTTCCCCGAAAAATATTAGCACGGTTTTCACCCTTTTCTCATTTTGTTCTATTACATTAGACGTGCAGATTTTATTTAGTGTGAATAGTCTATTCTTTGTGAATATTGATTTGATAAAATTATGAGACAATAGAGGGTAGTTTGAGAAGTCAGACTGACGTGTTTTGCAAGTTGTCTAGCTTCACCAAAATAATAATTATACCTTTACACAAAAATCGACTTCTTTTTGTACCAGTGAGCAAAGGTAATACGTTTTAATAATTGTCTCGGATAGAAATATTTATCTATCTATTTTATTGTCTTAAATTATTTGAGAAAAAGGGATATTTTGTTATAGCCAAGATATCCATTGGCTTTTCCATACTTGGCAATTCATTCAAGAGTGTGCATAAATCAAGACAAACCTAATTTCATATTAAATGTTACAATAAAAATATGTTAAACGCCACTGTCAATCTCACATTTTCACGATCATTAATCGAAAAAACTTCATATTTATATTTATTTTATCTATTCAGTATCAAAGTTCTATCATGAAAATATAATAATTATAAATAACAAATTATTATAACAACTAACTAATAATTGCTTTTATCATTCTTTCAATAAATGAGTGGGCGTGTAACTATCCTAAAAATTAGACCCATCATCGTTGCCTTTGGCGTTTTTGGTTTGGTTTCTTTGTTTAATTGTATGTCAACCTTCGTGGGTTAGTTAATGCCCAAGTCATTCATGTAGTAGAACAGCAGTAATATTATTTAACCCATAGGTGGGAGGGAATAAGAGGGTTTATACCTTTCCCAAGAGGCATTAGTCTGAAAATTAACGTAATAGCGCGACTGAAGTTTGAAC
The DNA here is from genome assembly GCA_963585895.1 of Sepioteuthis lessoniana. Classification (NCBI taxonomy): domain Eukaryota; kingdom Metazoa; phylum Mollusca; class Cephalopoda; order Myopsida; family Loliginidae; genus Sepioteuthis; species Sepioteuthis lessoniana. The sequence goes on from OY757938.1 coordinate 3,408,365, forward strand.
TCGCTTACTTCAAGATCACAACCCTACATTTTCATCATTATGTCACGGGAACTCGCCTTTGTCTTTTTTTTTTTCATTTGCTTTAGTTATTGACAGGCCTAATATTTTGGGAAATTTTGACAGAATAAAAGCGGGAATATTGTGTTCATATCAATAAGAATGGAGATACGGTCTCGTCTAAATAACAAAACCGTCTTCATGATCCATTCAACAAGTTTCGATGAGCAACAAGAATGTAAAGACTTTATTATTCACCATTGGTTTGAAATATTTCATCTTTAGGTATTCAATTGCACAACAGCGAAACAAGGAAATTGAAATGAACGCTGATGCTTTACCAAGGAAATTAGATGCTCGTAATACAATCAAGTTTACTCAAGACATGTATGCATGGCAGACAATACTCCATCACTTAATTGGCTTCGGCCATGTCGATCTATTGTAGATTGTTTAATTGAAAATTTCCAATTTGAATCTCTAAGTCAATGCGTTGAATGACGGTGACGACGCATAAGCCTTTGTCATTTCGTATATCATGTAATGGGTAGAAAACATCACCGTCAAAATTTGGACTAAGTGTATTATTCTTTTAGTGACTTTCTTCATGATTATCTGTAGATTAAAGCAAACGAATTAGAGTTTAATTTACCCAACCCATTCTCTCTGAACAGGATGCTCCACAAGATCAATATTTAACTTGAGTACTACTAGTTTAAATTAAGTATTTTTCTTCTCCTACATTAGTTGCCGAACCAAGGCTAAAGAACACAATTTTCCTTTCTTGAGACGAATTAAAGTAACTTTAAAAACTGGGTGTGTTATGTTGGCATGATGGTGTTGGTGTTACCATTACATTTTTACTAAATTATCTCGACGATCAGGGAAAAAAAAATTCCAAACACGCTTAAAATTTACATGTTGCCTCAAGTTAAATCTTCCGTGAGAAAATGAGCCAATATGCATAATCACCTCCAATATTTTTGCTTGAGGTAAATATTTTTTATCTTATTTTACGTTGAATAATTATTTATAATAGAGGATTTGTCCGACTTCCTACCAAGTCTGATTTGAAACAGTTTCATAGTGAGATGCCACGCATGAATTGAGACTAAAAAGGGAAGGGAAAAGGACCTCTAAGACTTAGCGATCAACTTAAAATCTCAAATCCCGTATGAATGCCAGATAAGTTGAGGCTGCCAAATGAACATTTTCATAATTATTCAAAGATGGCGTTAACATAAATGTTTTAATAAAGCCAATAGAATAACTGAAATTCAGAAGTGTCTACTCATAAGAATTTGGTAAGTTTTGTTTAGTTAACATCTGCTATGAAATACTGAAGAGATAATATGGATGATTAAATTCTGATTTTTAAAAATGACAGACACGTTGATATTGCCCATAAGGATTGATAAGTAACAATGAAAAAGAAAAATCGAGAAAAATATCAGCTATGACGAACTAAGAATTGAATCGTTCATGAATGTAGCTTCAACATTATTCATGTAGCGTTGGTGCATTGGACTACATATTCAAGAGATTCAAGAAGTTCCTAGGACAGGTTGACATTTCATATGACATTGACATGTCTCAAACACAAGTAATCATTTCAAACGCTCATATTTTGACAAAAATACACAATATTAAACTAAAGATAGTTCAGTCCAACTCTGCACAACGCAGAATAATACAGCACTTAGATGCACGCGTATATTTATTGAGTATAAACATACACAAGATATATATATATATATATATATATATATATATATATATATATATATATATAAACGATTCACCTGTAGATTTCGACGTAGGAACATATCATTCAGTTAAAAATGTGAACCATTTGATTACCTTACTGGGAGATTTGTCTATTTTAGTCAAAGGTCGGTCAATGTATCTATCAAACTACTCTATTACATTCTAGACAGAATGTAACAACCACTCTACTATGGACAGAATGTAACAACCACTCTACTACCGTCAGAATGTAACAACCAATCTAGTACGGACGCAATGTATCAACTACTCTAATATGGACAAGATGAGACAACCTCTATACTACGGAAAAATGTAACAACCACACTACTATGGACAGAATGTAACAACCCCTGTACTACAGACAGAATGTAACAACATTTCTACTACAGAAAGAATGTAGTAACCACTCTACTTCGAACAAAATGTTACTCAAAGTCAATTTTTAAACAATGTAAAGTTGGTAGGAATTCAGAATTTTCCTTTGCCAAGACTGATCGGCTATGGTTAAAGAATCTAGTCTGTGCTATTAATCCATAACTAAAAATAAGAGTAGGTGGACTCATGCCTTTTTTAATGTGAGAGAAATGCAAAGAGCCTCATCCAGTATTTGAACTTGGGTCACCCATACCATTTTCTAAGACGATAAACGTAACACTAAATGCTTCTTGAAATGGCCTTCGTAAAAATATCTACACTTCTGATGACGAAGAATGTTGCACTAATAGGTCTCTGATTCTCCCTAGCAACACTCTCCAGGTTTTAAATTTAGAATTTTTCTGTCACTTGTAATGGTTGCTCTACTAAACTTGAAAGCACAGACTTTCTTTTTATTTTTTCCGTTATATGCATAAATATATATATATATATATATATATATATATTATTATGTGTCGGATCTTAAACCATATTTACGAACACCTCCACTCGGGCAGGATATGACACAAAGTCAATGTTTTTAAGCGGAGATAACAGGTTTGAATTCAGAGCTTTCCTTCTCCTATAGTTGCCTCACCAGGGCTGAAGAACCAAGTCTGCCCTACTAATTTACCCATAGCTGGAGGGAGAATAATTGGATTCATACCTTTCCCAAGGGTATTAATGCTATGTGAAATGCAATCAGTCTCGTCCAAGATTTGAACACGTATCGTCGTGTCCATTTCCTACGACGATAACCATTACACCACGGGCACCTCCTGTTCCAAACCCTCCGCTCGGGCAGGATATGACACAAGGTCAATTTTTAAGCGGAGTTTAACAGGTTTGAATTGAGAGCTTTCCTTCTCTTGGACTAGTTGCCTCACCAAGGCTGAAGAACCCAGTATGTCCAACTATTTACCGATAGCTGGAGGGAGAATAATTGGATTCATACCTTTCCCAAGGGTATTAGTACTATGTAAAATGCAATCAGTCTCGTCCAGGATTTGAACTCGTATCGTCGTGTCCATTTCCTGCGACGATAACCATTACACCACGGGCACCTCCACCAATGCCGACATATGATGAGTAGGAGTGCATTTCTGTCTTAAAGTCAGTAATTCCATTGAGTTTATACAATCAAAAATGATTAAGCTTCATGTAATGGTAAACCCATGAACAATCACTTTTGGATACCAGTGTTAAAACGGACATTACCACTATCTATAACGTGCTATCCTCATTTGTTCGACGCATTCTTGAATACAACGTTCTAATCAACAGGGAAGATATGAGTGCTTAAATAGGAAGACAGAAATTATAAATTCTGCTTGCACAACTCACCAAAAAGAAATGGCCAATATCTTTCAGATTTTTTTTCAACTAGAACAGACTTGTATGCCTAAACATTAAATATTAAAAATGGGAAGCTATGCACTCACAACTACCCAAATAACTCGAAATAACTGCAAGATTATAATATTTATAAACAAAGAGTGGATAAATATCACTGTGAATTGTGAGGCACACTCCTCTTTTGAATGACTCTCTTTTGATCAGAGAATCGTATCAGCAATGATTTACCTGAGTTTACACAAAAATAATAAATAAAACAAATACTTAAAGCCTTATAATATAACTGGTGATAAATTACCAAGAGGAATATATGCTATAAATACATGACAATAGTTGTAAACAAGTTGAATGTTCCTCAGAAGACACCTGAAAGACATACTTCGAATGACGAATATCAAAACTTTGCCGATATAGAAACAGCCGTTGAGTGCATATGAATAAAATCAAGAGTCAAATGTAAAGTTCCCAGAGAGTTAAATGCTTTAAGGGGAAAATAACATGAAAAAGAATCCTCTCTGAAAGAAACCTAACAAATTCCAATGCGTAGACAGTTAAGAAAGTTCAAAAAGAACCAATACATATCAAAAAGAACAAGTCGACATTCTAGGTCAAAATCAACCAAATCAGAAATCCAGCTGAAGATAGACATTGCAGACATTGCAGACATTAAATAAAGTGAGCAGAAGGAAAAACTCCTGGAGAGCAAAACTAAAAGCTGTCAGTCAAGAAAAATGCTGAAGTGAAAAGAACTTTTTTTTAAAAGAATTTGCCCGAAAATACTCCTGAAATCATTAATAAACCTACTGAGAAAGAAACATTATGAATAAGGAACTAGTTATCAAACTAGGATTGTCTAGGAAAAAATAAACTGACGCAGTACAAAAACTTGAAATTAGCTGCAGGACTTGACAAAATATTTTCTGAATAGAAGACCAGAAAATTCGACGACATACTTCAATGATTATGCCACACAGTGTAAAAAGAAAATAAAACACAACAGAGGAATGGACAAAAGACTGTATCCTCACTTTTCCCTTGAAAGGCAATCTCGGAATCACTTTAAAGAAACACAAACTGCTATAGATGCCAAAGTTCTAAAGCCTAGATTGTCAATTGTAATCAATCAGAAATCGAGAAAATTCCTTTAGAAAACCAGAAGTACACAACTACACAGGTTTTTACTATCCTTCAAATGATTGAAAGAATACGAGCAAAAAATCTCGAAGCAGCGATATTTTTCAGAGATTTATCCAAAGCATTTGATTCCATACAGAGAGGAAAGATGGAGCAAATAATATGAGCATATGACCTCTCTAAAGAAATTTTTACAGCTATAATGATGTTTTGAAAAAACACGTAATGGTTCGGTCAACTGATGGTTGCATAGAATTCTTTGATATAGTCACTGGAGTCTTGTAAGGAGCAATGTTAGCATCATATGTATATATTCAGCGTAGATTACGTACTACAAATATCAATAAATCGAAGAAAAGAAAATGATTTCAATCTAGAAATGCAAGAAAGAGACAATATACTGCAGAAACTAAACAGATAACCTAGCGCTTCTGGCAAATTCATCTGTCCAAGCCGAATCCCAACAGCATTGTCAACAGCCAGAGCAAGAAGTATTAACCTCAACGTTTAAAACAAGAAGAGCCATATCTACTTCAAGTGGTTAGCCTCTGAAATTAGAAGACCATTTAACATATCTCGGTAGCAATATCTCATCTAATAAAAGTGATGTCAACATACGTCTAGCAAAGGTATAGGATGCTATTGACAGGTTATCAATCATATGAAATTCTGATCTCTCTAATGAAATAAAAGGTGGTTTCTTCCAAGCTGAGGCTGTAATAATACTACTGTATTGATGCACCACCTGCTTTCTAAAAAAGGTTTTTGTGAAAAAGCTTGATTGGAACTATACAATAATGCTTTTTACTTCTTTAAACAAATTCTAAAGGTATCACCTCATAAGACAGCCGCTGTACGGCCTCTTGCCTCCCATCACTCTAACCATTTAATTAGAACAAGACACACAAGGCACTACTCGAAAAGTAAGGACAAACTCATAAGCGACGTTCTCATATGGGTTCTTGGATATAGATATACAAGAGTCGACCGATCAACAAAGTCTTACTTACATCAGATAAATGCTCTCAAAAATACCAGTCAGAAGCAATGGTTGATTGGGACGGATGGCATAAGAGAATCAGCGAACTCCGTACGGTCAGCACCGTACGGTCGGGATTACATACACACAGAGACACCAAGACAAATTCATATTGCATTTGTTCGGTTTATTAACGATGACATTTTTCATTTTCTAGCTACGTTAGAAACAGGAAAAAATGTACACCATTTAAATACTCTCCAACAGATTTTTATGTATACACATAACCCCTCACACACACACACACACACACACACACACGCATATATATACATGAAGCAAACATATGATGATCCTTTTACCACTACGAAACTAGAAGAAATATTTAAGAAGCAATATTTCAATTTGAATTTTTTTTTCACTTTAAAAAATGATAAAGCGATTGGTGCACAGGCTTTGTCAACATGTGTGTATGTATATTTTACTTCTATAGAAAGAATTATTTAGCAAATAGTTCTTGAAATTTCACTTGACGCCTATACCTTTTATCTGCCAATTAGAATAACCTGTCTGCCAAGTTTGTCTCGACCAGATCTAAATTAATCCAAATTTGAAGAACAAAGGAAAACTGACATTATTTTTAGTTCTGTAGATTATAAGACAAGTGACTGACGGGAATTAATCCTAATAGCTGGTACGACACATGCATTTACTTTTCATATAAAAATGATGACTTGTTTAATTATCCATTGAATTTGGTAGATTAAGTTCCCTATCTTCAATAAAAAAATTAACTGAAGATAATCTACCTTTATATCTATGAACTAACTATGCACACACGCAAAAACATACACACACAATTACATATATATATATATATATATATATATATATATATATATATATATATATATATGCTAGATATATCTAGTGATATCCTGTTTTTACTGTGACATTTTATTTTCAAGATTTGTTTTAAATATGAAAGCATACAAAAATGAATAATTCAAGTTACACCCAGACCGATTTTTAGTTTGGGAAACAATATCCAACAGTTAGAACAATAAGTGGTCCTAGTTGATTTAGTATTTTTGGTTTATTATCAGGTCAACTATGGTGGTTTATTTATTGTCAAAGCCATCTTTGACGAAGAAGAATTGTTATACAATTTAACCCATAGCTCGGCGTGGGGAGACAAAAGAGGTCATACTTTTCCAAGGCCCTTAATCCGAAGAGGAAAGTAATAGCGTGACTGGAGTTGGAATTCGTTTACCACGATATCATAGTCCATCACGTTACCCACTACCCCAAGGCTGAGATATTTTATGAAAATGAAATACGATCCCTTTTATTTATAAAAGTCTTTATGTTTTTATATTATTATAGTCATCATATAGATATGAATTTGTTTTTAATTCTTCCTTTTTTGCCTGTTTACTCACGTGCTTGTCACTGTTGGCGGCATATTTTTCTATGCAAAGAAAATATATTATGATGTACATATTGCATGTACATCATAATGTTGTAACAATATCTCATACCGCAGACCATATTCAACTTATCAAAGGGACATAAACACGAATAGAGATTCACATTTATTCACATTAATACTGAAGGAGATGTCAACATGGTCATATGGAAGGCATAAATAGCTACGGACAGGTTGTCAGTGATATAGAAATATGATCAACCTTTAAAATAAAAAGTGATTTCTTCTAATCTGTGGCCGTGCCATTATAACTGTATAGTTGCACTACGTGGACTCTAATTCTTGGAGAAAGAAGCTAGATGAGAGCATCACAAAGATGCTGCGTTGTGTTTTAAACAAAACCAGGAAGCAGCAACTCATAAAACAGCAGCTGTACTATGAACAGATTAGTGTCGGCCAACTAACACAGACTTACATAGATTAACTCTGTATGGACACCATATACATTCTAGAGGACCTGCTTGAACCAATATACGGTTGAGATAGATAGAGAGAGAGAGAGGATTAAGGGACTCAATTCTACCAATATATCTACATGATATAGGATGAAGAATTTATTTTTCGATCGTTCTCAAATAGTTTTGTACGTAGGTCATTGTTAGGAGAAATCCTATTCAGGAAGAAGTTGTTTCTTTTTCGAAAGTTTCTAATATTGTTTTAAAATTGTACTAAAAAAATACATGCTAAAAGAGAAGCGACAGAAATGAACTATTAACGTTGTACATCACTTTGTTGAATGAAGATAATTTTCGAGAAGCCAAATGACTTCAACTGATCTTTATATGATCTCTGCTGGTGTAAACACCAGGCACTAAGCTCTCCATGAGTATCTTTTAAATTAGCCCTGACTACTTCGTCAGATAAGCTGTTTATCTGTTTATCTCATGTCAATCTATCTAATTTCAAAGTGGTATTTTGTGGATTATTTAGCATTTTGTTAAACCGAAGGGCGATTCATACTTAAAAGTAGGATCGTGGTTGCTTCTCGTCGAGTTTTTAATTGTAGAACAAAAGGCATATCTAGGCTTCTAAGAGTATTTGTTTTACAAATGCAAATTAGAAGATCTTTCTATAATTTTTTTTTTAACTTGGGTTATTTTATACTTCCTCTTAAACGAAGCATATCCTGGCATTTTAAAATTAGTTCTAACAAGTCTGAATATTATCTGATTATCATTGCTTACTTGCCGCATCCTTTCGTATAAGTGTTATTTTTTAGTGTGCCAGAAAAAAAAAAGAGAAACTAAAACAAGTAAAACTCACTAAGCTTAACAAATTATTTGTGTAGTCCATCGATACTGACAAGGAACTCGTTGTTGAGTTACAAGATCTCGAAACAAAATTGGATACAATGTCTATTTGAAGAGGTGACATCAGGAAAGGAAAAAGTCAGACGTGTGATCGCATTAAATCCAAATAACATTATTATTGATGTTGCAACTTATTTTTGTACCAATCTCAAAAACAGGACGATGTCAAGTTCTATTCTCAATTTGATGAAGGAAAGATATATTGTTTGACTAATAGTTGCCAACCCCTAATGTTGGGGCTCTTATGCTACCCTCGAAATTTAAGTCATTCCTTGTTTCCCCACCAGTTACTAATTACCAGAACCTTTTCAAAGATCCTTTGCTTTGTGTCTTTTCAAGACGAAGCACCAAAGCTTTTAGGTGAAGGCTTCAAGAATCCAGCGTTTAACTTCAAAGATATGATCAAATAAGAGAAAGTTTATCTCAGAATATCTGTTACACCAATTATCCTCGTTTGATAAAGACTTTTGCCCAGAAAATACTCATTAAATCCATGTTTTTACATCGATTGTGTCAGACCAGTTGGATATGATTACTTCAGGAACTGCATGAAACCTTATCATGAAAAATAAATAAATGAATAAAACATTATCCCAAAATCCACAAGGATGAAATCTTCATGTCGGAGAATTGCTTATATTTGGAAATATTCATAGGGATTGTCAGTGGAATTTTAAAACCAAACCAATCCTACATCCTGATGGGATTCTTTAGAGTTAATCTATTTATTCAAGATTTTGAAATTTGAGATTGTTCTAATTTTGGCTTTTTGATCTCTTCTGTTATTTGAAACAGTTTATTAGAATAAGTTACAAGATTCGATGGTGTTAATCTTTTTCTCAGTGTTTTCTTTTTAGGCATAAACTATATAGGAGACACTTAATCAATGATTCAATGATAAAGAAAGAGAAAATATTTTACAAGGGGAATAATACTGATGAGGCGAACAATATTTGTAGCCAACTTCCGTTTTGGAAAGATGGAATATTCATCCAAATTCAACAAATAAAAAGACATTTTCTATGAAATAGTAAATTCTTTTTAGACATTCCCAACATTTTCAACAAGAATTATAATTTTGAATATTCAAAATCTACCAAGCTACATTTTATTCAACCTGATCCCGTACAAATTTAACGGTTCAATTAGAAAGTATTGCTCAGGATTAAAAGATGGTATAAATACTTTACGGTTTTATAAGTGTGATATATATATATATATATATATATATATATATATATATATATATATATATATATATTTCTTTAAGAAAAAAACAAAAACCGGTCACATAAGATTATAAATTTATTTCCATACTGTTATGTTTCTACTTGGATATATATATATATATATATATATATATATATATATATATATATATATGTGTGTGTGTGTGTGTGTGTGTGTGTGTGTGTGTGTGTGTGTGTGTGTGGAAAGGAGTAGCACCCTCCCCTGCACCTCGGTTTAGTAGCTATTGAGAAAGGGAGCCTTCTGTTAGCCCTCGACTATGGTCGCCAACTTTACTTACTTATATATATATATATATACATATAAGAAAGTTAAGGTGTCCTATGAAAATTATTGTTAGGTGACTTATAAAATGAGGTGAGATTTAAACATTTTTTTGGTTTTATCCTGCTTTGTGGATTTTAAAAATGTTTATATGTTCTCAATATCAAATGACCACTCGAAATTATTTTTAATCAAAAACCTTCATTTGGCCATTGTGATTCTTATTTTATAGAAAAACAGAAACTATCAATAACAAAACAAAATTATTGTGAGATTTAAATAATTGCTCTTCTCTCCAGGAGTGGAGCGTTTTTTTATTTATTGAATGTTTTTTAAACGAATATCTATCTATCTATCTATTTATCTCCGCCTGTTCCTATCTATCTATCTATCTATCTATCTATCTATCTTTTTGTATGCGTGTCTGCGTTATAGTCTTTTAAATTTATATTGAACCTCAACGTACCAACAAATATTATATACTTCGATTCCATATACCAACCGTATATTTCATAGGAAGCATATATTAGATATACAATATATAACGTTGTCTTTGGACTCTTATATATGGAATGACCGGAGCTGGCCGTCCAGTGAATTCTTGCATTCACCAGCTCTATGAGGACACTGTATGTTGTCTAGCAAACCTACCGAGGTGATAGCAGTAAGAAATGGATGGTGAGAGAAAATCAAAGAAATTCGTGCTATCAGTACGGACGGATTATAATGTTGATACTCTTTTAAATAATCTTCAATCCTTATGGACCCACAAATATTGTATAATTTGGTGTTCTATTTCAAGCTTATGTTTAATCAGATATTCTTTTCTTTATTACGCTCAAGATGTATCATATTGTCTCATTTTCAAATCATATCCAATTTTTATGTACTAATACATTTTGCTAGGTTCGACTCTTTATAAATATGACAATATGAGATATTCCCTGGTACTGAAAACGCCTGGAGAGTCTGATGCATTTTTTATTTAGCAAAATATCATTTTTCTTTCATAAAAACATAAAACAGACTCATTGACTCTGAAAAAATTCAAAAGTCAGTTCAAAAGGTTAGTACTAACCAAACTTTCAAATTGTCAAAACGAAAAGTAAGTAGCCAAAGAGTTTTGTCCGTACATTGATCCATTGTTAAATCATGACATCTCTTGCCCACCTGTTGGAATAAAAAGGACAAATCTTTGGATAGAAAAATCAGATCTTTAATTTTTGTTTTGGTCAATGGTAAAAGAGATTCTCTCTCAGAAGGCAAAGGTTGGGACCTTTAATTAAACTAGCGATTATACTTAGATGATCAATTAAAATCTGATATATAAAAGGGATACTATGCAATCAGACTTGGACCAGCCTATTTGATTGGTTGACCAGCTAAAAAGTTGTTGAAGGATACGAAATGACTGTTACTGATAAGCCAATCGGTAATGTTTATTCCCGCGGAATTCTCAATAAAAATACGTTTTTAGGGTTAAATGAGTGAAGAGATTTGATGTACATGCCAAAGCAAGGAGAATAAGAAAATAAATGTCTGCAGCAAAAGCCTCACTCTCTGAAAAATTGACAAACATAGAAAGACTGCACCTTCATTTTTCTGTCTGTCTTTCTTTCAGATAACACAAAAAGTGAGACAATTTCCATATAAATATATTGTATATATTACTGTTACACTATTGATTTTCAATAAATAGTTGTTGATTGCTAACGGAGCGTTTTTCTTGTCTTTGAGTTGCCAACACTCGAGCAATTTGTTCCAACTAACTACCCCAACCGTCCGAAGAAGTTTCGTAAAGATTGGGTCATCCTCCATCAGTAGATCTTTCAAACACAACATGGGCGTATAGGGAGCTGATAAACCAACTAGCCGGGAACGCTTCTGAGAGTTACAGAAGTGAGACCAAAATCAAGTAACGTGATTAGCATAGAATGACACATAAGTCGATAATTAACAAAAAAATCAGTTTATATAATGAAATATCAGCACAAACTAACATTTCTGTTGGTAATATTGCTGGTAAACTGTACCTAATTCAAACTTGATTACTCGCTCAGTAGGCTGGGGCTGTACAATACACCAAATGCAAATTTGCAGAGGGGTAAGACGATTCCAACGAGCGTCCTGAATATGAGAAAAACAATATGAGGGTGAGGTTTCAGTCCTGGTGCGCTGGGGATTGTGGAGTATCATTTCATTGATATTACTTCTAGGTTCATTGTTACCCACATTTGTAGTACCTGTTAGGGTCTGATAAGTGGTTCAAGTAGAATTATTTAATCATTTACTATAATTAAAACCACTTAACAGTGTACAAATAAATGGCTGTTAGATTTAATCACTAAGATTATTTTGCGATCCGCGAAATCATTTGAAATAAATGCAAATAAAACTATAAGTGTTTGATAGCAATACTTGAAACCATTTAACTGTGTGCAAATAAATGATCAATAGCTTGTTTAGATAGTGTGACCTAAAAACTATTCATTTACAAATCATATATCTAATGTAATTCTATAAATAGTATTTGGCTTTAAATAACAAAGAAGAGTTGATAAGTCAAAAATCACAATCAACAAATCCTTTAATAATCATGTTACCGACAAAATATGTCAATATGAGGGTTTAACTGATGCAGAAATCTTATGGAAAGTATAATGCAATTTTTTTAGGAAAATGTAATTTTCTCTTCACAAAAATATTAAACAGTCTTATTGATTTTGAAAAAATTCAAAAAGCCATTCAAAGACTCAGTGAATGAGTTGTACTAACCGAACTCTAATGCTATTAAAACAAAAGGTAACCAGGCTCCTGGACGTAGAGGTTTATTCAACCCATCGACCCATTTAAAATCATTACATCCCAAACTAACTCGGGTGTTCTCGTGGTGTAATGGTTAAGGCGATTGACAGCGGAATCGGAGTAAGCAAGTTCCTACTCCAGTCGCGCTATTACGTTCACTTTTGAGCATATACCCTTGAGAAAGGTATGAACCCCTTTATCCTCCAAACTATGGGTTAAATAGTACCACTACTGTTATTCTAGGAGAATGGCTTTGGCATTAGATAACCTACAAAGGTTGATATGCCATTAAACAATCAAACTAACACTTGCGCGTCTCTTGAGGTTAAAAAGTTAAATTTTGGGTTTCGGTTAGATTAATCAGACTTTGATTTTTATTTTGATTAATGTGAAAAAAAGATACTTTTCCCACAAGGAGTGGATTGGGACCCTAAATTAACCAAGCCCCTGTATCGTGGCTTGATTGGATGACCAATTAAAATCTTATACGTGGAGGGGTTACTCTTCCAAGAGATGTTGACCAGCGTATTTGCATTGCTAACCAATCAAAAAATAGTAGAAGAATACGAAATAATTTGTGTTTGGTTAGCCGATCAGGAATGTTTATTCCTACAGGAATCCTCAACAAAAATACATGATATTTTTAGAGTAAGAGGAAAAAGATATCCGATGTCCGTACCGAAGACGGAAAAATAAGAAAATAAATCTCACTAAACCTCTCCAGCAGAAGCCTCACTCTCCGAAAAATTGAGTATCATAGAAAGCACTAAAATACCTCATTTATCTGTCCCTCAAAATATATACATTTAGATATAACAGTTAAACACCATTGTGTTTCAATGAACAGTTGTTATTTGTTAACGGAGAGTGATTTCTTGTTTTGTTAAGTTGCTAACACTCAGGCAACTTGTTCCAATGCAACACTCGAACCATCAGAAGTTCCAGATTGATTGTGTCATCCCCCTTTTGTAGATATTTCAAAAATAACGTGTACCCAGGGGGAATTGTCAAACCAACTTGCTGGAAACGCATCTAGTATTCACGGACCTAAAGCCACAATCATGTACCCTGATTAGCATAGGTCCACAAAACTATTTCGTTTATATATATTTAATATATATGTATAAGTGGGATTTGGCCATAAATAAATTAGAAGGGTTGATATACCATAAAACACAACCAACCCCCACTTCTGATTATTCAGATTTGTGATATTATTCCCTCGACTCGGAAAACGCCGTATAATCCTTCTTTAACCAAATTTTCTTGTTTACTCAGACTTATTATTATGAATAAAATGTTCTCTTTCACTGTGTTACCATTTACAAAATACTTGCAAAATCTAGAAACAAAATGTTATTCCCCCGATATCTGCATTTTTAAAACTAGAATTAGAAATTAAATAATCTTTAACTTTTCAGAATTTAGGATAAATATAATATGAAATTTAGTTTTTTAAACGATCCAAATAAATAAAATTAAAACTAGAATTTGATAAAAATTAAAAAGGAATAATTTTCCTAGTGATTTTTTGGCAGCATTTGTGCAAATCTTTGAGAAACATTTATTTTTTCATGTTATATTATGAAAACTACATTTGAAAGGGCTTTAATCAAAATTAACTTATTTTTTTATTAATTAATTTTATCTGCTGCATTGCCACTGACAGCGCAAACAAGAAAGGTCGCGTCATCATGGAAGCAAATGTCAAACTTTTCGTGGCTGGGGACTTGCCTGATCCATGGGAATGAAAGGCATTGCAGGTGAACATTGAAATATTTGCAGATCTTTCTCCTATCTAACCACTTGATCGAAAACGAGTAGCACTCTTCCTCAAAGAGTCACAAGCTTTGGGAAAACATTAAAGAAAATTAATTTCATCTCATTCTTAAGAAGAAAAAACAATACAAAATGTCAATTTTCAAATGATTCATAATGATACATAGCAGAGATGCAGGTAACGTGACGGTTACCGGAAAGGATACGGAATCAGTGAACAGAGTTCAAAACCCTGCTGGCATAAATTTTGGTTTGCATTCACTTTGCACTAATTCCATGTGATGAGGCATGACTGCATTTGTCTCTCCAGATGAGAGTAAATAGCAGGAGAGTTGGAGACACATTCTAAAGGCAATACTACTTTTACAATGTAATCTTGTAGAACCAGTCATGCATTTTGGGAGGGAGAGAGAAAATAGCCATTGTCAAATAACATTTATTGACTCAACTGACGCAAAAAAAGGGAATTGCTACTCACAGTACATTAATGACTTATAGGTTGTGGGAAAAAATGATCCATGCTGGATACCCACCCTCAGTAAATTGACCCGCAGACATCTTGAAGAGAAATTACCCTTCAGAACGCATAAACGACCTAATAGGTTACGAGAGAGATCTCCCTCCCCTATAAAGATTAGGCAATTTGCCAAATAACTCCCACTGACTCAAGAAGTACACAGAAGCCTAATAATTCATAAGGCATAATAATTCATAAGCTCGTAAAATGCGTTACAATTGTTAAAAATTCACAGTTAAAACAGATTTGAAATATAAACAAGCAATGAAGCCTTTTGCTGAAATTCGTTTCCTCAAGTTCTTTAAAAATTGCTAAAATTACTAAAATTGCGGAAGACTGTTTTCTACCAGGGACGTATTTTGTATCTCTATCTCACTTGAAAAATAAATAAAATGAAAGATATGTTTGATGAAATAAAAAAAAAAAGAAAACTGTTCGCCAGTTTGGAAAAGTATATTTGTTGGTAACTTCGTGTACAAATAAATATTTTTCCTTGGGAAGAAAAGACAATTCACAAGTCAAATAAAAATATCGTAATTGGATTATAAAAGAGAAAAGAAGGATTAGGTAAATTGTAGCTCCTCCTTTCATTTTTCTTCTTCATTTATTCTCTTTTTGATGCATTGTAATAAATAAAAACAAGAAAATAAGGAAATAAAATAAGCAACTGCAAGGCAAATATTATTTGATAATTTTAACTGTTTGCACAAAGTTAACTTTGCCGCGGTCAGCTGGAAATATGAAGAAATAAGGTGTTTTTTCTCGTAAAACATACTGTAGAATTCTTAGTTCATTAAAAAAAGGATGTTTTCATTTATTTGATTAATTTTTTTCTTGTTGTCAGATAATGAAATTACTTTAACTGGGGGCTTTTCGTTGTAGTATAAATATGATCAATTTTTACCAAAATTCAATATAGTAAGATATCTGGATTCTTCTTCAGTGCAGAAGACATACAATTAATGATGCATTTGAGTTATTACTGGGTAAATCAATGGTTTTCCACCAGTTTTATCGCGTTTATTAGTGGTGCTTATATCAAGTGCTTGTTGGCGGTGCTTATATCAATATTTACCAACCCCTCCGCTCGGTCAGGATATGACACAAAGTCAATTTTTAAGCGGAGTTTAACAGGTTTGAATTCAGAGTTTTCCTTCTCCTAGACTAGTTGCCTCATCAAAGTTGAAGAACCAAGCACACACACGCACACACAACGTAAAAAGAAAACTTGGTTTTTATTTTGTTAAAACGAGGTATGACTGTCTGAATTAACCATATTTACCAACCCCTCCGCTCGGGCAGGATAAGACACTAGGTTTTCTTCTCCTAGACTAGTAGCCTCACCAAAGCTGAAGAACCTAATCTGGCCTACTATTTACCTATAGCTGAATGGAGAATAATTGGATTCATACCTTTCACAAGGGTATTAGTGCTATGTGAAATGCAATTGGTCTCGTCCAGGGTTTGAACTCGTGTCGTCGTGTCCATTTCCTATGACGATAACCATTACACCATGGGCACCTCCTCAGTGGCGGTGCTTATATCACGTAAATGATGCAGTTCAAACCCTGAAAAGTACCTGCTGTGGTGTATAGTATTGTCATCGTTGGTGCACGGACATGTTAGGAATTTCTTCACTCCGTGTATGATTTGAAAACCGCACAGGAGACAGAAGGGTTGGGTAGATAAATGCACTATCAATTCCTAGATTGTTTTTTTCTCTCAAGTAAGATTTGTAAACCTAAGGAAATGTGGAGCAGAAGTATCTCATACAAATAATGTTCAAATAGATCAGTTCGAACCACAGATGACACCCTAACAGGTACAACTACTTCTGCTCAGTAGACGTCAGAATAATGGCAATAAAAGTGAACTAGACACTTCCTAGATCTCTAGATCTGGAGCCTCACCTTTAGTAGCAGTTTATTTTGATACCCAGTTGAACCGTTTGTGTGAAAGGTCTTACTCTTCCACAGGGAATACAATCAGCATATTCTTCGCTTCACTGATTGGACATAAACATCGATAGACTGCCAATTTAGGTGGTTGTAAAGAACTTAAAGCGAAACCAAATTTTAACCGGCCCCAATTTTTCTTTAATTCAAGAAAACCTCAATTTTTTTTGTTGTCATTTTTCACTGATTTTTTTTTTTTTTTTTTTTTTGGCGCTGAAATATTTCGAGCAAGTAATGGCATTAAAATAAATCCTTTCCGCTTGTCTCTTTATATTAAATTCATCAATTTATCTGATAATTTATTCCGCTTGCATTAAGACAAAGATTATTAAAAACTATCAATAAAGCAAGAATTTCCACATGCCAAAAATAAAATGTATTCCGTGGAAGATCTTCCTTTTTAGGGATAATATTGATTAGATGTTTTTTTTTTATGGTATCTCAACCTGTTTGGGTTTATTTTGTTCTAAGAGTTTCGGAAATAAGTTACATTGTATGTTTATATTTACATGTTTATATCGTTCTTTCTAAAGGTTTTTTTTTCTTTTTGTATACCGTTATATGATATCAAGTATCCCTATCTAAAATGAATTTTTACACAGTTTTATGATTTCAAAAAAATCCTAATACTAAAAAATATATGTTTTCAAGTAATTATTTCGATTCCATAATAGCCATTTTTTTGTACATAGTTATGTGGTTTTAAATATCTGATAATAATCTTGAAAAAACAACTAGTCTCAATGCGAATAATTTAGTTATATGGAATCAAGTATCCATATCCAGTACTAATTATTTAAATTGATTTGGTTTGGTTCGGTTTTATATTATATCAACAATTGTTGCTTATTTAATGCCAAAACTTGTTTATACATATGAAATGTAAATATGATTTGTAAACATATTTTGAAGATAACATACTTAAGCAAGCCTAAGCCCCCTTTTTTTGCACAATGTTAAACAGTTTCAAGTATTGCAAGTCACAATTTAATACCATTTTTTTTTTGTTTGCACGCAGATTGTTCTATTTGAGTCATAGAGAGGACTCTATCAGGTACAACCACTCCGGGTCAGAGTGGACATGGGAGCAATGACAGTGGTCTTATCCAGGACACTTGATGGGGAGGGGTCTTAACCCTCGGCAGAGATGCAGTCAGTTCATTTTACAGCCCCAGACGACAAGGTTAAATAATTTGAACCACTGGTGGGCACTTAACATATACTACCACGCAAGGTCCGACTGAACTCCATTGTAATGTCAATAAAGAGGATACTGAATATTGTATTTTTTTTAGAATTAATTAAGATTTAATTCTTTCTAAATCTCTGAATTTCGTATGCGTGTCTGTTTGAATAAAAAAGTTTCACTCATCGACACAAAACACGGGCTCTTCGAAAAGACAATTTCACTTTCTGAGTAGCAACATAAGTATCAGCATATTTGCTTATATTTTTCTCATATATATATATATATATATATATATATATATATAGGAATATATATATATAATATATATATATATATATATATATATATATATATATATATATATATATTATGGCATTTTTTGTTGGTTCACAGAGAGAAAAAAAGTAAATATTTCAAAATGAATACGTCAACAAAGAGATTTGTATTTTTGTTTTCTATTTTTTCAATATTGAGGAAAGCAAAGGAGAATGAAGACGGGGCCATTATTTTCTGGGGATATGCTCTCCCACTTTATAGAAAAATAAACAGATAAAATTACAGTGGTGCATTGGCCAAAGAGTTGGACTACAGTCTCGAAGTAATATAGTTCGAACTTTAGTCGCGCCACTACGTTCCCTTTTGGATGAATTCTAAGGGTTAAATAGCATAACTATTCTTCTATAAGGATGTTTCTGGCATTAAATAACCCACTAAGATTGATATGACATTAAAGAAGTGAACCAGAAGTAAAGGGCAATAGTTAAAATATAGTGGTTAAGGGTTATAAAAGAAAAAAATGCCATCCAGTTAATATGTCAATGACAACACAATAACATATAAATCAAAGAAAATAATAGAATAATACAAAGAATGAGAAAATGACAAAATATGGCAGCTTCACTATCGTAACGGTGGGTGGCCAGTAATATGTTGGAGCGCTGGCTAAGAGCAAGAAAATGACTGATAAACACTTTCCAGGCAGCAAAATTGAAATTCGCATATTGTACATTGCTGAACTGCTCATCTTCTTAGGAGAGTACAATCAATATGACAGGGAAAAAAAAGTGGGCGTAGGAAAAATATAATTACATAGAATACATGGAATCACTACATTCCTTCACTTTAGGTATCGGATAAATACCTGGTGAAGGATTGTAAGAAACTCTAAAGAAAATTGAAAATCAAGCAAAATGATAACCATGATAATAATCCACTCGGAAGGATCCTCAAAGGCTTGGCAAAGTGACAAGAAGAGTAGAAAATCGAAGGATGAGTAGAGACCATCTAAACTACAACTTTGATAAGATCGGTTAGAATACTAAGATGAATCCTGGTGACTTGAGATATGTTGTCACTCAGACTTATGTAAAAGACCATCAACTAATACCGGAGGTAAAAAAAAGTCGCAAAGATTTAAATAATAATGATAATTACAATGATAATGTTAATAATAAGAGAAGCAGAAGATGATCAATGACTGAATGAATCATCATCATCATCATCATCATGTCGTGCTGGTAGCACGGATATCCCTGACCCTCTCTCGCCATTTCTCCCTATCCTTCATCGCCCTAGGCAGGTCTTCTGGACAACATCCCGTATCCTCACATAGTTGCTGAATGTATGTTCGTGCTGGTCGTCCTGCTTTTGCACAGCCATGTGTGGGGGTCCATAAGAGTAGATCACTTATGAGTTCGTCTCTGCTTCTCCAGCAGTGTCCTGCATGTCTGGTTCGTCTAACTTGAATAGTTTTCGTGATATGAGGCAGGTGGTCGTACAGTTGGTGTCTTGTGGGGTGTTGCCGCCAGGACTTGTTCAAGATTGCTTGCAGCATTCAAGAAAAAATCAGTACGTTCGGAGAAAAGGAATATTGCAAGTTCTAGGGAATATTGGAAGCAGACATCATCAAACAAGTGGAAATGAAAGAAAAGAATTAAAAAAAACATCTCATGAGAACGAGAAATGTACTCGAAACCAAACTATATAGCAGAAATCTCATCCAGGTTTTAAACACTTGGGCTATCTCACTTGTAAGATATCCGGAACCATTTTTAAAATAAACTAGGAAAGAACTTAAAGAAATAGACCAAAGAACAATTAACCTAATGAAGATGCATAAGACATTACATCCAAGAGATGACATAGACATACTATATGTGTCAAGAAATGAAGGTGGAAGAGGACTTGCCAGTATTGAAGATTGCGTCTACGCATCGACTAAAAGATCACATAAAAAAGAGCAAAGAAAGATTAATTACAGCGACAAAAAACAAACACAACGATCAACGGAACAACAATAATTAGAAAACAAAAAATGGGAAGAAAACAACTGTATGGATACTTCCAGCAATAAAGAAGCGAATTCTCACACGAGAAGACTTGGATTTGGCCAAGAAAAGGAAACCTCAACCAGACTACCAAACCTAGTGATACACAACAAAACAGAAAAAAAAAGAGAACCGGCCGAATAGTGAAATTTGCCTTCCTGTACAAAGTATAATTCATAGAAAACGAAAAGAGAGACCTTGCTAGAGAATTTAAAAAAAAAAGCACTATGGAACAAAGGCGAGGGTGCAACCAATTATAACTGCTATTCTCAGAGTAATCCCCAATGATTGGTAAAGGTACTGGAAGATTCGGAAATATGAGGATAAAAGGGGACCATCCATTCTACAGTATTATCAATATCGGTCAGAATACTAAGAAGAGTCCTGGAGACATGATGAGATTTGCTGTCACTCAAATTCCAGTGAAAATCCATCATCTAAAGCTTTGTGAAAAACTCTCAAAGGAGTAATTAAAATGATAACTGAGAGCACACATATAATTTCAAGTATTCCACTCCAATAATAAACGTTTTCAAACGTTTCTATTTAGTGTAGACATGGTAATGAAGGTGTTACGATTTCCAAATGTCATACAAATAAATGTTTCCCTTTTTCTCTCTTTCTATTAGATTACCAGATAATTTATTCTTCTTAAATTAAGATAAAGATTTTGCTAAAATAGTATGAATAAAATCCTTACAAGAATTACCAAACACCAAAAATAGAATTAATTGGTGAAATGCAATAACTTTTTTTTCAGTTTTTATTTTTAGGGGTAAGGTTAAGTACGGACATACACCAACCTAATCTATGACTGTTATTACTTTTACTAGCCATACGGAGAATATTCTTCAACAATCAAATAAGATTTGGTGATGTCTGTTAATTTGCCAGCTTTTGAATTAGGTGAGATTCGGTTTAGAGATGGGAATGGTGAGATTGAAAGAGACGCTCCCCCCTCGGGCAATCTATCATTTTGCAATCTCTCATAATAAGTTGATGCAGAACTAGCAACTCTTCTCTTCCGTTCTTTCCAGGAAACGTCTTAAGATTAATTCATATTGAATTCTGAGAATGGCTCACTGAACTCACTCTAGGCTTCCTCGCCACAATGAAAATAGCGCGCGTGAAATCAGTGCGAACCGGAGATGCTTTTAAGGAAGTTCATTTATGATCTACAAAACGAAAATTCGTTCACAGTTTCTCTTCAGCTACCAGATATTACTCACTTTCAATTAGTTTCTTCAGTCAGGAATATGGTAACGATTGGTTATATATATATATATATATATATATATAGTCAGATTGATTCTTACGACAAATAATTATTAAGACTTAATAAATGACCAGTAAGTTGAAAAAAAAAACATTCAAAATATAATTAAAAAAGCTGCTTGTATTTAATTTAAGAGGTTTCAAATGATTACTTCGAATCTGCCGTAGTGTAAGTGTTGCGTAAAACTATTAACAAATATAAAATTCTTTCTATGCATAACAACAAACCTGTTCATGCCGAAATCTAGTGTTAGAGGGTGGAAGTTAAGTAGATAATATATATGTGGATCATTTTTCATTATATACTCATTAATTTCTATGGAGCAGACAGAAAAACAACTTTATTTGTAACTTGTTGAGAGTCAATTTATACAATAAAATTATTCAGGTGTGTCAAAGAGCTTTTGGTATTAGATTAAAATGCATCAGTTTGGGAGGCTTCAGTTCTGACGATCTAGAGTGTGAAGAGTACCCCTTTATTGCCATTACTCCTAGGTCTACTCTGCACGGGAGTGTTATAACCTGTTTGAGTCTCATCTCTGTTTGAAAATTATTTGTATTTGATACGAATACCTGATCCCATGAAAAACACGAGAAAAATTTGAAGAAATAATACAAAAAATATAAATATAAACATAATATGTACGCAATAGCTTAACATAACTCCAGACTGGTTGACATGCCGTTAAAATCAATAAACCTTAAGAAGCACCAACACAAAAATTACAAATAAAAACGTACAATGAAAGCAATTCCCTCACCTCTAGGTATTAAAGAAGTCTGCACAGGTTGACATGCCGTTAAAAACAATCAAACAATCAATTTAAAGTAACAACTTATAGAAAATTGAAATGTAATTATAAATGCCCAATGGAAGAAATTTCCAAACCTCTTGGGATAAAATAACGTTCAATGGGTTGACGTGCCGTTAAAAGCAATCTATCAATCAATTTAAAGTAACAACTAATAAAAAATCTAAATGTAAATATGAATGGTCAATGTATGGAATTCCCAAACCTCTTGGTATAGAATAATCCAAGATAGGTTAACAGGCCGTTAATCATTGTTCTTTAATATCAGACAGCTTAAAAGTTGTTGACCTTCGTTTTTAACCATCTGATCGAAATGATTGGCAAACGCAGAATTAATTTTATTTTATTATCCAATTTATCTGGTGTCCATTATTCAGCCCGCTTTTTGTGACTGGAGTTTCTCATAGTAAGAATATTGTCTTGTTAAAAGTCTACGATTAATTACGTCTTCAGGTTAAAATCCTTTTTTTGTTAGAGACCAACACTCGATGATAATCCGCTTCTTTTTATCACGGGAAAACATCTTCAATTTATTTTATATTGCTTTCTAAAAATGAGCCATCGAATTCCCAAGGGTTTTCTTGTTCACAATGAAAATATCGTACACGAAATCAGAGTTAACAGAAGATGCTTTTAAGGAAACTCATTTATGAATTGCAAACAAAAATTCGTTTACGGTTTCTCTTCACCTATATATTACTCACAATAGATTGGTTCTTTAAATCGAAAGATACAATAGCGATTGATTATATATACAGGGTGACCTCGATTTCAAGTAGTCTTAGTACCAAAACTTAAGCAAATATGCTGGTAAATACGATGATATCAAATATATTAAGAATAGTGTTATCACCAGTGTCCTGCATGTCTGGTTCGTCTAACGTTGATAGTTTTCGTGATGGGAGGTTGGTGGCCGTGAAGCTGTTGTTTTGTGGGGGGTAAGTAGACATGCAGGACACTGCTGGAGAAGCGGGGACAGGCTCATAAGTGATGTTCTCCTATGGAACCCCTCACATGGCCAAGCAAGGGCAGGGGTACCAGCTCGAACCTACATAAAGCGTTTCTATGAAGACATGGGATGTGGCCCAGAGGACCTGCCAGAAGCGATGAACAATAGGGAGAAGTGGCGAAAGAGGGTCAGGGATATCCGTTCTGGCGGTACGACTTGATGATGATGATGATGATTATCACCAGTAGAATCTCTATGTTCCCCTATCACGGCGAGTGGACAGTGTAATCCAAGATGGTGTTAAATCCACTTTAATTTGATTTCGAGCTCACCGAAACAATAAAAAGCTCACAACTCTGACTCTGATGTTATATATATAAAAAGCATTCTTGCGAAGTAGACTTAGTTAGCCTTCATCAATGATCATTGACTCAAATAGACATAAAATTGGTCTTTTAAATTCATTCAAAAGGTTTCCGAGTCTTTTGATGGGGGTATAGAACATGCTGTCGCTTCTACATGAGCGAAAACTCTACCCCTACCCAAGGAGTGCCTGAGTAAGACTCTCAATTGCAACTGGTAGCGATATCCAGTTTTTACCTGAAGTGATAGTATCTGTTAGGTTCCGTCTATTGGTCAAATAGTTATGTTTAAAAGTTGTTTGTGTTCAACAGGAATAATTGGTGCCATATAACTGTAAATCATTCGTATTAAGGATTGTTACTTGAAGCTATAATTGACTACTAAGAATTTTTATTATAATCATAAGTTACTTCAAACTATACAACTATGTGACGAATAAATGATTATTATTTAATATAAGTAATTACTTGTGCCATATAAATATTCATATTAGATGATAATATGTTGAAATATATCATCATCATCATCATCATCATCATGACGTACCGCTAGCACGGATATCCCTGATCCTATCTCGCCACTTCCCCCTATCGTTCATCGCCTCCGGCAGGTCTTCAGAGCTACATCCCGTATCCTCACAGAGCTGCTGTATGTATGTTTGAGCTAGTCTTCCTGCTCTTGCCCGGCCATATGTGGGGGTCCATATGAGTACATCACTTATGAGCTCGTCTCTGCTTCTCCAGCAGTGTCCTGCATGTCTGGTTCGTCTAACTTGGATAGTTTTCGTGATGGGAGGCAGGTGGCCGTATAGTTGGTGCCTTGTAGGGTGTTGCGGCCAAGACTTGTTCAATTATGCTCGCAACATTCTTGTGTATTTGCCGTTTAAACCGCGCAATTTATCAGAATTAAATTGGAATACTTGATATTATATAAAATAATACTTGACAGGTTGCCATGCCGTTAAGACCAATCAGTCATATACTATTTGCTTGAAATTTTGTTTGTCCAATCGAGAGATCCAACTATGAAATGAATCAAGAGCAGAATAAACACTCACGAGTCTGACTTTTAAGTTATCTCGACATGTTTCAAGTCTGTCAATAGATATGTGTACCCATAGAAAATAGGAGTTTAATACGGACGGAAGATAGGTTTTGTAGAATCGACTGATCGACTGTGGAAGGAAACATACAATTATCAGAGAACTTCTTTTAGCAAAGAGTGCAACACAAATAGCCCAAGATTGTCCGAGTAGAGTTGGGATAATCATGAAAACAATGGGTAAAAACAATAGGTGAAATGTTCTATTTTTTTTTTAAAAAAAGCGTATGATTCGAAATATTGTGATTTGTGCGTGGAGGATATCTATAATTCTTTAAGGTTTGGGGAATCTTTCAATTCGCCGAATAAAAGATCGGAATTGGTAGATAAGGATCACCATGAAGGTAAATATTTACACTGTAATTTGCTGCCAGATGGAACAATGATGCTTCGTAGGTTACATGAAATGCTACAAGACTAAAAATTACGAGTCCAGGGGGCTGTAGCTTTAGAATACGCCAAATGTATCCCTGCACAGAGGTCAGATGCCCGACCCCCTATGAGTGTACTGAATTTGACACAGAATTATTTGATGGAGAGGTTCCTGTCCTGAAGCTTTGAGGAATGTGGAGAACATGTTAAGGTTCCAAAATATGAAGACCAATTCTTGCAACTATATACATATATAAAAAGTAAACTTGATGACCTTAGTCGAGGGAGACCTGAAGTGTCCCTATTCAATAGCTACTACACCGAGGTATAGGGGAGATTGCTACTCCTTTCCCTTGATTGCAATACTCTACCCTTGATCCATAACTGATAATGCTGAGTGTTAATCATGGCAGTATCAAGTACCATTTTTGAGTCTTTAGTATGACTCGGTCTGGGATTGATCCTAAATCTCCCGGATCACTGGCGAACACTCTACCCACTACAGCAATAGGCTGGTCGATATAAAGATATATACTCATATATAGATATACATAAATATGTACGTACATATATATATATATATATATATATATATATATATATGTGCGTGAGTGTGTGTGTGTGTGTGTGAATGTGTGTGTGTATGTGAATATAAATAAACATTATATATATATATATACATGTATAAACAAATATACATAACATATATATATATTGTTACGATGTCTGAGAATTCTTTTGGAGTTGAGATAACAAAAACCCTTTCAGGACCCTCACGTGCAAGTCCTTAAAACGTAAAATATATTTGCAAGAGATCCAGTCGCTCATACATAAGAGGGAAAAAGAAATTATGAAGGTAGATATCCATCCAGGTATGAAGAAGAGGAACACAACCCAAGGTCATAATGGTGACCAGAATATTTATCCCCCCTCCGACCCCCCCCCAAAAAAAACAAACAAATACTAATAAAAATATGAAAATCAGGAATTTCTATCGAATACAATCTTTCTTTGTTGTTTGGAATGGTGCATGGAACAATTCATGGGCAGGTGTATCAAATGTGTAAACCATAAGTGTGAATATGCAAGATCATGAGAGAGATATTCAACACGCGAAACTTCTCTCTATCATTGAGACAGTTCAGCAGCTTTTTCTTTAGTTAACTGCCAAATTTTAGAGTGTCGTCAGAGGTCCAATCATCCTTCTGCACTAATGCTTCTCAGCGACAGCCTTGTTTAGTGTGCACTGGTTTAGACGTTCGTGGAGCTCACACTAAATGAGTGCTATCTTATCGGCATATCTTCGCATCATCGCGGTCGGTTTGGGACTGATTTTCTTCCCCTGTTTTCTATTTCGCACCCACTTTAACATCTTGCATTCAAGTCTGTTTTTGCCAATCACCGTCCGTCAGGTTCATGTGTTGCAGCTTGAACATTATTTTAAATTAGGCATGTGCTTGCTGCTAATATGGCCTGGATTCCGGGTTTACGTCCCACCCATCTTATCCTTTTTTCCCCTTATTTTTCTTATAGTCTTTCTCTCTGTCTTTCTCGGTAACCGTGTTGCCTATGCCTCTCTCTCTCTCAACCCTCTCCCGTAACATTAAATATATATATATATATATATAATCATGTATATATATATATATATATATATATAAATATGTATATGAATATTTATTAAATATATGTACAAATATTCATAAGTATATATATACATATATGCAAACACATATATAAATATACATGTATAAGCACAACCATTACGTATAAACGTATATATGAACAAATATGTATAAACAGACACACTTATATATATATATATATATATATATATATATATATACAAACACACACACACACTCACACACACACACACACACACACACACATGAGGGGCCTTCAATAACTTTACAGACGTTTTTGTACGGGCATTTGAAATTGCCGTGTACTCTTGAAAATTCAGGATGTTATTGCTCTACATCTTATGAGATGACAGACCAATTTTTATGATTAGCTTAAATTCATTAATTTCATATCACTTTTGTGTGGACGATTCATTTATTTTTTCTTCATGATTCGTCAAACTTTTCCTTGTGTTGACTCTCAATTCATGGTGTCCTTTGGTATTACTTTACTGTTTAATAATGTTCCTCTTGATGAAGAAATTTCTATTTGTGCAGACTTTTTATATCGAAGTCCATTAACGTCGGTCCCTTCTTTTCCTGAAAGTGTTTTCGTGGAATTGGTGGAATGGGATACCAAGTCAGTTTCCCTTAGTTTTAGTGATAACATGTACCGTAAAGTAGACGGTATTTCGATGGGTTCTTCATTAGGCCCTATTCTTGCAAATATTTCTGTTGGGTTCTATGAAAAATTATTCTTTGACAGATTTCCCAAGTCTTATATTTATTTACTTTACGTAGACGATACTTACGCCTGTTTTTGTTCACGTAATAAAGCTTTGTCCTTCTTCCAGCGGTTGAATAATTTACATCCTTATTTAACCTTCACTATGGATGGACAGAAGGATAATAAATTACCATTCTTGGTTGTATTGGTTCAACGACGTTCGTTTGCTTTCGTAACTAGTATATATAAAAGCCTACGTTCACTGACGAGTATTTCAGTTGGGATGCTTTCGCTCCTAAGTCTAGGAAAATTAACCTGAGCAAGTGTCTCACATTCAGGGCTCTTAAGATTCGTTCAGATAAGAAGATTAAAAGTGAATTTGAACAGATAAAAAAAATATTTTTTGGTAACGGTATCCTGAGAAAGTCATTGTTGACACCATTAATAAAACTGTTAATAAGTTTAGGAATAACATCAGACCTTTTGGTCCCTATAAATCCTCAGTTTATGTTAGACTTTCATGGATTAGATCTCTCCTAGCCAGTTAATTGCCGATAAGGTTTCTTCCTCTGTTACACCCTGCTATAATGTGGCTATGGTTCGAACAATCTAAACAATTCAAGCTGAATTTCCCTCAGCTCATAACGATGTGCTCCCTATCTTTTAACAAAGCAATTTAATTTATAAATTTCAGTGTTTCTGTCATACCATATTTGTAAGGCGCAATCACCAACGTCTTGAAGTTAGAATTAAACAGCATGCTCCCACAGATGAGTGCTTTGGTGTCTTGCATAGAACCTAAACAAAACACCATTTAGTTGTCCTGGAGGCACATTACATTCGACTTTATAGGCCAACTCTGTGCAAGCAAAACCCTAATCACTCCTTAAATTTACTGGGAGATAATTTTTGCTTGACTCAGAGCGGTTTTTAATTCTTTCCTCCCGCTTGGTTTAGCTATCATTATCATTTCACCCCCTCTTTTTAATCCATTCTATTTACATTGTTTTAAACGACTGTTGTCGCTTGACAAATGTCAGATGATAGGGCCCTTGCAATTTCAATATTTTCCCCATATATTGCAATCTCCCTACTTGCATATGTCGCTTAGTATTAGACTTTAAATTTGTATGTATCAATAACTCTGTACTTGAGTGCATAGAGCAGTGTACCTTTAGAATGACAATTTAATCATATATATATATATATATATATATATATATATCCTGGTATTAACATCCCACAAAACAACAGCTGTACAGCCGCCTTCCTCCCATCTTAAAAAACATCCAAATTAGACGAACAAAACATGCTTGATACAACTGGAGAAGTCTGGACGAATTCATTGGTGATGTTCTCCTATGAACTCCCTTCACACGTATGAGTATGCGTTGGACGACCAGCTAGAACTTATCTACAACAGCTCTGTACGAACACATAATGTAATCTAGAAGACCTGCCGGAAGCAATGGAGGATAGATACGAATAGGGAGAGAGAGTTAGGGAAATCTGTGCTATCGGCACTCCATGATAGTGATGATAAGAAGGTCGAGTGTAAAGTTGGTAAGCTGATCAAGATACTTTCATAGAATGTGACAACATCAGCAGATTAACTTTTCAGCCCTCCAAATGTATATATATATATATATAATTTTGGAATGATTTAATATATTTTAAAGACATTGACTTTTTGTCAGTAAAATGGAAGAATAGATAGAAAAAAAAACTTTTCCTATATACTTTAAATTCCTGATGTTACTTAATTTAAGTTTCCTAATTCTGAGTCAACAACACTCTGTCAGTCTGGCTTTGAATTAATTGACTCTCATCCGCAAAAATTAAGAAACCTCACATAATATTCAATTCTAAGAAAGACGATAATAGCATTTCAAAAGTATTAGGATGTGGCCATTAGATCAATTAAAATTATTTGTATTCGATAGAAACGTTTGCTAAAAAAAACTCTTAAGAAACACCACGTAAAATGTAAGAATAAATGTACAATGATCGCAATTCACTAACTGTTGTATATTGTCCTAGAAACGGAAGTATGGTTTCGGCCATGTTTGACTGGTTGTAATAAAAATGCGGGAGATGTTATTCCACTATCTTGGGTTCAACTGGATTATTTTGTCGTTGTTATTCATAAGCATCTGCTAAAGCAAACTGGAACACTAACCTCTAGCCATAAAATGACCCATGAATAGTTGACATACCGTTATAAACCAATAAATCCCCCTACAGTGACGATTCCTTCAACTGAAAAAAAACATACCAGAAAAATGAAAAGAGATTTAATAATGATATATGCATTGGCACGAAAGAAATATTTCAAATTTATCCTTTATATATACATTAAACCCTTCTTCAGATTCCAATAAGATTTTATAACAAAGTTAGTGGCTCTATTTGAACATGAACAGAGGACAGAAAAAAGGAGGGAAAAACGCTTCCGGATTATTAGATAATATAGATATTTGAATTTTATTTTCTTGATTTTATTATGTCTATTTTTATTGCACCAACGATGTTAGATGTAATATTGTTCGAATTCCTTTGATGAGACATTATTTAAGAAGCTGTGTAAACACTGAAGATTCAGATATTAATTCAGTTCATACGTCAATTTACGACAAGGGTTTAGATAAATTATATTGTTAATAAATCTTCGTGATGGAAATATGAGAAATTCTAAATTACTATTTTTATTTAGGATTATTACATGAATATCGGTTGTATTGTCGGCAGGGCCTATAATACGTCGACTGAATCCTTTCCCGAAGAATAAGACTTACTAATAAAAGGAATCTTGGGTACGGTTCTAAACAGCATCAGGTGGTGAGGCTCAAATGCTGGGTAATTTGGAACCAATCTTTTATTGGCTCTAAGGTTCACTCTGCGACAGAATGGTAATGCCAGTTAAAGTTCCATCTATGAGTCAAGTAGATATATTCGAGGTCATATGAATAGCAGAAATGGCAATGCCAATTAAAGTTCCATCTATGAGTTAAGTAGACATATTTGAGGTCATAAGAATAGCAGAAATGGTTTTAAACTTGGCCTCTAGATTGAATTTTGAATTAATTTCATGTTCAGTCTTTCTTTAACTGAACAGAATAAAAATTGGCACGATTTGTGTGTGTGTTTCAACATAACCTGATGATCAAGGTTCTTAGTTACAAAAACATTAAAATTTTTATTTTTGATTCTTCCTCTTCATCTTCTTCGCTTTATTTACAGAGCAACAACTTTCATTTCTTACAGAGTTTTCAACCGATTTTTCTTTTACCAAACAGCGTGCAGTTAATATATATAAGAATAGCTTATTTCTAAATAACGGGGACACACTGTGGTGGAATAATTAAAATGCTAGACTGTGTTCTCAAAGTTACTTCGAACTCTAGTCGTGCTATTACATTCCCTTTCAGTGGGAAAAGTATAAACGCACTTATCATCCCCCCCCCCAGCAAAAGGTTTTATGGTTTTGCATTTAGTAACCCACAAAAGTTGATATACCATTAGAA
Organism: Sepioteuthis lessoniana; assembly: GCA_963585895.1. Classification (NCBI taxonomy): domain Eukaryota; kingdom Metazoa; phylum Mollusca; class Cephalopoda; order Myopsida; family Loliginidae; genus Sepioteuthis; species Sepioteuthis lessoniana. Next base: position 3,439,643 of record OY757938.1, read on the forward strand.
ATGACACCAAACCATTTATAAATAAAATGTGCTTCGTACCATAGATAGAGAGTACATATTTCTGTTTGGAGAGAGAAGAAAAAGTCGTCAGTGCTCACTGTCAGTTTCTCGACAAGGGGTTCATGAATGCATTGGCGAGAAACTGACTGTTGCCAAGCACCTTGGACAATATCTACCCTATCCTAAATTCCACCCCACCCATATGTATATATATATATAGAGAGAGAGAGAGATAGAGAGAAACATATAAAAAGACAAATACTAATTACATATATGTATTTTCTTTTTTAAACATCTTTAATTAAATTGGACAGACACTTCATTTCTGATTGTAATTGATCCGTTAAATTTGACATATGCATGGAATAAATAAAAAAGCGACATATTTTTTCAAAGTATATATATATATATATATATATATATATATATATATATATATACGCACTCTCTACTCTTAATTCTAGGCATTCCCAGATTTTAAAAATATCTTTTTGCAGACATACATTAAACGCATCAGTAAAACACAGGAAAGATATTTTCACGATTAATGCAAAATAAATGTTTCTGTTGGTAAATATCTAAAATATATCTATATATTCTCATAAAAAAATTTATGGACAATGTTCAGAACCTGATATTTTTGTTGGTTGACCTTTGATAACCTGAAATATCACTAACTGTTAGCTCCACCTAACTTAATTCTCATGTGGATGTAAAATGAGTTTTTACGACAATATTTACGTCATTAGGGCTGGACTATATTTACGTCAAAACTAACCAAACAAAACTCAGACTGGAGACACAAGCACACATTTTATTGGTTTTTGAAACTGCCGATTCATCATATTCTGTAACTATTGTTGTGACTTTTGCAATCCTTTTTGTTGACGACTTAAAAATCTGCTGAACTTTCTCCAGTGAAATTGCCATCCTGATTTTGAGATCTTATCCTCATCGCTAAAATTTTTCATATCTCTGGCTGTTAGGATCAACAAATAATAAAAATAAACACTATAATGTATTTCTAGCATAAACAATATTAATCGTTATTCTTACCGACCACAGTACGGGAGGGTGGAAAAAATTACATATTAACTGTCTCCAAGTATGTGTTTATGCAGCCATATTGTTGATTTTTCTTTTCTCACTAACCTCTTTTTACTGGAGATTGATTTCGTTTCTTAGTCAAGAGTTATCTTCCCTAATTTTCTTTCTTATGCAATCTTCAAGTTTTAATACTGAATAGAGTTATATTTCGGTTCATAAATAGAATTAACTAATAAAAGGTTGTTTCGCATTCGTCATGATTTTCAAATATGTTTTATGTGTATAGATTTGTATGAGGACAGAAAGACAGACACACAAATATACACATCCCGAACCACTATATATATATATATATATATATATATATATATATATATATATATATATATATATATATATATATATATATATACTTACAAATACATACACACATACATATATATATATATATATATATATATATATATATATATATATATATATATACATATATATATATACGGTGGGGTGAAATAAAAATTAGAACATATGCAAAATATTTATTTTGAAACATAGCCTGAACAAAATTTTTATATACATTTACTGTATAAAGATATATTCGACTAATATGTGTATATAAACTTAGGTTATAATTGATTTTACTGAAATTAATGTCATTAATTTATTTTCATGATGGAAAAAACTAATCGTACAGTACAAAAAATGACGCATTATCTTCTTTTAATACTTTGTAGAATACTTTTTATTCACTTTAACAGCCAATAATATCTTCCTGTAGTTCTCAATTAATTTCTTGCAATGATTAGTAGGGTTTTGTGCCATTATTTCCGGCATTTTTTCTTCAGATTATTGATGTTTGCTGGAGCTCATTTTCGGGTTTGAATTTTCAAAAATTGCCACAAGTTCTCAATTAGATTAAAATCCTGGATCTGACTTGGCCATTGCTAAATATTAACATTATTTTCAGATAACTACTTCTTGTTAGATTTAGCTGTATGCTTTGGATTATTATCCTACTGGAAAATGTAATCAGAAGGTAGTTCAAGACTCTCAAATTTTCTTGCAAGATCTCTTCATACTTTAAGGCATTCACTGTACCGTCTATTACTATTATTTTGCACACACCTTTCGCTGAAAAACATTCCCAAATCGTCATACTGTCACCGCCAAATTTGACAGTTGTTACCGTGTTCTTTCGTGAGTAGGCTGCGCCATCTTTACTCCACAAATGATTTTGATAGTTATAAACAAACAACTCAATTTTAGTTTCATCTCTTCATAATTTTCTTTCCCAAAACGAATTTTCCTTTTCCTTCTGGTGTCTTAGGAATTTCAACTTTGTATCTCTATGTCGTTTCAATAGAAGAGGAGTTTTCTTCGGTCTCCATGACTTTAGACCATTCCTCTGCATTTCATTGATTATTGTTCGTTTGGTTACACTACATCCTGATGAACGCAAATCTTCCTTCAGTTCTTTACGCGTAAGCATTGGATTTTGGTTAATCAGGCGTCCTCATTTTCTTGATAATCTAGGAGAAATCTTCCTTGGAGCATCTATTCGTTTTTTTTTTATTTTCAACTATGTTAAGTCTTCTAAACTTAGCAATGAATTAACTTATCATAGTAAAAGGAATAATCTAGTTGCTTGAGATATTTCTATAACTTTCTCAATCTTTCCAAAGCTTAACAAACAGCGCTTTTTGTGAATTAATCAATTCTTTGACTCTTGCCATGATCAGAACCGTCTCGTATGATAAGCAATCGCAGAAAGTCCTGGTTAGGATTTTAAAACTAACTATAGTTACTGACAACATAATTGGAACTTTCTTGAAGGTTAACTATGGGTAATGATAGCATTATTGGAACAATCTAGAAAAATATTGCGACAATGTTGTACTGTACGATAACTTTCTTCACTCATAAAAATGAATGAATGGCATTAATTTCTGTAAATTTAATTATAACATATTTATAAACACATATTAGTAGAGTATATCCTTATACAGTAAATGTACGTAAAAAACAAAATAAAATTATATGTACGAATATTTATTTCATCACAATGTATATTCAAATATATATATATATATGTATATATATATATATACATGTATAAGCACACACACACACACACATATATATATATATATATATATATATATACGTATATGTATACTTATGAATATATATATACACGTACATGTATATATATATATATATATATATATATATATATATATGAGTATCTCTATTTTGGGGTCTCCACATCTTCCTTTCTCTTATTTAAAAATAACTAATAAAATTCGGTTTCATTGTATGTTCCACGAAATATCATAAACTCATGGTATCTTTCTTTTTGTTAAGCTTCGCGTAGCTTGGCAAAAAGTATATATATATATATATATATATATATATATATATATATATAGTGTGTGTGTGTGTGTGTGTGTGTGTGTGTGTGTGTGTGTGTGTGTGTGTGTTCCAGCTTGAATTTCAACAAATTCCTATTCATTTGGTTTTCGTGTTTCAAGATGCTTGGTCATCAGATATGCTTTTATTGTATAATGATACCACAGAAATGAAATGTCGGTTTAGAAAAAGGTTCATTGTTTCGATTAATATAAACAGAAGTATATATATATATATATATATATATATATATATATATATATATATATATATATATATATATACAGAAATACATACACACACACACACATATATAAATAAAGTAAAGTTGGCGACTGTAGACGAGAACGACCAAAAGGCTCCTTTTTCAATAGCTACTACACGGAGGTGCAGAAGAGGGCACTACTCCTTTCCATGGATTGCTCCACCTTACCCTTGACACGTACCTTATATTGCTGAGTGTTAAGCAAGGCAGTATCAAGTACCATTTTAAAAATCTTGGTGTGACGCGACCTGGGATTGAACCCAGGTCTCCCGAACTATATGTATATATATATTTACGCCCATACATGCATACATATACACTCTCTTACATACGTACATACATGTATGTGTGTGTAAGAGTGAGAGAGAGAGAGAGAGAGAGAGAGAGAGAGAGAGAGAGAGAGAGAGAGAGTCTGCGTTAACTTTCTGTCATTCCGAATTTCACATATACCTCAACTGATGATTGAGTAAATACATGAAAGTTGGAATAATTGAACGAATAACATGAATTGCCGTTTTAGATTTTAGTTTTTAAGCCTATTCTGCAACAATACCATCAAGTCATTTTAAAGCATTTGCTTAAATTTTTAAAAATAATATTTGTTATTTGGATGATTGAGTTTTATGGCATATAAACCTTTGTACGTTATTTAATGCCAAATCGATTTTTATACAAATAATCAGTTCTATTTCAAACAATTAGGTTTAGCATAAGTACAGATTTTGTTTAAACTTAGCAAAATGCAAAAACACTTCTATTTCAAACAATTCAGATTAGCATTAGTACACAGTTTAATTGTCAAAAACATTTCTATTTCAAGCTATTCAGTTTAGTCAAACAGTGTTAATTCAAACAATTCATTTTAGCGTAATTACGCAGTTTAGTTCTATGTAACCTATACCTGCATTACTGGGATCTCCCCATCAGATTGTTTGAGTCACTTACCAGGACCCTCATTAGGTGGGGTCTTACCCCACTGCAGAGATTTGTCGGTGTTTTCTACAACCCCATTATATATATATATATATATATATATATATATATATATATATATATATATATATATTTCATTAAGAAAAAAACAACGAAACCAATCACAAAGGATTATAAATTTATTTCAATCCTGTTACGCATTTTTGAAATTTTCAAAAACACGAAAAATTTTTTCTTAATGAAATTATTGCTCTGTATAATTGATACATTGAGCTCTTTACCAGGAAGATCTAAATATTCACGAATATTTTCTTGTCCTGATGGAATTACTCCTAACTCCGGTTTAACTGGACTAAGTATTCTATCTATATATATATATATATATATATATAAAGTAACGAGTTCATTCTCTGAAAGTTCTACTAATCAAAAAATCAGCAAGAAGTTCGTATTTTAATGCCATTCAGCCATTTTCAAGTTCTTAGTAAAATATTACGCATTATTCATACTAATATAAAAGACGTCATTTTAAATGTATGGGAAATAAGTGGAGATCTGTTCTCATCTGCAGATATGTGTCTAATTTGGAATAAGTTCAAAAGGTGAGAGGAAAATCTAAATTAAATATGCACAGTACTTCATTTATTTCTTCTAATTTGATAAGAAGCGCGTAATTTGATGGAATGGAATTTAGTAATTGAGCAACGAGTTTTGTATCATTCATCTAAACCTGTACTTGTAGGTAATAAACAAAAATGTTAACAAATTTGATAACACTGGATGTTATCTACCACCCACACTTTAAACATGGAATCAGATGGGTGGCGGACGTAATTGGTCAAAAGAAACCATATTTACAGACATATAAGACAACTGGGTGTAGGAATTATCCATGTTGTTACCAAGAGAGTGGGTAAAGCTAAAGTCGATGATTATTCACGCAAACAACTTCTCGGAAATCACAGGATTTCAGGTTCTAATTTAAAAAAAAACAAAACAATTCGACTATCACTGTTGGTGATATATTTTAAGGTTAAAATATTGATTTCTACGTCGGCATCTACGGTAGGTTTCATTGATTGATTTTAATGGAATGTCAAACTGTTTAGTGTTATTTAATGCCTAGAGGTTAAGAAATTGGATTTTGCACGTTCATATTTAGATTTGTTGTTGCTTCTTAAGAGATTAATTTGTTTTACATGGTGGCATTGAAACAAATCTATTTGACTCATAGATGGGACTCTGACAGGCACTACCACACCAGGTCTAAGTGGATTTGCGAGTAATGGCAATTAAAGAGCATTCAGTTCTCCCCGGAGCGCCTTTAAGATATTTTCTGCCTTGAAAAGATCATTGAAAAAAAAATCACGTAAACGTTCCAACAAAAAGATTTTATCTTTTTAACTTGTTCATCATATCTCCATTCTACCACCTCTGGCAAAGATTATGGAATTAGCACACTTAGAGATTATCCACATTTTTATTTAGCAGTAAATAAACTAATAAAAATATGATGCAATATATTTTTCTTTAATAGCTGAACATTCTGACTGCATAAAAATACCTTAAAAACATAGATTAGATTATGTAAATTAATGCTATGATTTTTTTTCCGAGCCATGCATAGGAAATGTAGTGGAAAACCCAATATTTAGAAATATATTAACACAATTTGTGTTGATCTTTTAAATGTGCAAACTCCTTAATTGTTGCCACAGTACAGTGTCTATATTTAAAAATCCCAATATTTTCAACAAGAAAAGCTGATAAAAAAACTATATTCAACACTAAAGCTCTGCTCTGTTGACAATAGCATCTATATATCTTTCTTGCTCGTCATATTCAATAATAAATACATATATTTTCGAAAGATCAGTTGGTTTGGTTTATCTTTTTAATGACGTATCGATTCATTATTGTTTTTTTTAATATAGGAATTTGATTCATTTACAATTTTCTGTATTAATAAATTATATTTTCAACGCTCTATTGCAATCATTTGTTTTCTATAATAACAATTTATTTGTTCCGTTATACTGTATCGAGTATTCCCAATAAATATTTATAATTTGCACAGTTAGATTGTATCAAGTATTCCTATTAAATGCAAATAATGTGCATAGTAACAGGGTATCAAGTATTCATATTAAATACAAATAATTTGCACCATAATATTGTAACAAGTATTTCTATTAGATAAAAATAATTTACACTCTTATATTGAATCAAGTATTTCAAACAAATACAAAAAAATGTATCAAGTATTTCTATTAAATATAGATAATTCGCACAGTTATACTGTAATTGAACAAGTCCTGGCGGCAACACCCTATAAGACACCACTAAACGGCCACCTGCCTCCCATCACGAAAACTATCCAAGTTAGACGAACCAGACATACAGGTCACAGCTGGAGAAGCAGGGACGAGCTCATAATTGATGTGCTCCTATGGACCCCACATATGGCCGGGCAAAAGCAAGACGACCAGCTGGAACATACATACAGCAGCTATGTGAGGATACGGGATGTAGCCCTGAAGACCTGCCAGAGGCGATGAACGATAGGGAGAAGTGGCGAGAGAGGGTCAGGGATGTCCGTGCTACCAGCACGACATGATGATGATGATGATGATGAAATATTCCTATTTACTACAAATAATTTTCATAGTTATATTGTATCAAGTATTCCTATTCGATACAAAAAATTGTATGAAGTATTCCTATTGAATACAAATAATTTGAATAAATATATGTAATAAAATATTCCTGTTTAATACAAATAATCTACACACATTTTATCTTATTTCTATCCTATACTATCGTCAACCACATCTCTTTGACTCATAGTTGGGTGGGAGAATTCCCTTCGGCCTAGTGGCTAAAGTGCTTGACTGCACCCTCGAAGTAAGCAATTTCGAAGTCCAGTCATCGTATTACGTTCAATTACGGACTAATACCCTTGGGAAAGGTATGAACGTCCATATTCTTCCCAGCTAAGGGTCAAGTCGTATGACAGCTGTTTTCTACCAAGATGACTTTGAAATTAAATAACCCACCAAGGTTGATAAGCCAATAAGCAAAGAAACTAAAGTAGAGATATACTTGTTACCCTAATGGTAACTTGTACTCCTTTTTGGACTTGAGAGTAATTGCAATAAATGTGTTCTCTACTTTTCTCAGAAGGCCAATATTTTTTGATATTCATGACAAAAATAAAAGAAAAATAATTGAAGCAGGTTCCATAGCACACCACAACACAATACCACAGCGACATTTTTAAAATATTAAAAGAATTCAAATTTCAACCTAAAGATTAGCTCCCCTTTCTCTAAACATTTAAAGAGATAAAACGTCACAAATCCGTTGCTCAAACCACAAAACGCCATTTACTTTTTTTAAAAAATCCATTGCCTGACATGAAGCAATTTGAACATATACCTCCCTTGTACATATAAGGAAATAAACAGTATTCATCTGTATTTTCACATACCAAGATCTACAAGCCTTGATGAAGACTTCTAAATGAATCAAAATTTATCTATCATAAATGTTTCACATACTAAAATACTTTTGTCAGATTCAGCTCATTTCTTTCAACACACACACACACACACACACACACACACACACACACACACACATATATATATATATATATATACTAAAATACTTTTGTCAGATTCAACTCATTTCTTTCCACACCCACACACACAAACACACACACACACACACATATATATATATATATATTACTTAATACAGTTACGAAGTGGTTCCTGTCGTTTAGTCGCCTTTCAAAATCTCACTATTTACTGACTTTTCAAGTCAGGCGCTAATAGGCGACAGAATTTTGAAACTAAAATTTAAATGCAAAGATAAAAGCAATGGTAAGCATTAACACGGAGACGAGATTATTAAATTTTAAGAACACGAAGAAAAGATGGAGTATTTGATTCTCCGTACTTCGAATGCCTGACTAGACTATTGTTATATTGTCATCTGCTGATTCATGCAGGGATATACATATATATGCTGGATACATACTGACGCAATAAATTAATCAGACGCACGCAATGACAAAGACGCAGTAATAAACGACGCAGGAAGACTTCTTTAAAAATATTTACCTCTCACTTTATTGCAAGGGTTCGAAAGGGTTGTTCAGAGTTTGCGTGTGAGAGGGAGCTGGAGACCGAACATAAACTGTAATATTTTGACCCCACTGTTATGACCGTCACGTTGTATCTTTCTTGTTCTCTCGGGCTGCTCAACCGGAGGCCTAGGACCCACTCTGCTGGATGCTGGTTTTCTTTACTGCATCTTATCAGCATCTTCTCTGGACCCCAAACTCCATCGGGGTATCCGAGGGCCCCCTCGGCCGGGTGTGGCTTTCCCTGCCACATCTCGCCCCCAACTGTCTGGAATTCTACTGGCAACCCACTGACCCCCTGGGCGTCGAACTCAACTGGAACCGGAACTCAATTCAAGTGGCTCGTCGAACTCAACTAAGTTATATAATCGTTCGACGCCCACTCGATCTTTGAAATCGAATGTTTAATCGTCATCAAGCGGAAATAACTGTCATGCAGTTCAGAGGTCACTGTCTCCCGGTGCATCAGTCTCTCAGAGTATCATGGGATTTTTTTTACCTTGTCCCATTTCATCAGACAATTTTCGCCCACGCGATTTCCTCTCATTACTGCCATTAGAATGTGTCACTTCCTTCCGGTGCATCACCTTGAATGGCATTTTTGGCCGGGTCAAAAGGTCAAAACATAACACTATATATACATATATATATATATAATTTAAGGAAAGATAGGATAAAAATCACAACCGAGAGTTTTACGTTGTCGATACTATGTCGCATGTCTCATGTAGTCACCAAATTTTTAAAAATATTTATTTTCATGGCAGCATTTTGCTACCAACCCTGATCTTTTATTTATCAAAATATTCGAATCCAGAAAACTCATCACGTTGTATTTTTCTTTCAAGAAAAAATTACAAATGATCTCAGTCTTTCACATAATAGTCACATGACTCAAATAAGAACATATTTGTTCAATTGAATGGAATTGAATTTAAATTCGTTTTAAGACCGACAACGTTATGTATCCCACCATCTTTTACTCCAACACTCATTCTGATCTGAAGTGTTAAAATCTAAAATCTAAAATCTGCTAAAATTCTTTGAGAAGGTCAAATAAATCTGTTTGGAAATGATTACTATTGGGTAGAAATACGTGAAACCAATTAACTCTACGTAAACAAACGATTATCATTGAAACTATAAAATATTGTATAAATTATAAGTCATCATCATCATCATCATCATCAAGACGTCCTGAAAACACGGATTTCTTTCTTTCTCTCTCTCTTTCTTTCTTTCTTTCTTTCTTTCTCTTCACCATCCATCCTTATCATCCATCACTTCCGGCATGTCTTCCAAATTACACCCAGTGTCTGTACATAGCTGATGTAAATAAGTTCTTGCTAGTAGGCCAACATTGACACGTCCATATGCAGTGATCCATAGAAGAATGTCACTAATGAGTTTGTCCTCGCTTCTCCAACAATGCTCTGCATGTCTTGTTCGTCTTACGAGGATGGTTTTTGAGATGGGAGGTAAGTGATCGTAGACCTGTTGTTTCATATGATTTTGCTAACAGAATTTTTTCCAAAATACCTTGTAGCATTCTTCTTTAGTTCTCCTCTAACTTTTTCTCTGTGTGTTTTATTAGTGTCCATGTGGTGCATCCATACAGAAGTATTCACACGGCTACAGTTTGGAAGAAATTTCGTTTTATTTTATCGGATAAATCAGACATCTATATGATCAATTATGTATTGATAACAGTCCAGGGCTTCGCTTGTCTGATATTAGCATCACTTTCAGTAGATGAAACAGTGCTGCCGAGGTACGTGAACTTATTTACTAATATCTGATGAATTTTACAACTGTATGCAAACCATTTAACAATATAAAAGAATTATTCTAATTGAAAAACTAATTATTGCAACAATAACAAAAAATGAAACGGGACATTGAAAATATATTAACGATTGCATATCACTTTGCACTAAAGCTCTTAGAAATGGTATTAATCCATATCCCAATCATTGGTAAATAGTAGTGCAGACTGGGTTCTCTAGCCTTGGCAAGTCAAACACTCTAGGAGAAGGAAAATTCTGAATTCAAAGCATTGGTTCTCCTCTTAAAAATTGACCTCGTGTCGTATCCTGCAAGGAGCAGAGGGGTTAGGTCAATATATTGAACATATTCCAGTATTAAATAATGTCTAAAAAGTTGATATGACGTTAAACAAATAAGTCAAACCATTATATTACAAATACCTCTCAAAATAAATGTTATGCTGGGTGTTTCCTGGGAAGACAGACTTCATTATTTTCTTGAATATCAGTTTATTCCAATTACAGAAACGTTTCAGCCCCTCCCACCTTGCTGAGTGCGGAATACTCATTAATTCTGTTTCAGCTGCGTATTATGCTTTTGCTGTTTTCAATTGGTTGTTGTAGCAACATCTCGGCAAATACTAAATTATGTTCAGAAATGTAAATAGTCATCAAGTTACATTAAATTCGCATTATAACTTTAGATTTAAATTTTAAACTGAACCTAAACTTTGATTTTAAAAGTACTGTTGGTGAGGCTTATATTACTCTCTGTATCTAGCAAGTAAGGAACAAAAAAATTACATGTGCCTGTGTATGACTGCATTTAGTGGTGAGGCACGAGTTCGGGGGGGAGTCATCGTGGTGTAATGGTTAAATCAACGGACTTCGGAATCGTAGTAAGCGAGTTCGTACTCCAGTAGCGCTATTACGTTCACTTTCGAGCAAAATACCACTGGGAAAAGTATGAACCCCCTTATCCTCCCAGCTATGGGTTATATAGTACCACTACTGTTCTTCAAGGAGAATGGCCTTGGCATTAAATAACCAACAAATTTTGACATGCCATTAAACAAAGAAACCAAAACCAAACCAAACCAGTTCTGGTTATGTGAACAGTGTAGAATACTCCTTTATTACCATTACTCCCAGGTCTTCTCTGATCGGGAATAACGATAAGACCCCGCTCGGTTTCTATGTATGGGCCAAATAGACATGTTCGAAATTCTTTAGATAGAAATTCTTTTTTTCTATGTACCAGTAAATTATCTATATTAAGAATAGTTAGTTGAAGCTGTTAATGTTTACAAAATTTTCTTCTTATTCGTTACTTAAACTATGTAACTGTACACTAACAACTGACTATTATTATATAGTGTTGTATCGTAGATAGGCAAATATATACAGTGAAAATGAAGTTAATTGTTTATCAACTCAAGTGTTACAGTCCAACTAGTATTATAAGTCTCGCGCTGTTGGTGTTACATCTGAAGCTGGTCTTACTACTGAACGACGTCCTTCAGAACTATCTTTCTGCTTCTCTCTCTGTCTCTATTTGTATATTTGTCGCTGCCTCCCACCAGACAGGACTTGACACAAGGTCAAATGCCTGAAGGCCGATTGAAGTGGGGATAAAGAGGAGGGGAAGGTCGGGAACAAGCCGAGACTCGAACCCTGCTGGTCTATGCTGCTCATCGGCTCATTTGGTGCAATATGAGCCTAATAAGGCAAGCAGTTTCACGAACCCAAATGTGGGTCCGGGCACGTATGCCGGGTTATGGCTTGAACTAGACACCAAGGTCTAGTGCCATACATAGATTTCGAAAAAGTCTGCGGGGACCTCTCTCTCTCTGTCTCTATCTGCCGTGCTTGAGAAACACGGCGTCTTTTGTACTTCCGCGATACCGGAAGTCACGTGGTACGAGCCACTATACAATATATAGAAATAGTTACTCTAAATCATATAATTGAGTATAAATTATCACGAGACAAGAACTTTTTAAATCAGGCAACTTTAGGCAAATCATGTGTACAAGACTGGAATAATTGATATATAACTGTATTAGAAACAACAGAAAGATAATGTAAATATTAATGGTCAACGTAAACTGTTTTCTGAAGACTAGGATTAGAATAACCCCAGACGGGTTGATATGCAATTGAAATCAATCAATTACTCAAATTTAAGAACAAGAGTTTAAAAATGGATACAAAATAAATACTCAATAATACATTTTAGCTATTTTGTAAACAAAAGAAACCCTCCACTTTATGACCATATTTTCCGTGATAAGTTTTCAATTTATTTTTTCTTAAATATGAAGATCTCCCGATGAAACGGAAACTACTTTTTAAATAAAACAGATTTAACTACAAAAAAAATACTATTTTACGATATCATTCCAGTAGGACATATAACTCGAAAGTTAACAATATAATGTCGGGTGTTAGTCACGAAAACCTACATATGGGGCTGAATTATTAGTCACAGACATTAAATATAATTTTAACCAGCTGCTCAGTTATGTATTCATTTAACTTGACTGCTTTTCACTCTGTCGTTCACAAAATTCCCTCTGCAGCCCACAATAGAATGGGTCACGGGGTTTAGCTGTGATGTCTTCAGCTCCCAAATCACACATAAAAATAACCAGTTTATTAACTGCTGAATTCAACTAAATGAATGAATTAAACTCCAGAAAAACCCTTTAATTCATTTGAAATGTTGAAAAAAAAATGACACAGAGAATTAGTACATCAGGTATTAAAATACACCGATTGCATCCCTACTGAGGGGCATGATCCCCTAATGAATGTGCTAGATATGACATTAAACAATATAACGGTGAGATTCCAATAATGTTGGAGCTTTGAAGAATACGAAGTACTCCTTCATTGCTATCACTTCCAGATCCATTCTGGCCCTGAGTGATTACACCTGATAGTGTCCTATCTATTGGTCAAATACAACTATTTGATATTTTAACTGTATGCAGATAAACGACTTATTCTAAATTGAGTTGTTTGAAATAGAACTGTTTGATGATTTAACTGCGTGTAAACAAAGGACTGATATTTAACTGAATTGTTAATGATACATAGCAATACTTGGAACCATTCAAATTTGTTGACTTATACTAAATTGGATTGGGCACCTCGGGTGGTGTAATAGAGTGAGTTCGAGTCTCATTGGGTGCCCCATACATTCGGCTTTGTGACTCATCTAAGCAAAATTCTTAGCAAATTACATTTCAAGGAAATAATAGGCACCTTTGGTGGTATAATTCTTAGCAAGCTAGACTATCAAACCTACACAATTGAGTTCGAGTCTCATTGGGTCCCCCCCATTCGTTTGGCTTAGTAAATTACTATACTAATTTGGATTGTTAGAAATGGAATAGTTTGATCATTTAACTAAGTGTATATAAAAATATGTTTATAAATCATATATGTGATATATGTAAAAACTGGGTTTGGCATTAAATAACCAACAACGGTTGATGTGCGATTAAACCTAAAACAATTCTTCATTATCTGAATTTGTTGTCAGTAAATTCGGTTAAGTTCACTTCTTCCTTTTTCCTCTTCCCTAATCCCCTCTACACCTTGGACAACTACTTTGGACAATTTCCCGTCATCCTTTTTTTAATGCGTCAACTTTATTCTATCCTGTCAGCCATAATTTCTGGACGTTTTTCTGATCCTGAGTATACCCGAACCACAACTGACTAGACTCGACAAACTTCGTAGAGGTATAAAACTCTTACTACTCTCAAATATAGACCCAATTCGTGATTTTTTTCCCCCCAATGAAAGTTCAGGTACTTTTGTCATCTGAATATTAAGTCAGTTCAAAACAATGAGAATGTAGCTTCTACTGCTCGGCTTGTCACTCAAAAACTGTAAAAAGAAACAAAAATAAAAATAAAAATAAAAGATAAAATAAAATAAAATAAAAAAATGCAATTCGGTGATTATCACTGGTTTCATATCCTTGTCCTCACCCTAGCATGTGGTAAGCATAACACCCGCTCGGCTGAGAGCCCATCTTTCATTGTTCATTTTTATTTCAGATTTCTCATGACCGCAAGGGTCAGACTATTCTAGGAAATTATTTTTAGCTTAATAAGTCGTTCTCTCTTGTCAAGTGAATAATATTTCACAGTATTCATACTCTGAATCATAATTCACCAGACAGATTTTATTTTTAAAAAAAAGCCAAAAAAATTCTATTTCTCTCTTTCTTTTTTTTATTTTCATATTTACTTCGAGAAATTATCACTGAATTACAAAATGTGTAGCCACCTAATATACTGACACAACGTCAACGATAAAAAAAAAAGTAGAAGTAGCTAGATGTATACACCCAATAAAGTTTTCCTCTGGATTTCTGCATTCTATGAATATTTTCTCTATGAAATAGAGAAATTTATGAAGGAAGCATGAAGTTAAAACTAAAATAAAACATCTAAAAAAAAAGACCTCCATAGTTCTAACAAGCGAATAAAATAGAAGGAAGCTAATTTTCATTGTTTATTTTGAGGTTTGCTGTCAGTAGAATGTCAGTGAATGAAAATAACAACGAGTGTCTGGAATAGTGTAAGAAAGTCATCTATTTTGGCTGTGCAATCTCTACGTTGGCCAACAAAATAACAGACTGAATTGAAAAAAAATAAGTGCTCCCTTTGGCAAACTGTATGAAAACCTGTGGAAGAAGCATCCTGTAAATATTAGAGTCAAAGTTTTGATATATTGGTTGGTACTGTCTACCTAACAATACCGGAGAGAAACAAGAACTATATGTTGTACAACGAACAAAAACATTGACCATACACCTTACACAGGCCAGAAACGTGAACCACTGGACAGAAAACATATACCATACAGAGAGTAAGAAAATCCATTCCTACATTGTAACCTAATAGTTATTGTCATAGAAAAAGCGAATGGTTACAGTTGTAATTCACATAACACTCCTACTCTTGAGATAGGTACGAATACATCTATTTTCTCCTCAGCTAAATTGTAGGGAAGACTGAGTTCTTTAACCTTTGTACGGTAACTGGTCTAGAAAAAGAAAAACTTTAATCGTTGGGTATTCCGCTTAAAAACTTGACTTAGTGTCACATCCAGCTCTTTGAGGATTAGTTGGGTAAATACATACATGATGAAGCCTATAAAGAAGATGATAAACATTACATGAAAGAAGGAAATCAATAATGATTCAATTAAGACGAGCATATTTTTCAATCTCTGAGAAACAACGCCACATAGAATAATCATATCGTAAACTGTCAGAACACCTTTCACTAACCTGAACGGAAGTTTTCACTTCGACAGCCATCACTCATCTGGCAAAGCATGTCCAAAATTTAACCGACTGCATGTAACCACTTCTTGGATGAAAGAGGAGGAAAATAAAAGGTCATGAAAATATGTTCCGACTAATTTTACGCGACTCTGAATAAGTCGATTCTGATCCACCCGCGTGATCTATCAGAAAAGCTACTTTGATATGGTGGTAGAAAAGTGTCAAAAGCAGAGAAGAAACACATCGAGCTAGCGGCTCAACCCCACTTGATATGCCACCAGCAGCCCTACCCTAACCCTAACCCTAGCCCCACCGAGATGCCGACTGACAACTGAGCAACAACCAGGAATGCCAACTCGACGTAGTAGCTGTTCTCTGACACAGCCAGCTGCAATATCAGATAAACCTTACGCGTAGACATTTCCCTCGTGAGACTTCTGAACCACTCATATATGAAATATATCGTCACACGTGGATTTCCTACGTGGTTCTTTTCAACTACAACTGAGGTACGTGACATATCCCCGAAGAACAAACGAAAGGCATCCCCAACGAATCTCTGTATACAAACCAATAATAAACAAGAATTTATATTTCTTATCTCAGACACGTCTATCTCACTTGCTGTGTTACTTTTTACTTTTTTCGGGGAGTCACGAAACCCTAAGACGACAACATTTATACCAAGCCTATTGTCACTTATCAGTACAATAGCTCCCAATAAAAGTCACACTAAAAAGAGAGACACAGAAAGGATGAGAAGTAAACGACTATATTCTTCGTTACGGAATATAAATATAAACTAAGGTGGACTCAAACTGAGATTTAACGATACTGGAAATTGAACATAAAAAGGGGGGGTATTGACCCCTGGAAATGTCTCAGCCTCTCTAAGAGGTTTACCCGTTGGATAAAGTTATCACTATGGAGAGCAATTATTTAAGGAAGGTTTGTTTCAATCTGACAAATTGTAAAAGTACATGGTTTTGTTTTGTTTATTTGTTTAATAGCATATCAACCCACGTGCGAAATTAAATGCCAATGGCATTCTTTTTTTAAGAACATTTGTGGTAATATTTAACCCATAGCTGGGGAGATAATAGGGTTTATGCTTGTCCCAATGGTATCAGTCTGAAAATGATCACAATAGTGCGACTGGATTACAAATTGTCTCACCACGCTACAAGGACTCCCTCTAAAACGACGATGAATGACCCTGTAAAAACTGCATCTTTTGTTTCATTTTCTATTCTCTTAGGTATCCGTCCGAAAATGATCACAATAGTGTGACTGAATTTCAAATTGGCTCACCAAACTATGAGGACTCCCTCTTCAAATGACGATGAATTATCTGGTTAAAACTTATTCAAGAAAGAAAACTGCATCTTTGGTTTCCTTTTCCTGTAATATTAACTTGTTTAACTCACAGTTACAATAACCATAAACTCTAAAGATAACGAACAATTGAAAAGATAAAGAACAATTGAAAGTCTTTCAACACTTAGATTCCCTTCCCAACGGAAGGCATCTACTTGCACACATCTATATTATATTATTACAATCGCTTTAGAATAAAAAATTAAATGACAAATTCGAGGAACTGCTACTATATTTTGATGATTTTGCTTAGCTTCTACACGTACGTAAAGTAAAGTTGGCTATCGTAGTCGAGGGCGACCAAAAGGCTCCCTTTTCAATAGCTACTATACCAAGGTGTTGGGGACGGCGCTATTCCTTTCCCTGGATTGCTCCACTTTACCATTCATACGTAGCTTATATTGCTGAGTATTAAATAAGGAGGTATCAAGTACCATTTTTAAAGTATTTGGTATGATGCGTCCTGGGATTGAACCCAGGTCTCCTGGACCATTGGCGAACACTCTACCCACTCGGCCAATGAACCGGTTAAAGTCAACCAAAGAACATAAGATTAGGGACTAGGGATCTATGCATGCAAATGATACAATTTGGTAAATTGCTCTTCTCCACAGAATTCAGGAAGTGTGTTCTGGTTTGGTTTCATGGTGTCTTTGTTTGATGGTATATCAACCTTCGAGAGTTATTTAATGCAATAGCCATCCTTATTGAAGAACGGATGTAGCAGTACTACTTAACTCATAGCTTGGGGGTGGATAAAGGGTTAATTCTTTTCCCCAAGAGTATTACTCAGGAAGTTAACGCCATAGTGCACAGTTACGTTCACACTCGGGCAAACACCCTTGGGAAAGTTATGAACCCCCTTATCCTCCCAGCTATGGGTTAAATAGTACCGCTACTGTTCTAGAATAGCTTTGGAATTGAATAACCTACAAAGGTTGATATGCCATTAAAAACAAAGAAACCAAACCAAACCAAGCCATTGTTCAACTGAAGTTTTTTTTCCGGAGAATCAATCATCCATACAATCACGATTCACCCAAGGGTGACGTTTGTATCACTATATATCTCGTAACCAAGATACACTTTCTGATTGTTTTCAAGTTCTTTATTGTTTTGGTTATACTTGGAGCAATCCAAGACCAAGGAAATGCTACCGCACACACGCATATATATATATATATATATATATATATATATATATATATATATATATATATAGTGCTAAATTGCGGCCTCGATGAGAGTTCGAACTCCAGCAGCACTGTTATGTTCACTTTTGGACAACCACCTTCGGGAAAGGTATTAACGCCCCCTTATCCTCCAAAAGCTATACGTTAAATTATATTACTATTGTCCTTCTACTAAGAGGGCTTTGGCATTAAATAAAGAAACTGAAATAGTGGAGGTACTCTCTCTTGAAAGTAATCGTAAAATATACCATATCTCGCCCTCCTATTTGCCATTGCAAATGGTCATGCAAATATGATTTTCTGCAAGTGAAAAACCTATAATCCTATTTTGTGTGATGAGATCCGCTTTTACACGCATTTATAAGGGTTTGACATTCATCGTGTCAAGTTTATCGCAGGAAATAGACTCAGCAAACCAAGTTTTCATTTAATATGGTGCTAATTCCCTTAGGGAAAAGTATGAATCCGACTATTCTCCTTTAGCTATGGGTAGACACTTGAGCAAACTGGACACATGGACTTTGGTATGGCAATTGTTCTACGAGAAGGAAAACAGTTAATTCAGACAGTTATATGGAGGTGCCCGTGGTGTAATGGTTATCGTCGTAGGAAATGGTCACCGCGACACGAGTTCAAATCCTGGACGAAGGAGATTGCATTTCCCATAGCACTAATACCCTTGGGAAAGGTATGAATCCAATTATTCTCCCTCCAGCTATGGGTAAATAGTAGGACAGACTGGGTTCTTCAGCCTTGGTGAGGAAACTAGTCTAGGAGAAAGAAAACTCTGAATTCAAACATGTTAAACTCCGCTTAAAAACTGACCTTGTGTCATATCCTGCCCGAGCGAAGGGGTTGGTAAATATCGTTAATTCAGACAGTTATACCTCGTTTTAACAAAATAAAAACCATATTTTCTTTTTACGTTGTGTGTGTGTGCTTTGCTGTAACAATAGTAATCATCAAAAATTGAAGGCTGCTAAGTTGAAAGTGTTAAATATTGATCAAAACAGGTTATCTTACAATTCCTTACATTTTGTTAAAACAAGAGAAGTTGTATTCAAGATTAATTATTAGAACGTAAAAAGAAGAAAACATTCTTGATTTTGTGAGATAGAAAATATGTAAATCTCTTGAAACGTTAATATTTCGTTTTTTTATCTCTTACAAATAAATATAAATGAGTTGCCGATCGTATTATTATTGCTTGTGAGTTTGGCGATTTGAAGATTGTTTTTAAGTTCAATTCTCACCGGGTAACAGGGGGGGAGTCCCCATTACTTAGTGTTTAACGTGTTAGACTGGGTCATCGTCGTAAGCTAGTTCGAACTCAAATCGTGCTGTTATATTGAACTTAGGACAAATACCTTTGGGAAAGGTATAAACCCCCTTATCCTCATCAGCTTCAGGTTAAATATTTAAAAAAAAGAAACATTATCCAATCACAGTGCTTTCCCCGCAAATCTTCAACTCCTAAAAACCAACAGTCAACCACTTTTAAAAAATGAGCCTTCATTATTCGTCATAAAATTTAATGCGATGATTGATTGTCAACGCAAGTAAATATTCACTTACCGAGGGTCAGCTGAAAAGTTCATTCGCTGACCAAGATAATCTCATTGCATGAGATATTTTGAGGGTTATTTTTTTATTATCGTCACCTTGCGCTCTACACTTTTTTCTGTTTGTGCTGCAGTGCTTGGATCTCATTAGTCAAAAAATAAAATGTCAGCGTATGAACTTGTTATCCAACTATTGTATAACACTGCAAGTCGACGTTGATCTTTTTTTTCTTTTTCAGTCGAAACTTTTTTCTTCTTGCAAATATAAAAAAATCTTAAGAAAAAACTGCTAAAATTTGAAATTTTTTTAAATTGAAAGATGATTTTCTTGTTCATATTTCTTATATATACTAAATGCATTGATTGATTGATTTTAATGGCATGTCACCCCGCCTAGGGTTATTTTATGGCTTTAAGTTTGGAAATCGTGTACTCTTGTGAGTTCATATTTGTTTTTTGAGCATTTGTTTTTGAATAGTTTTTTGTCCTCATTTATACGATATAAAGTATTCCTATCTAATAAAAAAAATTATGCACCGCTGAATGGTGTCAAGTATTTTTCTCTAATAATCATGTTCAGACAGATGTATTTGACTCATAGATGAGATCCTAACAGGAACTACCCCTTTGGATAAGAACAGGCCTAAAAGTAATGGCAATGGAAAAATGTATCATATGCCTCAGATTTCCAGAACTGCAACCTCACCAACGGACACGTTTAGTGTCATACTTTGGTCACTTCAAGATCTGGAACTTTGTAAATAAGATTGCCAAGAAAGTTACACTTAAATTGAATGGGGCTTTTTGTCAAGATCCTATGTTTGATATTAAATTTACAAACAATGTCTTATCAAGATTGAAGAAATATTTACGAGAACAGGGGGAAGATTCAAGAGATATGGCTTACTAATTTATCTTCAAATATTGTAACGTGCATTTTAAGTTTTCACTTAGTTAAGAAATGAAAGAGGCGGGTTTGTTTTTAAAGAAACCTTTTTCTGAAATCGGTTTCATATCTAATACTTTCGATCTGAGAATTAATTAATTTTTATTTTTTATTTTTATTTTTATTTATTTATTGCGGACTTTTTGTCCTCTTCTTGGTAGTTTTTGTGTTGAAATCACCTGAAGAAGGCCAGAGGTGAAATTTGGCCAAAATGTAGTGAAAGAAGAAACAACACAAAAACTACCAAGATGAGGACAAAAAGTCCGCAATAAATTAAAAAAAAATTAATTCTCAGATTAAGAAGCCTCATCTCAAAATGATTCCAATTAAAGACTATCTCTGATACTGAGTCTTATTGACACAAAAGCAAAAACTCGGCAAAAAACGTCTCGCAGATCTAGCCACAGTGAAGAGTTGTGGTACAACGAGTCTGTCAGTAGATGGCTATATATATATATATATATATATATATATATACAATGAGAAAATAAGGGATTCATAGGATGTTTTTATAAATAGAGGATTTACTTGGCAATGTTAAACGTTTTGGCGTTTATATCAAACTATCATTTGGGCAATGAGAATATACAATGTTGTGACTCGTGATTTATATTCAATTACAAAATGAAATTAAAAAAAATGAAAACTCATAGCATTTTGTGACCGTAGTAGCGTTCTGTTTCAAAACCAGGAGACATAATTAAGTACACAGTTTAGGTATATTTGACCCGTAGATAGAGTGGACCTGAGAGCGATGGCAATGAAGAGGTATTCCGCTTTCACCAAAGCTTCAGCATTACTGGAACCTCACCATCAGATTGTTTAATATCATATTCGGGACACTCGTTTGGGGGAGTCTTACCCATCTGCAGAGAAACAATAGGTGTATTTTATAGCCCCAGCCGACTGTGAAAGTTTGTAATTTAGAAAGAATTATGACGAGAAATATTATTAAAAGTGAGTATGAATAAAAATAATTAATGAAGACAAACAAATTTAACTAATGGATCTTGAAACATTTTAGCACTAATTTGACTAAATATGGAAGCTGAAAAATGATAAAAATAAATAATAAAGCTGAAAAACCCGAATTTTTGTTGAAAATATCATTGTTAGAAATGAAACTAGAGAAAACTCGATTTCTGTATTTTTTGTAACGTACATTAACCCATTTTGGAATCATTAAAGTTGTGATTTGTTTCTAAATTATATTTGACTCACGCATACTTTACGTCGCTCTTTTATTATATTTGTTATTATGTTAGTGCATATGAGTGTATATTTGTATCCCTACACATCGATGTGCCAGTTTTGACCGACCACCAAGAACTTATTTACATACATCAGCTTTGTGCGGACATTGTATATAGTTTGGAAGACCTGCCGAGAGCGCAGGATGAGAGAGAGAGAGAGAGTCAGGAAAACTCATGCCTTCAGCGTGACTTGATTATGACGATTGTATATATATATATATATATATATATATATGTGTGTGTGTGTGTGTGTGTGTGTGTGTGTGTGTGTGTGTGTTTACTGATTTTGGACTGTGACTGTTAGGATAACTACGTTCCCACGCAGCTACTATTGGTACACCTGTGTTTGGTGTAGATATGGGAACATCTGATTAATAAAAAGTGCTGGATGGCACAAACAGCATGTTTAAAATGAAAAGATAGAATGAAGGAATCAGATCAGCCATTGGCAAAAACGTTGGACTCTCTTTACTCCATCCGACCAACAAGGCAAAGAGATCCCACAAAGGGTCGGTTTTTGAACGAACTTCACCAGTTTCGAATTCATATTTTTCATTCTCCTACACTTCTATACCAAGATTAAAAACACCACTCTGCCCAACTATTTATTCATAGATGGTTGGGGAATTCTTGGATTTATACATTTCCACAAGGTATTAAGACTATTTTAAATACAACACTGCCTTGTCTTGGATTTGAACTCGGGTTTCCGTGTCTGTTGTTTACGACAGTTACTATTACAACATCAGTGCCGCGAAATGTTATATTTATATTTCAAGCATCTGAATAATTACATAGAAAATTTGAACATTTATATTTTCTGTTAAAGAAATTTGTAATTTGTGAGAATTAAATTTTTGTGAGAATGGATACTGTTGCCAAAGCGTTATATCTCCTTAACTTAGTATAAAGAGATAATCTAGAAATTATCATCAAAAGAGACTATTTTTGCTTAGTTACGTGACAGCTGTAATTGGTCGTCATTTAATTCCCAAATCAGAAGTACTTAACGCCAGAGATTGTTTGGGGTTTCGTCTTCACAGCTCCGCGGCCGGTGTCGGAATCCTTCGCCAAGCTCTCTTCAAAATGTCTGCTGTGGTTTTAGGTCCATCTTCACAATCTGGGGCTAGTCTCCAAATAACTTTCTTTTCCGCTTTTCTATCCCACGTCTCCTCTAACGGCTCCTTTAATTGTGTTTCTTCCAGCCAATCAGAGCTTGTAGCTGATTTGCTGCTGATGCATTTCTGGTTTTTTTTACCTGGGCGTCCGTTGCTATTCAGACCTAGACTTGAGGATCCCCCCCTGTTCACATCCTCTTTCGCTTCGCTCTCACCATTGCGCCTTTCTCATCCAATGCCTCGATTCTCTTTCGCATATATGTTCCCACTTTTTCACTCTCGTCTGGTTGACTTCACGTCTATCAAGGAAACAACTAACTACTTAAACAAGCAATCGGAATGCCTGATTGTATAACATAATAACTCGTTTAAAAATATAGTTACCTATAATTTATTTGCTTACAAATCACATATACATATAAACAGTATTCGGCATTAAATAACCCACAAAGGTTGATATGAGATATATTAAACTGAAATCTCTTTAGCTTAATTCATATTTCATTCTATAAGGCTCTTGACACGCAGTACAAATTGGAGATTGGATGTGGCCTCATTTTTTTGAGGAATGAATCCCCGAAGGATATCCACCAAGATATGTTGATAAAATGTAGTAAGGAGTTGTTTTTTTTTAAGCGATTGCTGACTTTTCAAATTTCAGTTTCATGGAAGAGAAAAATAAAATACTTTAGAATTAGAAATTGTCTATGGAGTCATTCGAAGACTTGAACGATATTCCAGTTGATGGAACTCATCCACTTGTCCCCTGGGCTACGACATTGTCGACGACGAGATGTATATTGAAATTTAGATAAAATGTTACTCAGCATTTCCGTGTAGATAAAATCTTGCAGAGCATTTCCGTATCGATACAAATTGCTCTTGGTAAAATTAGACCCTGTACAAAAATTAGTCTTTTATGTTAAAATATATATGAGTATATGAATGTGTGTGTAAATCTGAATTTTTATATATTGTATTGGTTTTATTTAGTTTTATGGCATATCAAACACTGTTGCTCATTTACTGCCCAATACTGAATATATATATATATATATATATATATATGATTGGTAAAAACATTTTTAAATACACAATGTTGAATGATGAAATATTTCTGATTTTAACGATATAATTTAGCATAAGTTATTTATTCACACTCAGTTTAAATATAAAACTGTTGTATTTGACCCATAAATAGGACCCTGTTAGGTGCCATCACAGTGAACCACAGTGAACCGGGGAGCGACGGTAATGAATGGGTACTCCGTATTCCCAACAGCTCCTGCATTACTGGATCCTCAACATCAGATTGTTTAATGTCCTATGCAGGACGCTCGTTTGCAGGAAGGATCTTACCCCTCTGCAGAAATGAAGTCAGTGTCTTCTACAGTCCCACCCAAATGGTCTATATATATTTAAGTGCGTACATATGTATATACATTTGAATGTACATACATATATATGTTTGTGTTCACATATAAGATTAGAAGACGGTTTCTGTGATCATTGAAAAAAAAATTCATTGAATAGAGAAAATATCTAATATTCTATGGTGTTGTCGTACCCATATCCAACGAATGTTAAAAGTTCAATTACACAGGTTAAATTATCAGAGATTTCGGACAATTACTCAACAACCTTAATCCACAGTTGTGACACCTCGCACACGAACATGAAAAGGCTAAAAAAAACACAAACTCAAACTTAAATTCTTCTCTGTGAACTTTTATTTATATTAAATGATCTGAGGCTAATAAAATCAGCCAAGAAAGCTCTACATTTGTATATATTTTCTGTTAACTGGAATCCCGGATCTTAACTTTTAACGTACGGGGTGCATACGATAAGTTTCCTGACTTTTTCGTATGGGCACTTTTATTGATTGTACACACATGAAGCACTATTCCCCTTAGAAGTAATCTCCTCCGGCTGCAATGCTGCACTTGTACTGTTCCAACAACTTCTGGAACACCCCATGGAAGTCCTCTTATGTGAACGTGTCAATGGCCTTCGTCACAGTCCCTTTCATCTCCTCAATTGTCTCATAACGACAGCTCTTGAGCTTAGGGAATAACCAAAAGTCACAAGGAGCAAGGTCTGGACTATAGGGATGATGAGGTACTGTGTTGATGCCCATCTTGGTCAAATAGTCTGTGACAAGGATGGAGTTGTGGACTGGTGCATTGTCCTGGTGGAAATGCTACTGACCCGATTTGAAGAGTGCTGGCCTCTTCCGACATAATCTCTTAAAACCTCAACATAGTAACCCTAACCCTAACCCTTTCGCCAATCAAATCTGGTGTATTGACTTCCTTACTCCTTCCACACCTCTCATCATCCCTCACAGACTTCCTGCCTTCCTTGAATCTCTTGTGCCACTCAAGAACTGATGCTCGATTCATGGAAGATTGTCGAAAAGCAGTCTGAAGCATTCCATACGTTTCTGCGACATTTTTTCCGAGTTTAAAAAATAATTTTATTGCATATCGTTCTTCTAAAGTGTCCTAACGTCCAGATTGCATTTCTGAAATTCACCAGCTGTGACAATCAGGCTTCAGTAGGGTGTATTTAATTCCCGCTGTAGATGTTCATTTGAAATCATAAAAATTGGTCAGTCATCTAAGATGTAAGCAATAACATACTGAATTTTCAAGCGTCTAAGACAATATTAAATGCCCATGCAAAAAAAGTCTGGAAACTTATCGTATGCACCACGTATATCTAAGATGCCTCACGTTGAAGTAATCGATATCTGGAACTAAAGGAAGAATGGAAATTCAAATGAATTAAGCAAAAGATGATAATTCTATGCTTTTAATTCTCACAACATTTTTTTTTTAATTAAATGATCAAATATTCATAAACGAAGTGGATGATTGCCCCCACCAGTCGTTGCTACAGCTCAATAGTCAGTTCGTTGGTTTCACAACTTACTTCCTTTACTCTGAGTGCGAAATCTAGTAGGGCTATTACACTTACTTCCGGAATAATACTCTTAGGAAAGGTTGTTATGTCATAAAATAAATAAACTAAAACGTTTTTGCCAAAATCTACTCATCAATTACAGTTAATCTCAGGTTCACTTCAACCGGGAATGGCTTTTACTTATAGATTATAAACTATAGAGGAGAGTCCCAATGGCGTAATCGAGAAAGTGCTGGACCGCGACATCATAGTAAACGAATGTGAACAGCAGTTGTGCTATTACATTCACTTTCGGACTAATACCCTTGGGAGAATTACGAACCCCATTATCCCCACAGGCATGGCTTAGATAGTCTCACTGTTGTTCCTCTAAAAGGATAACTTTGACAGTTCAGGACTGGCCGCAGTGTAATGGTTATCGTCGTAGGAAATGGACACCGCGACACGAGTTCAAATCCTGGACGAGACTGATTGCATTTCATATAGCACTAATACCCTTGGGAAAGGTATGAATCCAATTATTCTCCCTCCAGCTAGGGGCAAATAGTAGGACAGACTGGGTTCTTCAGCCTTGGTGAGGCAGCTAGTCTAGGAGAAGGAATACTCTGAATTCAAACCTGTCAAACTCCGCTTAAAAATTTACCTTGTGTCATATCCTGCCCGAGCGGAGGGGTTGGTAAATATGATAACTTTGACAGTAAATAACCCATGAATGTTGTTATGTCATCAAAAAAAAAATCTTTGATTCAGAATTTCATTCACTTGTACCATTGAGCGGTACTAAGCTTTCTATCTTTGTCGATGGCACACTTGTCTATTTTAAATGTCGCCAGAGATAGTGTATTGATTTTTACAATAGACATGATCTCAAAAACTGATTTTTTTTAAGCTGACATTTTCTGTTTTCTGATAATCATCAAGTCGCACTGACAGTTTAGAGTTCCCTCACTCATTCTTGCACCCGTCTCTATTATCCATCGCTCCTTTTAAGTCTCCGAAAAGTTCTGATAATATGCTTGCAAAATATGAATTTTTGTATCATAACTGACCGATTGGATTCCACGTTGCTTAACTTAGGGTAAAACTAATGAAAAAAGGTCGTATTGTGTTAATCCTCAAGTTTTCTTTGAATTTTTTACATTGTTTTTCTTGTGGCTTCGTAAAAAGTCAAACATTAAAAACCCACCTTTTGTTTAGATTTGCAGTATGAATAATTACTGTTAGAGTATTGTAAAACGTTTATCACCTGACAACGTCTATCAGCTCGTAGGTCCTCACAAAAACAAATTTTGTTGTTATGCCTTTGATCATTACTTTTTATTTATTCATGGAACGGTAAAACTTTATTACATAACTTAAACTCAGTTCCTAGAGCAGATTTTGAAGTTAGACTGAGAACAAATTTGCTTAGGAGATAATACCCTCCATTTATGTGAACATCTAATTAGTGATAAGACATTTCAACTCCTATGACTTGTCTTATTGCTACACTATCAGTCCTTTTGCTCTCTAGGTTCCCATACAATACATATACGTTTTGGTACGTTCATATCTGCATTTGTATGGATGTATCGGTATAGGCATAGCGTGTTTGAACGTACCATCAATGAATTTACACAACCCCTCTCCCCTGAACTGAACATGATGCTAGGTCAAATTTTTGCGGAGTAAGGCTGACTTGAATTCAAAGTTTTCTCCCTCTTCGACCAGTTGCCTAACCAGTGCTAAATAATCATTACCCATAGCTTGAGAAACAGATTGATTCTTTACTTTACCTGGGACATTGCCAAGAAGTGAAACGCTAGCAACTTCAACGAGGATTCGAACTCGAATAAATTATTTCTTCTCCAACGGCAGCCCTTATACTGAACGCCTTCAGCATTTATATGCGTATTTACCAACCCCTCCACCAGGAGAAGGATGTGACTCAAGGTCAATTTTAAAGGGAGTACTGATGGCTGGAATTCAGAGTTTTCCTTCTAGTAGAGTGGTTTCCTTACTAAATTAAGAAAACCCCAGTTTTCCGTCTTATTTATCTACAGCTGGGCGAGAGCATATGGAATTATGCAAATCCAAAGATATTATCATAACATGAAACGCAAAAGTACGTTAATCGTTTCGCTAAGTACGAATCTATTTATGTGTGTATATAGTTATATGTGTATAGTAGTATAAAAAAGCTGTTCAAGTTAGGAGTTTAGCAAATTATAATTGATGATAGAATAGAAAGAGAAGGATATCTCAACAGGGATGGAAGAGTTCGTTTTTTAATGCCTGTAATAAACTGAAAACGTAGGCACTATTACGGTCAGAGGCTAATAGACAGGGATATCAATATATAAAGTAATTTAATGCAAGAGGTCCAAGCTGAGGGAACGGCTTTCTTTTCCTTAAGTCAGAACCTCATACATTCAAGGGAGCAGTTAGAAGTTAAACAGGACAATAAGAGGTTTTGTGTTCGTCAGTATGTATGTACATAGATGTGTATGCACAGAAGTATCAAAAGGGAGGTTAGACAAGTTATTGAGATAGGCAATTTTTATTCATTCATTTAAACTATGCCTTACAGTTCTACTTTAAGAAGGGAAATATAAACAATATCTTCAGTTATTCTGCTTGTGAACTGTATTGAATTTTTGCTATGTTTTTAAATGAATCTCACTGCGTCATTGAGCCACAGAGGAAAACTTTCATTGGATTTGCCCGAGGAATTTTATTTTGGCCAATAAACGAAGGAATAAATTAAGATTTTAATCTAGAGAACCATAGAGTTGTTCGCGAAATATAATGGCTCACCTTGGAATTGAATTTCAGATTTGAGTCTCTGCCAAGACACATAGTTCTCAATTTATGGTTTTATTATCTTCAACTTTGGCCTCGATCTTTCTCCAAGATAAAACGGACTGTACTGTCTGGGAATACAACATGTGCAATTACTGTTGCCATTACTCTTGTTGCTGAGGCCGTTCTCATTGGTTTTACACGTCTCGTTATTGGGTGAACTTTGAGGTATAAAATAATACAAACAAAATATTTTGGTGAAGGATTATTTCCATTAGATTCAATTCCTGTTTTGTTTTTTTTCTCATTAGATATTTGCTTTAATTTGTTTTATTCATTCAACATGGAGAAGTTAATTCCCGGTCATGTGCTGTGAACATACATCATACAAGTTGATATTTATTTTGCTATTTTCTGGAGAAGCATTAAATAGGAAAATCTGTAATTCTTTTCGATCAGCAAATGCTGTTATTTGGCAAATTGCATTGTTATTTTTATACAAACCAGAGAGTTGTATAGAAAGACGTTGAGTTTTTGCACTTCCTCGTTTTCAATAGTAGTTATTGAATGACTTCAATTCTTTTGGGGAATTTTCATGTCATGTCCTTGACAGTATATTCGGTTTGAATATTGACGTTAATTAGCAAGAGTTTTCGCATGAAATAGCAAAGATAATTGTTCAAAAGCAAGGTTTATTGTAAACGGAACCTTCTGGCATAATGCAAATTTCTATAGTCGTTAGCATGTTGGGATTATGAACTCGACATCGACATTATTATGACTCGATTTGGCAGAAAACAATAAAGTAGCACATCGTAGCGCGTTTTTTTAGGGCGATAGTGTTGACATTTTCCAACTTATTGGATAAATTAATTTTTAATCTTATTTTGATAATAATAATAATTATAATAATAATAATAATAATCTGAGGAACATGAAAGTAACGATTGTGCCAATTGTGATTGGTGCGTTAGGCACAATAACTAAAGGATTATTAAAAGGCCTGGAAGACTTAGAAATTGGCGGACGGGTAGAGACTATCCAAACGAACGGCCATAATCCTGGGACGAGTCCTGGAGACTTGAGGTGACTTGCTGTCACTCCAACTCCAGGGTAAAACCATCAGTTAACACTGATGTGAAAAACTCTAAAGGAGTATAATAATAATAATGTGAAATTACATTTACTCTAATTCCAAATTCTAAGTTATTTTAAATTTCCATTTAATTATAAAGTTCTAATTATTCTTATTTATCTATCTTCATTTACTTATAATATAAGTATTATGTTGCATAATCGAAGAAGTATGTCGCTCTAAGACGAGCAAGATATGTTACACACTGCTGGTGAATTAAGGATGAATTCAAAAATGGCGTTCTCTGAACTACTGCTACACATGGACATAACAGTTTAGGCCAACCAGCAAATATCTATACTAATCAGCTAGGTTTGGACAGTGGATATCGTCTAGTGGACTCGGTATGCCTTCGTGACATCAGTGATAATGGTATTAGTTGCGACTTGATAATTAACTTAACGTCTGCCAAAAGGCTAGTTTAGATAGTTATATTGATCCATAATTAATAACACCACATGTGAGTATACCGGTTTTTTTTTTTATTTATTCATTTTTGGTTTTAGTATTTTGGGAGAATGAGATTTCCAAACTTTTAGGATATGCAGTTAACATCTGCAAAACATTAGAAGGTGCTTGCAACTGAAACCACAGCGCTTTTATTGACATAATGTGACTATAACCCAATGCTTCACAATTAGTGTAAGAAAAGAGGAAAAGTATTTACATGTGTGGGTGTGTGTAAATCAAAATATGATTGTCTTTCATTCGCATCAGAGAACCAAAATGATGTTTGGAAGGCAATTTTCATTTACAAAATATATAGATTTATGGCACATCTTGAAGCTGGATATAGTTTAGAATCATATCAACGGCACTAAAAACTTTTCTTTAGTAAAAAATTGCACCGTTCACCGAGCACAAGTATTTAAGTTTTATTGCAATAAAACATTATATCAAACTAAATAAGAAAGCATAAAAATATTACATCTATTTTTTTATTTTAACTGATTTCTACATAAAATTATTGATAAATTGTATGAGAATAAAACAATATAATTAAAAATCAATATCAGCAAGCTATTATTCATTAAACCCGAATTTTTCACTTGTAATCAAAAAATGCACTCCATATGTGAAAGAAGAGGGTGGGGTGGATAGAATGCTTCGTCAGTAACAGAAAGAAAAGAGTCTCTTGTAACGAACACGATGGATCAATTTCAAATGCTGTTACTGTGTCGACTTCTTCTTAATAAAAGGTGGACAGCCAAATTTCTACGCTGAACATACTAGTTCTCTTAGCTTCTTCCAATGAATTCCTTTTTACTTGCAACAATCTTCTTTAGCAGTCCTACATCCAATCTGGTGCATCACCAAGACTCAAAACGCCCTCGGTGCATTCTGGCAGGACTTAAATAATGATACCAACATGCCACATCCGGGTCAATCGCACAATGTGGTAATTTATAGTTGTGCCAGCACGCAGGTAGTCCTGGCGTCAAACACGATTCACGATCGGGAGGATGTGAGTTCGATCTCCCCAGTCACCCGTTTCTTTTCCCCTGGTCTCATCTTACACGCCAGACATATTCGTGCACGCTTTGAGCTGCCGTGTTCATGATCGATCTCGCTACAATATGCTATTTATTCAAGATACCTTTATCTCTTAGTAATATATGATACATATTGCAAGATTTTTAACTTATTAAAAACACAGTCCTGCTTGGCGTTGGTGCCGGATGGTTGTTATTAATCTAAATTCCCCTGGTACCATGGGATCGTCTCCTACGGGCAATATCTGCTTCGACAGGGCTAAGTTCATTGATTTGTGCCTGAAGCGTCTCAATAGTGAAATGCCAAATTAATCACGCATTTTTTTTTTTGCATCTGCAACGCATGAGTCTCGATTCGTGCAATATCCTCACATTAAAATAACCTTGTGTCAAAACCTACCTGGTTGGAAGTCGGATAAATAAAAAAAACACGGACATGCCCTCACTGGTGGATCTTATCATGCAACCACCTGGCCTCACGGAACTTTCCCCCTTGCAATGCCGGCGTAGCAAGACTAAATACATCGGCTAGCTCTTGAGGCCCCACCAAATGGGAAACGTCGACGAAATCAAACACTTTAGTATCGGCTGCTCATGTATTTATTCCTGCAAAGCTACACTACATGACCTTGTGTCAAATGTAACCAGGTGGGAAGTTAGATAAACATCTTCCCATCTCTGATTTTCTGGTCGACTGCTTTGCGTTCACACCAAGTGGATGCAATAAGGTCAATCACTTGATTCCAGGAAAACAGTTATGTCGACCAGACCAAGTATTTTTTTTGTAATAGCTATGCATGAGTTTCGATTCGTGCGTGGCACCCAACGAGAAAGTGACCCGGTGTATTTTCCTAACTTTGAGGAATGTTATTTAGATGACAACATTTATTTGATAATCAATGAGAATATAAAGTTAATACCAAAAGGAATTGTGATGTCGGTGGAGACAAAGTCTCCGTTACAGACAGACTCATAATCTCCATTTTAATAAGAGACACCTTTTGGCAGTCTATAAAGAAAAGACGAATAAAATTTTCCCAATTATTGACAGAGAACCGACGAGACGTACAAATATGGGCATAAGAATATTCTTATATCTTAAGGTGAATAATCATTGAATTATTATATAATTTAATCATATCAATGTGTAAATGCCTCTACGTACCTATTAATGGGTAGAAGTGCTGAAATTAAACGGGGGCACAAGTATCATTAAGAATTCAAACTTTTTCCCCTGAAGTTTTCGAAAGTAGAATGCATTTAAATCATTGTCTCTCGCTTTAATATGCTTCTACCAATATAAAATATTATCTTAAAGCATAGCAATAAATTTATCAGGCAAATAGAAAAACAACCTGATAAATACTATCAGGCAAAAATTGATGAGCATATGAACTTCTAAATCAAAAATAATTTAACAAAAAAATAGATTGTCTTTAATTGGAATCATTTTGAGGAGAGACTTCTTAATCTGAGAATTAATTTCTTTATTTATTGCGCAATAAATAAATAAGTTAATTCTCAGATTAAGAAGCCTCATCTCAAAATGATTTCAATTAAAGACAATTAAAAATTCGGTACGAACCCGACTATGGAAGACTAGATAAGGAAAACAAATAATTGGATTTATAAGACCAAAAAATCCATCCTTGATCGCTCTTCGGGGCCCGTGATAGAGGCGTTGAGTCTCTACGGTTCCAGGTGAGCATTGTCAGAAGATAGCGGTTTCAATTCCTACCCAAGCCGGTCAGAGGTTTACTTGGTCAAAAACGTGGTGTGATAGACAACAACTATGGAAGGCAGTAACTACTGGGGATACGGATACAAGACTCAGCATTCCTATCCAAGGTCGCGGTAAATCACCTGAAGAAGGCCAGAGGTGACATTTGGCCGAAACGTAGTTAAAGAAGAAACAACAAAAAATACCAAGATGAGGACAAAAAGTCCGCAATAAATAAAAAAATTAATTCTCACATTAAAAAATAAATGTTTTTATTTCTTTAAGAGCTTAATGAATTGAAGACCACCTCACTTTGGAATGTATTTGACACAGGTGATTTGGCTGTGCTTGATACTGAGGAAGGAATTGAAGAATTGGTAAATACTGGCGAGAAAACACTTCATGAGGATTCTGAGATATTGATCTGCATTTGGAGAAAGACCAGATTCATTTCTGCAAAAGAGTTTGATTGGATGTGATGAACCAACAGAATTGGGCTGATACATAATCCTATTTACC
This sequence comes from Sepioteuthis lessoniana, assembly GCA_963585895.1. Taxonomy (NCBI): domain Eukaryota; kingdom Metazoa; phylum Mollusca; class Cephalopoda; order Myopsida; family Loliginidae; genus Sepioteuthis; species Sepioteuthis lessoniana. Next base: position 3,473,549 of record OY757938.1, read on the forward strand.
AACCCCTCCGCTCAGGCAGGATATGACACAAAGTCAATTTTTTAAGCGGAGTTTAACAGGTTTGAATTAAGAGTTTTCCTTCTCCTAGACTAGTTGCCACACCATGGCTGAAGAACCTAGTCTGATACATAATTCATACCTAGTTACATTTGTCATTACTTGTACTTCACCACAGAACTAAATTTGATTATATCTTGAAATAATGAAAGTAGAGAATCAAGTGCAATGGAATATGGTAATGCTTTTTTATGTTTTATTTATTCAGTTATATACTCTTATGGTCCAATATAATTCTGCCTGAAAGATAATTTGGGCATGATATCACCTCTGGTAAAATGAGTGAATGAAAAAAAAACAATTTTTCTAGTTGAAAAAGGAAGATTTAAGACTGAAATATAAGTGAGAAAGACAAATCACAACTACCTTAAGATTGTAATATGCGTAAGAAGAGAAGAATCCCAACTACTTTAATGAATTGTATAAATCAGGAATGTCCCATAGTTTTTTTAACGTTTGTAACATGCGTGTGAATAGACAAATCCCAACTACTTTAATGAATTGTATAAATCAGGAATGTCCCATACTTTTTTTAAAGATTGTAACATGCGTGTGAAGAGACAAATCCCAACTACTTTAATGAATTGTATAAATCAGGAATGTCCCATAGTTTTTTCTTTTTAAGATTGTAACATGCGTGAGAAGAGACAAATCCCAACTACTTTAATGAATTGTATAAATCAGGAATGTCCCATAGTTTTTTTAAAGATTGTAACATGCGTGTGAAGAGACAAATCCCAACTACTTTAATGAATTGTATAAATCAGGAATGTCCCATAGTTTTTTCTTTTTAAGATTGTAACATGCGTGAGAAGAGACAAATCCCAACTACTTTAATGAATTGTATAAATCAGGAATGTCCCATAGTTTTTTTAAAGATTGTAACATGCGTGTGAAGAGACAAATCCCAACTACTTTAATGAATTGCATAAATCAGGAATGTCCCATACTTTTTTTAAAGATTGTAACATGCGTGTGAAGAGACAAATCCCAACTACTTTAATGAATTGTATAAATCAGGAATGTCCCATAGTTTTTTTAAAGTTTGTAACATGCGTGTGAAGAGACAAATCCCAACTACTTTAATGAATTGTATAAATCAGGAATGTCCCATACTTTTTTTAAAGATTGTAACATGCGTGTGAAGAGACAAATCCCAACTACTTTAATGAATTGCATAAATCAGGAATGTCCCATAGTTTTTTTAAAGATTGTAACATGCGTGTGAAGAGACAAATCCCAACTACTTTAATGAATTGTATAAATCAGGAATGTCCCATAGTTTTTTTAAAGATTGTAACATGCGTGTGAAGAGACAAATCCCAACTACTTTAATGAATTGTATAAATCAGGAATGTCCCATAGTTTTTTTAAAGATTGTAACATGCGTGTGAAGAGACAAATCCCAACTACTTTAATGAATTGCATAAATCAGGAATGTCCCATAGTTTTTTTAAAGATTGTAACATGCGTGTGAAGAGACAAATCCCAACTACTTTAATGAATTGTATAAATCAGGAATGTCCCATAGTTTTTTTAAAGATTGTAACATGCGTGTGAAGAGACAAATCCCAACTACTTTAATGAATTGTATAAATCAGGAATGTCCCATAGTTTTTTTAAAGATTGTAACATGCGTGTGAAGAGACAAATCCCAACTACTTTAATGAATTGCATAAATCAGGAATGTCCCATAGTTTTTTTAAAGATTGTAACATGCGTGTGAAGAGACAAATCCCAACTACTTTAATGAATTGTATAAATCAGGAATGTCCCATAGTTTTTTTAAAGATTGTAACATGCGTGTGAAGAGACAAATCCCAACTACTTTAATGAATTGTATAAATCAGGAATGTCCCATAGTTTTTTTAAAGATTGTAACATGCGTGTGAAGAGACAAATCCCAACTACTTTAATGAATTGTATAAATCAGGAATGTCCCATAGTTTTTTTAAAGTTTGTAACATGCGTGTGAAGAGACAAATCCCAACTACTTTAATGAATTGCATAAATCAGGAATGTCCCATAGTTTTTTCTTTTTAAGATTGTAACATGCGTGAGAAGAGACAAATCCCAACTACTTTAATGAATTGTATAAATCAGGAATGTCCCATAGTTTTTTTAAAGATTGTAACATGCGTGTGAAGAGACAAATCCCAACTACTTTAATGAATTGCATAAATCAGGAATGTCCCATAGTTTTTTTAAAGATTGTAACATGCGTGTGAAGAGACAAATCCCAACTACTTTAATGAATTGTATAAATCAGGAATGTCCCATAGTTTTTTTAAAGATTGTAACATGCGAGAGAAGAGACAAATCCCAACTACTTTAATGAATTGTATAAATCAGGAATGTCCCATAGTTTTTTCTTTTTAAGATTGTAACATGCGTGAGAAGAGACAAATCCCAACTACTTTAATGAATTGTATAAATCAGGAATGTCCCATAGTTTTTTTAAAGATTGTAACATGCGTGTGAAGAGACAAATCCCAACTACTTTAATGAATTGTATAAATCAGGAATGTCCCATAGTTTTTTTAAAGATTGTAACATGCGTGTGAAGAGACAAATCCCAACTACTTTAATGAATTGTATAAATCAGGAATGTCCCATAGTTTTTTTAAAGATTGTAACATGCGAGAGAAGAGACAAATCCCAACTACTTTAATGAATTGTATAAATCAGGAATGTCCCATAGTTTTTTTAAAGATTGTAACATGGGTGAGAAGAGACAAATCCCAACTACTTTAATGAATTGTATAAATCAGGAATGTCCCATAGTTTTTTTAAAGATTGTAACATGCGTGTGAAGAGACAAATCCCAACTACTTTAATGAATTGTATAAATCAGGAATGTCCCATAGTTTTTTTAAAGTTTGTAACATGCGTGTGAAGAGACAAATCCCAACTACTTTAATGAATTGCATAAATCAGGAATGTCCCATAGTTTTTTTAAAGATTGTAACATGCGTGTGAAGAGACAAATCCCAACTACTTTAATGAATTGCATAAATCAGGAATGTCCCATAGTTTTTTCTTTTTAAGATTGTAACATGCGTGAGAAGAGACAAATCCCAACTACTTTAATGAATTGTATAAATCAGGAATGTCCCATAGTTTTTTTCTTTTTAAGATTGTAACATGGGTGAGAAGAGACAAATCCCAACTACTTTAATGAATTGTATAAATCAGGAATGTCCCATAGTTTTTTCTTTTTAAGATTGTAACATGCGTGTGAAGAGACAAATCCCAACTACTTTAATGAATTGTATAAATCAGGAATTTCCCATAGTTTTTTCTTTTTAAGATTGTAACATGCGTGAGAAGAGACAAATCCCAACTACTTTAATGAATTGTATAAATCAGGAATATCCCATAGTTTTTTCTTTTTAAGATTGTAACATGCGTGAGAAGAGACAAATCCCAACTACTTTAATGAATTGTATAAATCAGGAATGTCCCATAGTTTTTTTAAAGTTTGTAACATGCGTGTGAATAGACAAATCCCAACTACTTTAATGAATTGTATAAATCAGGAATGTCCCATAGTTTTTTTAAAGATTGTAACATGCGTGTGAAGAGACAAATCCCAACTACTTTAATGAATTGTATAAATCAGGAATTTCCCATAGTTTTTTTCTTTTTAAGATTGTAACATGCGTGAGAAGAGACAAATCCCAACTACTTTAATGAATTGTATAAATCAGGAATGTCCCATAGTTTTTTCTTTTTAAGATTGTAATATGCGTGAGAAGAGACAAATCCCAACTACTTTAATGAATTGTATAAATCAGGAATGTCCCATAGTTTTTTCTTTTTAAGATTGTAACATGCGTGAGAAGAGACAAATCCCAACTACTTTAATGAATTGTATAAATCAGGAATGTCCCATAGTTTTTTCTTTTTAAGATTGTAACATGCGTGAGTAGAGAAAAATCCCAACTACTTTCATGAATTGTATATATCAGGAATGTCCCATAGTTTTTTTTCTTTTTAATATTGTAATATGCGTAAGAAGAGACAAATCCCAACTACTTTATTGAATTGTATAAATCAGGAATGTCCGATAGTTTTTTTCAAGATTGTAACATGCGTGAGAAGAGACAAATCCCAACTACTTTAATGAATTGTATAAATCAGGAATGTCCCATAGTTTTTTTAAAGTTTGTAACATGCGTGTGAAGAGACAAATCCAAACTACTTTAATGAATTGCATAAATCAGGAATGTCCCATAGTTTTTTTAAAGTTTGTAACATGCGTGTGAAGAGACAAATCCCTACTACTTTAATGAATTGTATAAATCAGGAATGTCCCATAGTTTTTTTAAAGATTGTAACATGCGTGAGAAGAGACAAATCCCAACTACTTTAATGAATTGTATAAATCAGGAATGTCCCATAGTTTTTTCTTTTTAAGATTGTAACATGCGTGAGAAGAGACAAATCCCAACTACTTTAATGAATTGTATAAATCAGGAATGTCCCATAGTTTTTTCTTTTTAAGATTGTAACATGCGTGAGAAGAGACAAATCCCAACTACTTTAATGAATTGTATAAATCAGGAATGTCCCATAGTTTTTTCTTTTTAAGATTGTAACATGCGTGAGAAGAGACAAATCCCAACTACTTTAATGAATTGTATAAATCAGGAATGTCCCATAGTTTTTTCTTTTTAAGATTGTAACATGCGTGAGAAGAGACAAATCCCAACTACTTTAATGAATTGTATAAATCAGGAATGTCCCATAGTTTTTTCTTTTTAAGATTGTAACATGCGTGAGAAGAGACAAATCCCAACTACTTTAATGAATTGTATAAATCAGGAATGTCCCATAGTTTTTTCTTTTTAAGATTGTAACATGCGTGAGAAGAGACAAATCCCAACTACTTTAATGAATTGTATAAATCAGGAATGTCCCATAGTTTTTTCTTTTTAAGATTGTAACATGCGTGAGAAGAGACAAATCCCAACTACTTTAATGAATTGTATAAATCAGGAATGTCCCATAGTTTTTTCTTTTTAAGATTGTAACATGCGTGAGAAGAGACAAATCCCAACTACTTTAATGAATTGTATAAATCAGGAATGTCCCATAGTTTTTTCTTTTTAAGATTGTAACATGCGTGAGAAGAGACAAATCCCAACTACTTTAATGAATTGTATAAATCAGGAATGTCCCATAGTTTTTTTCAAGATTGTAACATGCGTGAGAAGAGACAAATCCCAACTACTTTCATGAATTGTATAAATCAGGAATGTCCCATAGTTTGTTTTTTTTTAAGATTTTAACATTAGTGAGAAGAGACAAATCACAACAATCTTAATGAATTTGATAAATCAGGAATGTCCCACAGTAATATGAGTGAGAGAAAAGGCAAATCATAGCTACTTTAATGAATTGTATAAATCAGAAATGTCCCCAAAAGTTGCATAACCACGTATTTACGTGACAACATCAACTTTCAAAGACGAAACGGAAAGATGAGGTTCTTCAAGAAAAATTCTGACATACTATTTCTGAAAAATATACATTTTACTATGAATGTTATACGTTTCCTCTCGTTTGATTTCTTTGTTTAATGGCAAATCAATTTCCATGGTTTATGTAATGCTAAATCCATCTTCATAGAAGAGTTGTTATACAATTTAACCCATATCTGGAGGGGGATATGGTGGTTTGTACCTTTCAAAAGCGTATTCGTCCGAAAAAAAGGATGCAACTAGATTTCCTACTTCCTGACGTCACCGCTACAGTTCAGCATTTTAACCATTATACTACAGACACACCCCAGGGAACCGGTCTTAAGTGGGGGGTATTTTTAAGTCGATCAAAGAAAGAGCTTGTCATTGAGTAATCGTAGTCTACTCCCAGTAGAAACCAAGGTCATAATTTTAGCTTCCATTGTGATAGAAATACCTTAACTCTCGTGTGTGATAGACACTAGCACCTACAGCAACAGTTTTCATGATTGACCTTTATGAGTTGGTCACACAGCCGAGCATCAATGTCACCCATGATAAAGACAACCACTACACTATACTAACAGATTATAAAGATATTTCGGATAAAAGTCTTTTTTTGTCATATGGGTTATTCTTTGAGTAGACAACAACGGCAGCGTAGATAGATATTTCAATTTCATTTCCTAATCTTACTGTGAATTTAGAAAGACTGTTTTATTTCATATCAGACAACCCTTTGGGTTCATATTTAAAAAGTGGCCCATGATATATATATATATATATATATATATATATATATATATAATGTGTGCGTTAGTGTGTGTGTGTGTGTGTGGAGGAGTACTGGTGGCGTAGTGTTGTATACTCACGATAATCATCTCAGTCACAACTACGATCCATACATTAACAGGCGAACTCACTGTTGTTCAGGTACGAACGTTTATTTACTTATTGACTACTGAGTTCGGTTCTTCGACGCGAGGAAAGAGAGATACAATTCTTAAAAGTCTTTTGTATCATACCATGCAAACAAAACTCAAACGCTCGGCACATCTCGTGAAGCTTCAGATCTCCTTTCATCTTCGCCGGTTGGGACCCGAAAAACTCAACCGTATGCCTTAACGGTCGAAACCCAAACTTCTCAACACCATGGTCGGAACTCAACTTCTACTGTCCGTCTACATGGCCCAAGTCGACGAACAACTCGACCAGTCCCCATTCAACAACCAACTGGACTGATTCCCAGTAAACTACCAACTCAACTGGCCCACAGCCGAGACCTAATTCGACTGGCACACAGACGAGACTCAACTGACGTCTTTTTCAAAATACCCAAATTGTCAGCCCATCGCTTCTGGGCATGACGTCATTCAAACTCCAGTCCTATTTCCTATCTGGGGTTTATTATGACAATTGTGATTGTCATATCCTCTGCGCACGAGCGTAAACTGTACCCAATCTCTGTGCACCTGAACTTAGAGCCGAATAGTTCAAAACCCAACCAAACTGAATGATGAAATATTATTAACGAAAAATGATTTATATTAAAAAATCATTCCGTAATTATATAACTGTAGTGGTTAACATGCTTAGCTGCCACAATGCAGTAAGCGAGTTCGAACTCTAGTCACGGTGTAACTTTCACTATCGGACTAATATCCTTAGGAAATGAGTCAAATAACCCTAATAATATCCTTCTACAAAGGTGGCTTTGGCATTAGATAACACATGAAGGTTGGGATGCCATTAAACAGAAGAAAACAAACTATATATATATATATATATATATATGTTTTATTGTCATCTGGTGATTCATGCATATATATACATATATATGCTGGATACATACCGACGCAATGATAAAGACGCAAGAAGGACTTCTTTATACAAATATTGCCTCTCATTTTATTGTAAGTGTTCGAAAAGGTTGTGTTGGGTTTTACTGTGAGAGGGAGCTGGAGACCGAAAAAAAAAAACTGTAATATTTTGACCCCACTGTTATGACCGTCACGTTGTGTCTTTCTTGTTCTCTTGATGCTCAACCGGAGGCCTAAGAGCTCACTCTGCTGGGTGCTGGCTTTCTTTACTGCATCTTATCAGCATCTTCTCTGGACTCCAATTCATCAGGGCCCCCAGCCCCTTCGGCCTGGTGTGGCTTTCCCTACCACATCTCACCTCCAACTGGTTGCCACTCCAGGCTTGTTGAACTCAACTGAGTTATATTATCGTTCGACGCCCACTCGATCTTTGAAATCGAATGTTTAATCGTCATCAAGCGGAAATAACTGTCATGCAGTTCAGAGGTTACTCTCTTCCGGTGCATCACTCTGTAGTGGAACAGTGGGACCTTCACCTTGTCGCATTTTATCAGCCTTAATCCGCCCAAGCGATTTCTTTCGATTACTGGCCATTGGAATGTGTCATTTCCTTCCGGTGCATCACCTTGGAATAGCATTTTTGGGCCGGGTCGAAGGTCAAAATATTACATATATAAGTAAAGTTGGCGATCATAGTCGAGGGTGACCTGAAGGCTCCCTTTTCGATAGCTACTACACCAAGGTGTAGGGGAGGGCACTACTCCTTCCTTCGATTGCTTCACTTTACCCTTGATCCATACCTTATAATGCTGAGTGTAAAGCAAGGAGGCATCAAGTACCATTTTTTGAGTCTTTGGTATGACTCGACCTGGGATTGAACCCAGGTCTCCCGGGCCATTGGCGAACACTCTAACAGCTAGGCCAATGTCCGGTATATATATATATATCATTAACATCATGTTGCGCTGCTAGCATAGATCTCCCAGACCCTCTCTCGCCACCTGTCTCTATCGTCCATCGCTCCTGGGAGGTCTTCCTGTATCAGTACACGTTTCATTAAATCGGGCAGCCATTTAGCTTCTGCTAAGAGTAAAAGGAAGAACAATTGGGGGGGGTCTACAGAAGAAAATAATTTTATTGAAGGTAGGAGGAAGAATTGGTGAGAAAATATTAAAAACGCTTATTGGAATTCATTCTCTCCAGATGCTAAACGATTCATTCCAAGACTTGAACAAATCAACTCTAAATAATCGAGAAAACACTGCCTATATGTATATATACCAACAGAATACGAAGCAATTCCCCTCCAAGTCTGGTAGAGTTCAAATGACGGTAAGATATATATTGTTTTTTAATACTTTGTCATTTTAAAATGCATGAATGATTTTATTTTTTATTTGTAAAATCACTGCTGTATATTATCTGTGCTTTAAATGGAAAGACAAATACTGTAATTTCAAGTAAAAGTAGAACTTGGTCAAGAGAAGCTAATACTATTGGACTTTATTAGAAATTGAAGACCTAAATGAGTGTAAAATAAGATGCCTATAAGAACGCAAAGAACCATAAACGAGGACTCCGATGAAATTTTAAAAAAGTAATTAATTGCGGACTTTCATTAAGTTAAAATTTAATATTGACAGAAGTGGGAAGAAAGAAAGAAAGATAGTGAAAAACATTTTTTATAGGAAGCAGCATGGTGATTGTAAAGGCAAGCGAATAAACCCACTGACGGCTCAACGCCACGCCTAACCAGGCCCTGAGCGTAGAAATCATACGGTTCAACGGCCAGGATCAAATAGTTCGATTGGGGAACTACTGCTGCTCATCTATAAAGGTGGCTTCTGTAGATAATAAAACCAGCCATCGAAAGATTTCCATGACCCACACTCAAACCACCTATTCAAACCGCATCGCTCTTCGCGCAGGTAAAAAAGGGGCGCGTCCTGCTGAGGTTGGAGCCCTGGGCTTAGTATTCGAAAAATCACCTATAGAGCTCAAACCAAAACAAAAATTACTAAAATATAAAAGGCACAATACAAATAGCGGCATTCAACGTTAGAAATTTAAGTAGAATAGGACAACTAGCAGAACTGACTGCTTCAGTGATAGATCATAACATAGGTATAATATGGATACAATAACACATACACTCATATAGAGGATATTAAATATCACGATACTGGCAATGGATGGACGTTAGCCTCTGCATCTGCACGGAAAAACTCTGTCAATGCCACGATAGGAGGTATAGGTATGATTATAGGACCGCGGGTCCTAAAATCACTAGATAGCATCGAGAAAATAGAACCGAGAATGATAGTGACTACTTTTAAGAACAACCCCAGTGCAACAATCATCTCCTGCTATAGCCCTACCAATGTTTGTGAAGAATCTGACCTCATCACCTTCTATGATGAGCTATCCTCCCTTGTTCGTAGCATCCCGAAACACAACGTTGTCGTCATTGGTGGAGACATAAATGCCCCAATTGGTAAAAACGTAAACCACAAGTTAAGCTTACACAACTCGTCAAACAGGTTTCACGCTAGAAAAGAGATTAACATGCCTCAGTACAAAATTTCAGAAAAGGAAATGAAAACTATGGACATACACCTACGCAAATAAAGCTAAAATACAGATAGACTACGTCTTTATAAATAAGAAATGGAATAAAAGTGTGGTGAATTGCGAGGCATATTCCTCTTTCGAGGGTGTGTCCTCCGATCCCTGAATTGTCACGGTAAAGATACGATTGAGCCTACAAAGGAATACGGCTCGAACAACAACCACTATACACTATGACTGGCCCCTGCTAAATAACAGGGATGTTAGAGATAAATATGCATTAACACTTAGAAACAAAGTCGATGCACAACAGGAGAAGACAGAAACACATACTCCGAATGACGAATATGAGAATCCCGTCGACGCCCACTTATAAGCTGCGGTAGAATGCATACCAACTAAACAAAGAGCCAAACCTAAAGTCTCATGGGATACATTTGCCGTTAGAAAAAGCCTGCAGACGTAAAAACTACTTCCAAATGCAATAGGAAGAACCCAATCAATATCAATACCCTGAAACTAAAAAAGGCACAAAAGGAAGAAGTGAATATATACCTAAAAGAACAGACAAAATACATACAAAATCAGATCGATAATATTAGAAAATCGGTTAAAGATAGAAAAAAACATAGTGGCAACAATATTATTTGTCGAGTTCTTCAAGGCCTTTGACTCCATACACAAAGGGAAAATGGAACAAATACTACTCGCCTACGGCCTACCTAAAGAAACCGTCGCAGCCATAATGATGCTATATAAAAACGCGAAAATAAAAGTCCGCTCCCCTGATGGAGACACAGACTACTTTGACATTGTAGCAGGTGTGATGCAAGGAGACGACTAAGTGCTTAGAACGTCTATTGATAAAATGAAAGACAACAGTTTCAAGTTGGCAAAAGATAGAAGCAAAAGATACCCCGCACAAACAATTACGGATGCGGACTACGCCGATGACTTGGTGTTTCTGGCAAATACACCTGCCCAAGCCGAAACACTAAACGGTAGTTCTCTGAAACTAGATAACAAGTTCACCAACCTAGGTATTAGTGCCTCATCAACTGGGACAGACATCAACACCCAACTTGCAAAAGCATGGACAGCTAACGATGGACTATCGATAAGCTATCGGTCATATGGAAGTCACACTTGACCGATAAAATAAAACGTAGTTTTTCAAAGCAGCGGTCATGTCGATACTTCTATATTAATTAACAGCAATTATAAATAAATGCAGCGAGCAATATTGAACAAGTCCTGGAGGCAACACCCCACAAAGCAGCAGCTTTACGGCTACCGACCACCCATCACGAAAACTATCCAAGTTAGACCAACCAGACATCGGGGACACCGATATACCCCTGTGGACTCCTTTACAGGGACGAGCAAAGTTGGGACGACCAGCTAGAACCTTTATAGAACAGCTATAGGTCGATACAGGATGTAGCCTTGAAGATCGACCAGGAGCGATAGACGATAGAGAAGGTTGGGGGAGAGGGCCAGCGAAATCTGTGCTGGCAGCCCAACATGATGATGATGATACATGGACGTGCCAGAGATGGCTGAACAGCAAGACCTTATTTACATGAGCTCTGTACGTACACAGGATATAATTTGGAACACCTGCCGGGAGCGATGGATAAGAGCGACGTATAGAAAGAGAGGGATAGAGATTCAGAGAAATCCGCGCGGTTATCACGAATTGATGATAATATAAGTAGCAAGCTTCAAGGTGTATTCAATGCTAAAACCCACCTAGGAGAAGAACATCAAGGCTATTACTTAACTCATATGTGAAGAGATAAGGGAGCTTCATAGCGTTCCCAAACTTATTAATAAAAAAAGTGAGCGTATTAGCGAGACTAGTGTTCGACCTCTCTTTTACGAGGTCACAGTTCATAATTTTAGCCTCGACGCTACAGGGTCTCCTCCCCCACGCATAATTGCATTTTTTTCTCTTTTAAACATGTTCGATTAAACAGGAAATATACTTCATGTCCGCCAATTTTATCTTTGAGTCTTTTTAAGCGTCAATAGTTTTTTGGATGGAATGAATAAAAAAAGATCCGAATGCTTTTCCAAGTACTTTTGGCCGTACCTAGATCGATTGGAGCCATCTTCGGGAGATCAAATGATACCATAACAAAAAGTATGCGAGTTAATTTGGATATATGGTTGCATCGTGTAACAATAGTTTGACAATTCATTAATCATGATTGATTTGTCATTTCATTATTTGCTATGTAGCATCTACATAGACCTTACTACAACAACTCTGTCGAGACGTTTAACACTTTACCTGTTCGTCAATAATTGCATCTCTTAATCACTCAAAACACATTCATGCGTCAACTACAAATACAGAAAAATTCTGATTAAAAACACCCTTATATTACACAGGTAAGCGCTCAAACCTCAGAATTTTTGTAGCTCTAAATCTGAAGATAAACAAACCTCCCTTTAGCAAGTTCAACTTTCAATAAAGCTGCCACCTTGTAAGATGCCAATAGCACATTTTCCATCAGTTCTTCTTACTTCTGGTATATCTATTTTCTTCTACGATATTTCCCTCCAACTTGATCTTCTTCCTTGTCTTTATATAAACGCATATGGTTTTGTTTTGTCAACTCATTATTCGATCCACTGAAGATGGCACCAGTTGGGGCTGAAACGACATTTTTCTAAATTCATTTAAAGCAAAAGTCAATCGACTTACATGAATACTTGAACGGATCAAAATTATAATATTCCACCACGAAATATATGTCCTATTTAATAACAATATATATATATATATATATATACTCAAGAAAGTCATGTTGGCTTGGGTTGTAGAATACGCCGACTGCATCTCTTAGGTATGACATTAAACTGTATTTAATGCTGCGGCTCTATTTCTGGAGCTTTAGAGATTGTAGAATACCCCTTCATTGCCATTAATCCACTCTGACTCGGATTGGTAGTATCTTATAGGATCCCATCAATGCGTCAAGTAGAACTATTTTAGCATTTACTGTAGTTGAAACTATTCAACTGTATGCAAACTGTGTGTATGAGAGTGAGATAGATAGATAGAGAGAGAGAGAGAGAGAGAGAAAGAGAAATGGAACGAATCATACGAATATGTTAAAAATAAACGGAAGAAAGAATATATTTGGTGTGGATGAAAATCCTTCTTAGTCAACACGTGTTTCGACTTGAATATTATATGTTATACAATTTAAAATTATTTTAGGTATAAAAATAAAATAATGATAACAATAATGCTAAGAGTAGAAAATATGTTTAGCATGCACGCTAATAAGTTGTCTTCGGGGCAAATATTTTGATTTTCTTTTTGCGCTAAAGACGATTTTTAGCTTACAAATTATACATATTTTCAATAATTATAATCTTATTTTTATACTTAAAATAATTCTAAATTTAAAAACTTAAATGCAGGCAAAAAGTCGAAAAACATGTCAACAAAAAATATCTTTATCCATACCAAATATATTATTTCTTCCCTTTATTTTCCAACATTACATATATAAATATATATATTAAAACGGGATTTTTCATTAAATAACCATCAAGTGTTAAAATGGCATTAAACCAAGTAGCCTAAACTAACACAGTAAATATTCGCTGCATTAAGTTTCGAGTACTGTGATCAATCATCAGCCGGAATTATGAGAAAAATGGTTAATCAATAATCACTGAACTGAATAATCAGTGTATTTCCATTTTAATATGTGACTAAATACGACACTATAAATACGATTGATTAGTGACTTTTTCTCACATTTCTGTTGGATGATTGTGTACACAAAACGAACTTCGAGTAATTTGAGTCCTTGTTTTCATATTTTTGAAGGTTTTATACATGCCCAGCTATAATAGCAACGAGTATAATTTTATGCAAAACCTTTCCTTATTTAGATTTCTCTTTGTGCATGGGCGTGCGCACTTTGATATTAGTTTAGAAAAGTCCATCTATATGATTTAAAAGTACACTATAAAGGAAAAACGTTTAATTTTATTCATGCCAAGACTTTTCCTTCTAAAAATTCATGGTTAATATTTCCTAATGTTATCATATTTTTTGTTTGTTTTTGCCCAAAGAACTTTACATTTTGAAGGATAATATCTGGGAAAAATGTTTCGCTAAAACCTAACAAATGATTTGCATGTGTCAAGGCACTTCTCAAAAGAACAAATCAATGTATGTTTTGATTCTGACAAATACCTCAGGAAAGAAAAAGTTGGAAAAGAAAATGTTTAAGGCTGGTGCCGTACTTGGTGTAACGGTTAATGTGGCATATTTGAAAATCATTTTAGTAAATTCATATTCTCACTGAGTGCTCCATATTTCTAGTCTTATGACAAATTAAGGTAAGCTTAGAAAATTACTTGATTCCTCGCGTGGTGCAATGGTTTGTGTGCTAGGATCATTTTAACTTAGATTAATTCTCCATAGGCGCTCCCATAATTCTAGCCTTGTGCTACCCTTAGTAAATCCTAATAAATGACCTATAAGCGACTAAGTCAGTCGATACGTAAAATGTAGATCTTTTTGAATGAAATGTATACACGAAATAGTCAATTCACTCTTGCAATATTGCAATAATAACATACGTATCGACCTGACCTCTATGTCATCTTAAGAACAATTACAACAAATACAACTGGCATGAATTGTGGAAAATTTTAACGATTCAAACTGTTAGCAAAATGTTTGTTATAGTAAAATCGTGAACAAAATTTAAAGTGTGACACAATAGGCAGCATTTATTTCCGTTTGTATTGGCGCCGGTCAGAGAATCTCTTAGTCTGTTATGGCGCGAAACCCACACAAAGGGCCTGAGGGCGAGATCTCCCGCGAGACCGGAAGTAGAGGAGGGAGGAAAGGCCCGAAAGAAGACAGTGCGAACCAGTTGACAAAGGAAGGCAGAAGACAACAGTCGGCTTGAGGTAGCTGTCCAGAGAAGGACACAGTCAGCAGAAGGAGGCAGTGAGGAGATGGAAGCAGGGCAGAGAAAAGAGTCAACAGAAGCCAGAAAGACGGCTGCTAAGACCTGTTGACCTACAGAGGCCGGGTTAAACAATGCGAGATGTCAGCATTGCAAGTGGCTTGTGAGAATTTTGCTCGAGTACACGCTCACGTTAGTTCACAGAATGCACAGTGTCACAGACTTCTCCTTTCTTGCGCTATTACGTTCACTTTCGGGCAAATACCCTTGGGAAAGGTAGGAACCCCTTATCCTCTCTGCTAAATTGTACCGCGACTGTTCTTCTAGAACCATAGCTTTGGCATTAAATTACCCATGAAGGTTGATATGCCATTAAACGAAGACATCAAACCAAACTAAAAATGTGAGTCAACCATGTTCAACATCTCATCCAACAGACTATGTGTAAAAAGATATACTTGATATAGCACTTTGGACTGAAATCAACAGTTAACTAGGACTTGCTGAAAATATGCCAACAGGTTTTCCTTGTGTAAAAAGGTGTCCTGGTTATGGCACTGTTGTGATGCTGACCAAAGAAAGACACGGGGACCACAAAAAGGGTAGATATAAAAACATATATATCTGCAAGTAACAGAACCAAGATACAAGTGAACCTGGTTAAACAGTAGTTAGTTAATCGGGAGCTGAGAGTCCAGGTGGGTAGTGACTATCCGTCCACAACGCAAATGTTATCACACGTGATTGTGTCACGCTAATTGGTGAACTTCGTCTGACGCTCTCGTTGACATGTATTTATGGAAGAGGGTGTACAACAGGCACGAAAGGTCATTTGGTATTGAGACTCGATGTAAAGGTCTAAAAAGTTCAGGAGTCATTCATCAGTTTTCATTAATTTCAAGTTCACTCTGAACCTGACTGGTTGTACTTGTTAAGGTCTTATCTTTGTGTCAATTAAGTCTGCTTACAATGTTTGGTTTGCTTTGGTTTCATGGCACATCAACCATTATAGATTATTTAATGCCCATTGCGTTTCATTCATATCTATTAGATATATATGATTTGTAAACGTAGGTCAGCAATAGTAAATAGTTCCAAGTTCACTAATAAATCAATGAAACATCAAATATTAGTTAACACACAGTTGAATTGTCCGAAAGTTCTGTTTCATACAATTCAATTTAGCATAAGTCAAACTTAAATGTTTCCAAGTATTGTAATGAATCACTAAGAATTCAATTGAACACCAATCATTTATTTCCACTCAATTAAGTGATCAAATGGTTCTTTTTTAAAACATTCAACTTAGCATAAGATATTTGTTTGCACTCAGTTTGAATATCAAACAGTTCTATTTTACCCATAGATAGGACCCCATCAGGTGCTACCACTCCGGGCCAGAGTGGAACTGGCAGCGATAGAAATGAATGGGTACACCGCATTTCTCAAAGCTCTTGGATTACTGGAGCGTCACCACCGTCACTGGGTTTTGTGTCATACCCAGGATACTCGTTGGCGGGGGTTTTACTCTTCTGCAGAGATGCAGTCGATCTATTCTACAGCCCTAGCCAACTGAGCTTGTTTACCGTGTTAAGAATGATTTTGAACTTTACTAATACATATATAGTAGTCATCAGTGAAAATGCCACCGTCTTCCTAAAAATCTTATTTTTTTTAATCGCATGTATATTTGTATGTGGGTGGAATTTTGTGTTCGCAAACTCATTTCTTTCGTATGAAGACCCGTATCCTGATAAAAGAAACCAAGATTTAATGAGAATATAGCCAAATTTAACTTTACTTTTTGGGATGATTCATATTGACCTCGAATTACTCTTGGATAAATTAATTAAATAAAGATAAGTGAATTCTTGATTACTTTCTATATATATTTTTAGTCTGAATTTAAAATCATTTACATGAAATGAATTGAAATGTTTGCTGCTTAATCAGTGTGTAGTTAATCTGAAGATTGTCTATGAAAAGATGAAAATATCCTCAGGATATCAGACATAACGATTCATCAAAAAGATTGATAGAGGTTCTCCTCATTCTGAAAAACCAATGATAAAAAAAGAATTGAAAAATCTTTCTTTTCTTTTTTGCTTTCTTCTTGTTTAACTTTATTTCTTTTATTCTTTCGTAACAATCTGACAATAAGAAAGAAGCATGGAGACGTCTTCATTTAAATCACAGTTATGTATAGTAGTTGAAAACTTGCTCACCTGATGATCGGTGACATGAAACTCCAAGTTGTAAGTTTTTATGTTATTTTCTTATAGTTATCCTATTTTATAATTAAAATATTGCAACATTACTTAGTATCTTTAAGCATAGAACACGGTACATATTTTCTTATTTAAACACTTTTCGCGTCGGATTTTTAATCATAATTGCTTCTCAGTATATTGCTGCCTATAGTGCATTACAATTCCGTCCTTGATTTCGGCCTTCTTCAACATATTGGCCTGAATCGACAGACAATTTCATCTTTGCATCGTCGTGAAGATTCTCTGAGTGATCGTTTCCCGGCCAATTGGATATCACAAAACAACCCCTAGGAACAACTGTTCGATGTGATCGTGAACCTTGTGACATTTTCTCTTTTGCGGAACTTCTTTTTGGATTCCTCCATCACCTTCACCTATCGTCGGAATTACCTTAGTTCGGATGAGCTTATGCCACTGTATTCCCAGTATCTTACCATAGTTTTTGTTGGTTGGGTTTGATGGCATATCAATCCTTGCTGGGTATTTAATGCTAAATCCTTTAATATACAAACGCATATATATATATATATATATATACTCCCCTACCCCCGTGGGGTTGAGTTCTCCGGCGAATGAAGTAATCGTATTGCCATTAGCGTTTATTGCAAGTCTCTTCATATATGAATTGAGGTCTCGGTAGCTGTTAAACGGATGTATGTAAACAATAGTAATTGTGATTCATATACCGTTTAAAATTTACTTCGCAGCTAATGGCTTCTCGTGGCTGAAGGGTAAGAGGCTTGGCTTGGCGTTTGAGTCAACTAGGTTTCGATCCCGGCTACGGGAAGCTAATATGTCTAGCCACACTGATGAGTTATGATAGAACGAAACAGATCTGTCTGTGGATGACTATATATAACATTTGTAAACGCATAGTTTTCTGATATTTTCAATAATATGTTCAAAAGAGCAAAATGGTTTCAAGTATTTTTACACTAATTATCCTATTCTATATTCATCATTCTTTTGAATTCAATTAAATAATTACAAGTAATAGCCCTTTGTGTTATTCCTTTTTTATGTACGATAATAAAATAAAATTTCACTGGTGATATACAATGACCATGGGACAGTGATTCAGGAGTTAAACTATTTATTTTCATATGATTATTGGTAGTGAGAACATTGTCGCCAAATTGAATAGAAATGGAAAGAATATGAGGATGGAAACAAAGGAAAAGCAAAAAAAAAAAAAAAAAAAAAAAAGAAATACAGGACATAATAAAACCTTATAATGAAGAGTCAAAAAATTATATCAACAAAGACAATGCGATAGCAAATAGCACCATACGAATCTGCACGAGTATTTATACATTGCTATTCGAGCCTTTTCGGTTGTGTCTCCCGCGATTTTTCCAAAATGCTAGTATATTTTTGTGGCATTTTGACAAAGTCAATTTTTATTGTCTTGAACTCTTTGAAGAATGGTGCGAACAGCCACTGGAGTGTCAGTTCACATCTCGTAACAGTTGAAATCAGAAAGCGATTAATTGGTGTGGCGCCAGCTGATATAATGTGGCAGTTTCAAAAGGGGTGTGACTCAAATAATTGTAGAGAATTGAAACGATGACGAGTTCAAATCCTTGACGAGATTGTTTGAGTTTCTCTTCACGCTTATGACTTTGGGAAAGGAATAGGTGCATCATTTCTCCCTGAAACTAAGGATGAATAGTAGGGCAGACTGTTCTTTAGTCTTTAGTAATGCAACAAGTTGTTGGTTGCTGTTTCTAATCCAGGATGCCCATACAGCATATCTTATTAAAAATAACTTCTGGAAGAAGACTTTGAAATTTATTAAATCGTATCTCTTTTATCACCTGACTTTCTTCGTTCACTAGCTTAAAATTTTACAGTAGAGAGGTCTTGCGATTTTATCTTTTAATATAAAACTTCTGTCTTAAAGTTTAGTTATAAATGATATCTAATGACGTCATTGCATAATGTTCGACTAGAAAAAATAAATATTCGATTTCATTTGTTAAGAAGAAAACATACAGTGTTTAAAAAGATACAACGTTGGTTAGATACGTTGACGATATTTTTTCCATCAAATTATGTAAAAGATATTGACCACCATCAATTTGCATTCGAAATAAATTCGCTAGAATATTCTTTACCAAGTCAACACCAACATTAAAATCAACTTTGGGGGTAGGTGAGTGGAGAAATTCTTGGAGCAAAGCGGCTATCGTGGTGGACTGTGACATCCTTGTAAGCGATTTCATACTACTGTTCTTTTAGAAGGATAGCAGTGACATTACATAACTCACAAAGATTGATATGCCATTAATTATTGAATCCAAACCAAGTCCATGCCTACTTTATTGATTTCCTAGTCGATAATAATGATAAAATTGGTACTAATTCTACATAAAAAAAAATATGTAAGTACGATTGTTTGCCTTTTAAACTATGACTGTGAATACACAGATTGCTGTAAGATTGTTATAAAAATCAAATTTTATTCAAGTTGATATATTCAAGTCTCTTTCTCTCACATAATAAGATATTTTTATGGACGCTAACTCTGAACAGTGGACTGTCTGAAACTTCAATTTTCTGAACATTAAAGATGTTAGAACAATACACATATAAACGACTGCATCCTTTTTGTAAACACACCTTGTTGAATATATCAGCGTTTGTTTCAAGTATTTGATAAGAAATAGCGAAGAGAAAAAAAAACATCCTAGTTTGCATTTAAAGGAAACAATATTTTTAGCCTTATATAAAATTATGCATTATTGATTTGGGTTAGACGAGATAGAAATTATTGATTTGCATAGTTTATAAAGACATTGAGACAAAGGAAAACATTTTGTGATTGATGGATTTAGCTGCTTCGAGTTCTACTTAATGTGAAAACAAAGAAAATAATTCTTCGGTGTATTTCCTGACAAAGTTTCAAGTATAAACAATGAGAAAAGTGAAGGTTAAAAACAATTTATAGTGATATCACTTAGGAAGTTGTGGTAGTTGATGTTCAGTCACAAGAGCATCTTTAGAATTTATCTACACTCATAAATAAAGGCTAGAAAATTAGTCATTTTTGGTACAACGACATATTCGAGTCAACAAAGTACCGAAAAAAGTATAAATAAATAAAAATAGAGCATCTTTTTCTCTTCCAAATAGCAGGTATTTTCTTTTTGATATTTTTCTTCTCGATGAAATCTAATAAATCATTATATTTATATATCCAAACTTCTTCCATGGGAAAGATGCGACAAAAGGACATTTTATGAGTTTACCTTCTTCTAGACTAGTTTTTGCAACATGGTTAAAGAACCCAGTATAACCTACAATTGCCAATTCCTGGGATGAGAAGAGATGGATTCATAACTTTCTCAATAGCATTAGAGCAAAAGTGAAAAACAAAAAGACTCGTCCAGGTTTTGAACTCGAATCGATGAGTTTATTTCCTGTGTTGATAGCTGTTAGGCCATGCAGCTCAATAAAGTGCTTATCAATTAGTAGTCCTAAATGTCACAAGTACAAATCAGTAATGTTATGCAGCATACTGAAGTTAATTCCTTTTCTGTTATTCATTACTGTTTCTTGATTCTTAAGTAATTTTTCCTTCTGTATTTTTTTTTTCTTTTTTAGAATATTTGTCTCTTCTTTTTTAGGGGGTGTAATAGTAACTTTTAAGATTAGATCACGCTTCTCATAGATAACTTAAATTTTGTATTTGTTAATGCTATACAATTTTATAATTCTTATTTATGTATTTTTTCTTTTTTGCCTCTTTCTGCAATTCTTGCTTCTTAGGGAGTTGGGAAGAAAAGTGCCTTTACAGGGAAAAATCACGATCCTCTAACATTGTTTAAATTTTCTATTTAGTAACGTTTTATAACCCCATGAAGTATATTTGTTTGTATGTCATTTTTCAGAATTCTGGTTTCTGCTTTTACTTGTTAATTGGAAGAGTATATTTTATGGTAAGATTATGATTAAATTTTTTTATTTCATTTACATTAAATGTCGACATTTATCTTTAATAGTTATTTAGAATAATCTGGTATACACTATCACCCAGAGATAAGAACACACAGACAAATCCGTAATATAAGTTATTTTGCTTCTAACCCAAAGATACCAGAAGTTCTTCTTTTATTTCAAGTAGAACATTATACAATGAAAATGGATATTTTTAAATATTGTAGTACACCTGTAAAAATTATTTTTCTACAAAGGTAATTTTCTTCTAAACCAATGATACCAAAATTTTATCATTTTTAGAAGAACATCATACAATAAAAATGGATATTATTAAGTATTAAAATATCACCCATAAATAAGTACAGTCTAACTAATTTTCAATTAATAAAGTTAAATTCTCTTCTGATCCCAAATTCTTTGATTGTATTATTTTTGGTATAATATTATACAAATTGTTGAATATCAATAAGTATTGATATATCACCCCTAAAGAAGTACATCACAACTAATTTTCGATTAAAAATTTTGAAAAATCTTCTGAGCCAAAATACATAGATTTCTTTATTTTTGGTATTTTTGGAACTCTTGAGAGGTATTTATTACCAGGCTCTACAACAGAGAAATTCTTTAAAAAATATGCATCGATCTGCCGGTGATGACCCGGATTCCGATCCGTCATAAAATCCTATAGTGAAACTGGGCCACTTAAACTTCTCAAGTAACATTTCGCTAGAACTTTGTAATTCAATTACGCAGTAATCTATATTTTTAACAAAAATTTACAAAACATTTTTTCTGTTTACTGTAAAAAATTACATTAGAAGAAATTTAATCGTAAATATTTTTAGCCACTTTTATTAACATTTTCCTCAAAACGAAAGCAAGCCAAGCTAGGTAATTTCGTTCCTGTACAATAGGTTTATATTCTCGCTAAAAAGAATTTTAAAAAATCATTTAACAAAAATACTTGAACATAATAGGCCCAAAAATATTAATGCACTAGAAAATTTCGAACTTATTTTATATCAAAATTTACTTTTATATAAGTAAATGCCACTTAAATTAGCTGTTTTATGTCATAATAGTTATATTTTCAGTGTATAATGTTAAAGTAATATTGTTTAGAGAATTTATTTCTTAAAGAAGCTTTTACAATGTTAAAAGCACACTGTTGAAGCAAGCATTCGTCTTACACACACACACACACACACACACACACACACACACACATATATATATATATATATATATATCATCATCATCATATCGTGCTGGCAGCACGGATATCCCTGACCCTCTCTCGCCACTCCTCCCTATGGTTCATCGCCCTAGGTAGGTCTTCAGGACAACAACCTGTATCCTCACATAGCTGCTGAATGTACGTTCGAGCTGGTCGTCCTGTTTTTGCGCGGCCATGTGTGGGGATCCATAAGAGTACATCTCTTATGAGTTCATCTCTGCTTCTCCAGCAGTGTCCTGCATGTCTGGTTCGTCTAACTTTAATAGTTTTCGTGATTGGGGGGCAGGTGGCCGTACAGTTGGTGTCTTGTGGGGTGTTGCTGCCAGGACTTGTTCAGGATTGCACGCAGCATTCTTGTGTAATTGCCATCTAGTTTCTTCTCCAGCCGTTTTGTTAGCGTCCATGTAGTGCATCCATATAGCAGTATCGATGTGACCGCTGCCTGGAAGAAACTGCGTTTCATTTTATCGGTTAGGTCTGATTTCCATATAATCGATAGCCTATTGATAGCTGTCCATGCTTTCGTTAACCTCGTTTCGATGTCCTTTACGGTTGATTCGACGCTGCTTCCTAGGTACGTGAATTTGTCTACTAGTTTAAGTGGGGTTCCTTCTAGAGTGGAGATGTCCCCCGTTTGGTTATAGCACATATATTCCGTTTTGTGTGCATTAACATGGAGGCCTATGCTTGCTGCTGCTCGTTCCAAACTATGCAGAAGTGTTTCGGCTTGGTCAGGTGTGTTTGCCAGTATCGCTATGTCATCGGCGTAGTCGGCGTCGGTAATTGTTGTTGCGGGGTATCTTCTGCTTCTTTTCTTCGTCAGTTCGAAGCCATTCTCTTTGATTTTGTCAATCGATGTTCTAAGTACGTAGTCTAGACAAATAATAAAGATGTACGGGGCCAGCGTATCCCCTTGTAGTACTCCTGCTACAATGTCAAAGTATTCTGTGTCTCCATCCGGTGATCGTACTTTTACTTTAGTGTTTCTATAGAGAATGAGGGAGAAGTTTGTCGTTAATGTATGTTTGGTTAAAAAATAAAAGTTGACCAAGAAGAGTACGCAACTTTTTAAGAACATTTTCCTGTTTACGAACACGTGAACATAAATTTGGATCAAATGATTGGAGAAATTACCAAAACCGTTCAGGGTTTCGAATGCTTTCAGCTATCTAAAAAATTGTACAATTTTTTTATTGGATTAAAAAAAATTTGATTATCGTTCTTTCAAGCCAATTAAACAATGGTGTGAACTTTTGTTTTATATATTTATTTTTTTGCCATTTAAACAAAGCTTGGCATCTGAAGCATTACGTGACATCCTGCAACATCGTGATTCAAAATTATGGGATTAGCCAGTGAGGCGACAATTGACGCCTTGCATTTATAAGAAAGAGTTGAATTCTAATTTTCAAATTCATTTAGAACTCTTCTTTTAAAGAAGATATCACCGAGAACTGTATGTTTATTCTATGTTTTAATTCAGGTCTTGGATATTTGCAGTATTCTTATACTGTTGATATAAAATATCCTAGCGTTTTCAATAAGAATTTAGCGCATTAACATACGTGTTTCTTGAGTTAATTTCAAACCACACTCTGTTCGGAGTAATTGCAAGCTAGGTGTCAAGATAAAGTAGTCGTGTTTGTCTAATATGGGAATTCAATGATTATTTAAGATAGGCAATTAAAACTAATATCCGGCATTCATTTAGCGTTCTTGTTATTTTTAATTGAATCGGTGCAACCTTTTTAGTCGAAGCAGTTGTGTCGTCAACAAATCCTTCATCGGATGATAAGCTGGAGGGGAGGGGTCAGGCATAGTCTCGAAGCTGATTTTCCATTACAAGTGACCCACAGATTTTTATTTCACAGTTGAAGGATGATATATCCACGAGGATGCTGTTTCAGCCTGATCTTTGAGTTTATGCTATCATTCCGTATTCTTTTTTTTTTTTTGTCAAATATACGGATCTGGAAATGGCAATAAAACCTCAGCGTCTGACGTCAATGCCGAATACACGAGCCCATAAACCATTTCTGATATCTTGCTCTGGTAGATTTTTGTCTTTTTCCAACTTACACTGGTGTTCCCATCGACCATTTTCTTTAAAAGAAGCCGTTAGTTCAATAACGTAGACTTGTTTTAACAGACAACATCCGGACGATGGGAAGTTAACGTTAGCTGAAAAGGCGCGTGGAAATTCTTTATGTATTACTCGTAACTTCTCCTCACAAGCAGAATATGACACAAGGTATTTTTAAGCGGAGTTTTGCAGGTTTGAATTCAAAATTTCTTTCTCCTCAACCGTATGCTATACCAAGGATTAAGATTCCAGTCTGTCTTATTATTTACCTATAGCTGGAGGAAAAATCGTTGGATTCGTTTCCAAGTGCCATGCGAAATAGTGAAATTGAAACTTGAGTCACCGTGTACAATTCCTACGACGGTAACCATTACAACACGAGCGTCTCAATTGTCTATATAAAGATCATTCAATAAATGAATAGAATTTTGCCTAAGGAGTCGTCACTAGAAAGCACTCTTCACATTTGCACCCTTTTCAAGGAAATCAATGGAAGTGGCTCCTTTCACGTCCTATATGACTATTCAGCATCCCTTTCTTAACTGACTGCTGCGCCTGGGCCCTTTTATCTTTGCCAAATAGAATATTTTCACCCGATAGACTCTCTTTTTGACTCAGGGGGGTATTAGTTATCTCATTTTAGAGCTTATTATTAATAGTGAAAGAGGGATGGAATAAAAACAAATTATCATCAAGTTTCAAATTTGAGTGCCTTATTCTTTAAGCTCCGGCAGTTTTCAACTATATAAATGTATATCTGCGTTATTTGATGACCGCCCCATCCAATGGGCATGTGTGGCACAAGGCCTTTTTTATGGTGAGTCCGAGCGCAGAACCGTAGCCCACACGCGCCCTGCATTTCCAAAAATGCCTACGGCCTCGTCGGCATTCCCCTTATTAGGGGCGCCTCAGGCGCCAGGCCATGAACCCCCCGAAGGTGGTAAAAGCCTGGGGGAGTCCCCCGAGACTGAAGGAAATCTACAGGTACCGAGACACACTCGGCCAGATCCGTGTCGCAGATAACATGGCCGGCCGAAGCGCTACCCGGCAACTGGAGAGGTGCAGATGAGATTGATCTGCCATAAATGTATATCTGCAAGTTGGCTGAATGTTGTATACTGTATTTAAAAAGAAACTTTTGTGGGGCCCATATGTTTGATACTGCACAATTTGATACATTGGGGGTGTCGTCGCGGTGTAATGGTCAGAGCGATAGACTGCGAAATCGTAGTAAGTTCGAACTCCAGTCAAGCTATTACGTTCACTTTCGGATAAATACCCTTGGGAAAAAAAATGAACCCCTTATCCTTCCAGCTCTGTGTTATATAGCATTACTACTGAACTTCTTGAAGGATGGCATTGGCTTTTAATAACCTACACAGGTTGATATGCCATTAAACAAACCAATCTAATATATATTTCTATTTTCTTTTTTGACCCATGAGCCCTGTTTCGATTGTCTAACAGCAGTTGCAAAATGCTTGCTTTATTCGATGTGGAAAATTTCTTCTCTTACAATATTTCTTGTTTGTTTGTTTGTTTGTTTTTTTACTTCGTTTATATATTGTAATATAAACCAGATTCCATTTTGAATTCAGGGCTTTTCACGCATCACTCTCTCTTAACATTCGAAAATTATTCCGAATTTAGTTTTGCCGGTTGCAATGTGCGACTTGATTGATTGATTGATTTTAACAGCATGTCAGCCCATCTAGGGTTTTTATAACCAGATGTAAAAGAACCGTGTTCATATTCTTATTTTTGTATTATTTATTAAGAGTTCTTTTCTCACACAGTAGTATGGTTTCACGGATTCCTATCTAATACTAATTTACACACAATTATGTTTTCAAGTAATTATTTCCATTTAATACAAATTATTTTTGTACACACTTATATGGTGTGTTTGTACACACTCCTATACAAAATTATATGGTATTCTTGTTCTTCTTATTTTGCTTACATAGAGGCGCTCATAGTTATTGCCGTAGGAAATAGACGCAGTGACCCTTGTTCAAATCCTGGACGAGGACGTTTGCATTTCACATAGAGGCGCTCATAGTTATTGCCGTTGGAAATAGACGCAGTGACCCTTGTTCAAATCCTGGACGAGGACGTTTGCATTTCACATAGAGGCGCTCATGGTTATTGCCGTAGGAAATAAACGCAGCGACCCTAGTTCAAATCCTGGACGAGGACGTTTGCATTTCACATAACACTAATACCTTTGAAAAAGGTATGAATTCCACTTCTTTCACTTTAGCTATGAGTAAATAGAAGGGCAGAGTAGGCTTTTTAAAGTTGATTGGAGAAATGGTCTTTGAGAAGGAAAACAAATGTCAAATCAGTTAAACTCTGCGTAAAATGACTGTCACATCCCTCACATAGGGAAGTGTTGGGTATATATATATATATATATATATATATATATATATATATATATACCCAACACCCCACAAGACACCAACTATACGGTCACCTGCCTCCTATCACGAAAACTATCCGAGTTAGACGAACCAAACATGCAGGACATTACTGGAGAAGCAGGGACGAACTCATAAGTGATGTCCTCTCATGGACCCCCACATATGGCCGGGCAAAAGCAGGACGACCAGCACGAACATACATTCAGCAGCTATGAGAGGATACGGAATGTAGCCCTGAAGACCTGCCAGAGGCGATGAACGATAGGGAAAAGTGGCGAGAGAGGGTCAGGGATATCCGTGCTAGGGGCACGACATGATGATGATGATATTATATATATATATATATATATGTGTGTGTGTGTGTGTGTGTGTGTGTGCGTATACCTTATAATTATATACGTATACCTTCAAAATAATAAGAACAATAATCCTTAATAAACAATTATAGTTTTAAGTAATTATTCTCTATACAAATAATTTACAGTTATATGGTATCACGTATCCATATCAAATACTAATCAGTTTCCAATGGAACTATTAGACCCGAATTTAGAACTGGAATTGGTATTACTACTACTTTGCGTCAGATTTTACCTGGAAGTAAATCTAAGCGAGATCAAGTCTTTCAGGTTTCCAAGACTTTTCGAATTATTTTAGCTGATTTTAAGAGTGCTATTTTCTTAATTGTCTCCAATTTTCTGTTTCCCCACTATTTTCCAGGAGATCATTCAAAGGACACCCACCACAATTCGTACCACTGTTTCATGTTCCACAGCTTGTTCGAGTTTCTAGCCAAATTCAGGAATTAGTCTATCTTTTCGTTTCCCCTGGAACGGTGAAATTAATTAGTTGACAAGTTATTTCTTAATTATAAATAAACGTAAGATCTGTTTTTTTTTT
Organism: Sepioteuthis lessoniana; assembly: GCA_963585895.1. NCBI lineage: Eukaryota > Metazoa > Mollusca > Cephalopoda > Myopsida > Loliginidae > Sepioteuthis > Sepioteuthis lessoniana. The sequence continues at coordinate 3,501,269 of OY757938.1, forward strand.
CTGGTCAGGATTGTTTGGTCTGTTTGTATCTCAAAGTCCCAGAGGATCTTACACGTCTCATTTTCTAAGACAGGTTCTGGTTTGTGCATAAGCCATTAGACAGCATGGTAAAATTTTATTCTCTTGCCTAATTCCCAGGGCATCATCTCTTCCATCCATTCGTATTTAAAATTGTATTTTTAAGCCTGACTGCATCGACATTGTCATTATTATTTTATTACTCCTTCCGTGATTTTTTTTGGAGTCTGACTGATAGCACGTCTCCTCTAGTCTCTAGGATTCTTCTCAGTATTCTCACCGACCACAACAATACTCGTCTTCCGATTTCCAATTCTTCTAGTCTTCTTACCAAGTCTTTGGTTATCAATCTATGCTCACTAGTTACAATTGGTATCAGCTTCACCTTCAATTTCCATGTCTTTTTTTTTTTGTTCTCTGGTAAGATCTAAGTACTGGTCTGCCTTTTTGTCTGTTTTGATTTTCACTCTGTGGTCCGTCAGGACGCCAAAGTCAATTATTCGGCAAGTTTATTTACCATAACTAGGTTTGGATTAGGTAATCCATTTGTATCCGAAAATACCAGAGAATTTTGTGCGTCCTAATCACCAGGGCAAATTCTAGTTTCTGCATTAACGTTTGGTAGTATAGTAAAAATTCAGTTTGTTGCACAATTCCTAGTGGATCTCCTTCCCCATTTAGTCGTATCTAGTCTTGTACTCATTTTGCTCCAATTTGCTGCATTCTCTTATTATTTGAATTATAATTCGGTCTATCACCATGTAATCTACATTTACTATTCTGTTTCATCCCATAATTATTATTATTATTATTATTGCTAGTTTTATATAATTAAAACCACACAACTGGTTGAAAACAAGAGACTTTAGTATTCACTAAGGCCTCAAGTGTTGACATATAATCTAACCAACCAATAATATTAATAGGTTGAACAGGTGCACATTTTTCTGACTTGGATATATTTACTGTGTGATTCGTTCTCATATTTTCCCAATTGACACCATTTTGTCTGGAGAATTATTTTAATCTAATCTCTAAATTCTTTATTATGATAGAACGACTAGGTTGTTCTGAAACGCTCTCGTTAATCATCAATATTTTACAAAAAATAATATCTGCATTAGAAAAGTCTTCATTTCGAAGCTAACTTATTACTTTATCATTTCGGCCTATGTCAAATGCGCCTTTATACTAGGAAATTTCACTTCGTAATATTTTCATTGAATTTCACCTGATGCAGTCATATAATCTTTAAAAGGTAAAACTTTTCAACAGATTTAAGTATTTCAAGTCATTGTGATACCTAAAAAAATACTCAGGATTATGTTGTTTCGGCAAACGTCACCTTTCCGTTTTCGCCAATTTTGTAGACTAATTTTCAGTTTATCTAACGTCATTCCGTCTGACATTACTTCACTAATGTCATGATAATTATTTTTTCATTAAAATATATTCAAAGTAAACAAAATACGTAAAAGTCAACAAAAAAGATAAAGGAAGCTAAAAAGAATTTTTATATACAATGTAAAAATTAATATGTAAATAAAGTAAAATAAGATATTTACTTAAAATAATTGTGAACAAATAAACGTCATAACTAAGTTTTATTTAGATTTCTTTATGAATTAAATATAAAATATTCTCGATATTATTCAATGCGTTGGCGAGTGTTATATTCTTCTGCATGTTGTTAACGGTAATTTTCAGGTGTTCATGGGCATTTTATGTACAAATCAGAAAGTAAATCATTTTATTGCTTTCATTATTCCTTAACAATATCATTTCATGCGTATTTAGTGTTTTGTAACCTTTAGCAATAGTTATATTCTTTTGCAACTTATTTATACTAGTTTTTCGGTGTTTGTTTTCATTTTAAGACATTACGTATAATTTCCATTAAAAAGAGGGTTACGTCACAGTTTTTGGAACCAATTAATAACAATCTATACAGAGTAATAGACATTTTGGGGTTGATGCGAGCCGTCCACTCCTCGACGTGACTCTAGAACGGGCGAACCCGCTCGCAGTAGGAGAAGGCGTGCGAAGCCGTTTGTTATAAACCACTGCCGCGGCGGGGACAGTCAGGTTTGTCTGATATTCACGCTCTGTAAGCCCAGTGTAAGTTGAGGGTCAACACGTCTCGAGCGAGTCGCCAGGTGAGCGAGAACTCGGAGTTGTTCAGAACGCTGGTGCTTGGCGCACAATTCCACTGGAAGAGAATCTCCTCTAACGACCAGCTTCTCAAGAGGATCCGAAACGGAAGCCGACATAGCTCCTTCCGAGACTGTGAAAGTAAAAAAGTATTTTATTCCCGAGTAAACTACGACAGATAAGAGGAACATGGTAACACCATTGGTCATTGCAACATTTTTGCTACAACACACTATTTTACTTAAAATTTATAATCATTTGCTATGATTTTTGCCATCGATAAAATAGAGCCACCTTGCCGCACTATAAAAGAGATTGCTTTGAAAATAATATCTTCGATTTGTTCAATTTTTCCTATAACCTCAAAAGTGGATGCGAGCCGTTTGCCGAAGGTCAGCTCTTCGACTAAAAAGCTATCAATTTTTGCCATATTACAGTCAGCGAAATACTCCATGCAGAAAAAAATGGATTCGCATTTTTGGAAGACTTTTGAAGATTTACAGAAACCGAACACAAGACGTGGTCGCCGGTTAAGCGCGTTCGGTAATACATTTCAACAGTGTAGGAAGTTATATCCCTTAGAAGTCACATTCAACACTTCTGTCAACCCCTGAAATAGGAACACAACCATCAGCCCCTTCCCGTGAACTGGGTCATTTCGAGATGGACGACATATTCACAAGAAAAATGTCTCTGGAGAAAAAAGATTTTTACGTACGTGATTTCCAGCTAAGTAGAGGACAACTATATGAAAAATAGAGTATCGTAAAAATAGGAGGCAGAGCAGGCGGAACAGTCTTGTAGGAGGAGATATTGTGTTTTGATATTTAATTTCCATTTTGTACAGGTACATTTAATTTGTTTTTATATGTGGTTGCGTGTTCTCACAAGTCGGAAGGTCGCCATCTATAATGATGGGGATAACATTATTATTAGTAGTAATATTATTGTTGTTGGGTTTTTGGTTTAAGGTTTAATTTGGTTTTGTGGGTATTACTTTGATTACGTTGGTATTACGTTGGTTGCGTTGGTATTTCGTTGGCAGCGTTGGTAATTCGTTTGTAGCGTTGGTATTTCGTTGGTAATGTTGGTAATTTGTTGGTAGCGTTGGTATTTCGTTGGTTGTTATCCCCTCGCTAAATGTTGATGGAAAATAAAGGTACTGGAGAAGAACGAAGACGTCGTTAGGTTTTGAATCAAGGTTTTAATGGCAGCATGAAGTAAAGGGGTTCACGCTGGTATGCTGCGAGTCTCGTAGTAAGGAAGGAAGGTAGGGTGTTGTTAGAGTGTATCATCTAATTTGTTTTTAACTAGGATCCCTTGGCCTAGAAGAATAGACCCAAGGGGTCCATAAACTAGATGGCTCTCCTCGTAATGGTTGATGCTGCTACTGCTATTCAGGAGCAGACTTTTAGACGTCCGTTCCCGTTGAGGATTTCTGAAGGAGAGAGAGTTTCGCGGGCTTTCTTCAATTTTTGGTGCTGCTAAGAAATATGGTTCGGGCTAAATAGGACAGGTTATCCTGATTAGGTGAAAATGTTCGGCGACTCTAACGGTCAAATTAGATTACACGCCAAACAAAAATACAAGTTTCTTTCTGCTACAGTCTTGTACTATACTATTTCCTGTTGCTGTTGTTTCTGACTTTATTTCAATATAGTAAAGCAAGTTTTGATTTGTAATTGACTTCCATTCTCAACTCGGGGATTTCGTTTGGGGAGAAGAAGAAGAAGAAGAAGAAGAAGAAGAAGAAGAAGAAGAAGAAGAAGAAGAAGAAGAAGAAGAAAGAGAAAGAGAAAGAGAAAGAGAAAGAGAAATTAAATTTACAAGTTGCTATTATCATTTATCCGAATTGATCGTATCCCGCTGATTTCTCAAAAGACGAAAGCGAACACCTGGTGAGAGCATTTCAAAACTGTTTGCTGATTATAAACGAGCCTGCAATCTATATTTCGTCATGTTAATCATTTCAAGCTGAGTAAGATTACTGTCGTTCATTTTGTTAGAGAAATAAGTTAAGATTTATTACAGAGAAATTGGTAGGTATACAGTCAAAAAGTATAAAGAATGCAGTCTGATCACATTTGAGTCATAATTTCATTGTAGCATTTGATCATTATTTACCAAGGGAAACTTTAATATGTTTCAGAGAAATACAGGCTTAAACTTGCTTCTATTTTACAATGTTTTGTTTTAATTTATTTGTTTAACAGCAAATCAACTCCATATGGATTATTTTATATCGAAATTTGATTAATTTCTAAATTTTTGATTCCAATCATTAATATATTTTCAACGTTGAGTCGTAAACTGCTTTTGCGGAGGGGCTGGTAAATACATATATTCAATGTTTCGTTTTCCTTTGAACTCCATTACCATTTGTTAGCACATTTATATGATAACAAGTATTCCTATCAACTAATAATAATTTACACAGAATTATATAGTTTAAACTATTGACATTTTTTAATATTAATAAAAACTTATTTACTCAATGATATGGTTGCAAATATTCCAAAGTACAATAATTTGAAGGCAATATGGTTTCAAGTAACAAATAATAATTATCCTTCTTAAACAAACTAGGTACAAGCAACTATTCTTGATAAAAAAAAAACAATCTACAACCAGAGTTATTATATTAAGTACTTCTATCTAATAGTAATAATTTTCCAGTTGAAATATTTGACCCGTAGATACAACCTAAACAGGTCCTGTCAATCCGAGTTAGAGTAAAAGTAAAAGTACTCTTTAAAATATATTCCAGGAGAACAAAAAAGAAAATTATTGATACGCCTACATTTAGAAATCGATTCAGTTTATGCACAAATATAGGCATATTCCAGATACGTTATCTTTCTTTTAGATATAATCAATTAGTGTAAACATATTAACACATTTCTTCTGAGTCAGTTACTACACTATTACTCACTTTTTCTCCTATTTCTATCTGACGATTGTATGATCAACGTGAAACGTTCAGAAATTGACTTTAATATATATATATAAACAGAGAGAGGGGGAGGGAAGAGAGAGAGTCTTTGTGGCGTAATGATTACAGTACTATGCTGCAGATTCGATGTCAGCGAGTTCGTATTACAGTTGTACGGCTATTTTCACTTTTGGATCAATCTCTTGATAAAGACAAAAGCTTATTTTCCTCGAGCTAAGTAGCATGACTTTGAGATGAAATTAAACAAGAAAGTTTATATGCCAGTAAAACCAAGATACCACTGTTAAATACCCATAATACGGATGTGTGAAATAGACATAGGGAATCTAAAAACACGAAACTCACGAAATTGGTTCAGGTACGAAAGCTTTATTCACCTTTTTGAGTTTAAAGGTTTTCGACATGAGGAGAGAGAGAGACACAATCTTTCTATGCTGACTGCTTTTACATCGTCAGCTCTCAACCCAACCAACGCGCGGCGCCTGTAGCGCACAAAGTCATCTGGCCTCGCCAAGCTCTGAAAAAAAACCTTCTTCTTCCGAGGCAGGGACTCAACTAACTGTTTTTTCTCAAATCTCAGTCCACGCTTCCGGTGCGTGACGTCACCTACATCCCCTGGTTCCAGTTCCTATCTGGGATTTTTATATTGACATCTCTGAATGACACATCCTCTCCGTGCGCACGTGAACACCTGCGTTAATGTCGCACCTAACTAACCCATTTGCTAAGCGAAAGGTTCTCAGTCTAACTAAACCGAAAGGCAAGATATATAAAACGAAATCCCTCGGCAATTATATTACAACTCTGCTATCATACTCTCTCTCTCTCACTAACACACACACAAATATATATATATATATATATATTAACGCATTATATATGCATATATATGCGTGTGTATGTATGTATGTATGTACATATTTATATATACATACATACCCACACAAATATATATATATATATATATATATATATATATATATATATGTAAGAAAGCAAAAAGGGGAAGATAACTGAAATAAAAAGACATTTTTTAATGAATCAGTTTTCATCCATTCTTTCCCAGACAACCTAACATTATTGTATTTCCTGTTTACAACTTTATTAAACTAAAGTTATTTACAAAATATATTTTAACAAGAGTTAAATATGAAAAAGGAAAAAAGAAAAACGAAAACAAAAACGCATAGACAAGACATTCCAAGAAGATAAAAATAATCAATATAAATGTCTTCTTATCCATTAAAATCTGAGTCTTCAGATACTATGAAAAAAAAAAAAATTAAAATAAAAAAAAAAGTTTTATTCATTTATTACAGGGATGACATCGATTAATTTATTTCATATTTACGTTTGCTTTTCTTGAGAAAATCATTTATCCTAAAAAGTTTCGTGTCCCGTCATTAAATGAACAATGATATTAGACGATAGTTATTGGTGCCAAGTTCTATTATTGACGATTCTAAGATGTGGGTCTCAAACTCAAGACTCAAAATGGCTACTATATCTTGAAAAATAGGCGCAGTGAGCTAAATGTATCATTTACCCCATTTATGTACTCTACAGCTCGTAAGTTGCTAAACATTTTTTTTCTCTTCAACAAAACGAATGTGCATATATAGCCTACTTGGCTGAGGCTGTAGAATATGTCAACTGCATATTTGTAGAAGGTTTATACTACCCCCATCTAGTATCCTGTATATGACATTAAACCATCTGATAGTAAGGCTCATGTTCTGGAGTTTGAGGAATGTCGAGTACCTTTTCATTGCCATTACTTCCAGGTCCACTCTGCCCGGAGTGGTTGTATCTTTTAGGGTCCCATCTATGGGTCAAATAGAATTATTTAATTTATTCACTATACGTGAAACCATTTAACTTTGTGCTAACAAACGATTAATATTAAATAGAGTTATTCGTGTTGGATAACAATAAAAGAAGATTTTAACGGTGTGCAATAAATTAAACTCTAGTTCGTTTAAAATGTCACTAACAACCTATTTGCTTATAAATCATGATGTATATAAAATAGGATTTGGCATTAAATAACTCACAAGGGTTGATATGCCATAAACACGATCAAACAAACAAACAATACGCATATGATAGTGGGATGTGTGAATAAGTAAAAAATCTAAGACAAATTTCCATTTTGAGGAATTAAATTTTTCCCCCGCATTTTATTGCATTCTATGGTCAAATAAGAATAAATTGTACTATAAACATTATCAAAATAAAATTAAAAAAATAAATAAATAAATAAAATAGAATAAAAAAGCAAACATCTAAATCTTATCTCATTTAAAGAAATAACATTTTTGAGACCCATAGTGTTAGAGCTAATAGTGATATTCTTCTCAACTGCTTCAAACAACACTTGACTCTCAGAAAATATTTTTAAGAAAGCATTTAGTTAAATTATAATGAAATTTTACAAAATTTCCCTTGGCTGTTTATTCAGCATAATATGTTTAACATGTTTGTAAGATCTTGGCATTTATTTCATCAAAGAATAAAATTTAGATTTTCGGTTCATCAATTATCTTGTGTCAACTTTATCCAGTTAAACTCTTCGTCGTTGAAGTGTGCCAATCCCGATCTTGTATCTTATTTTTTAAAAATGCACTCATTTAAAAATAATCTATTTTCAAAAAATCACGTAACAATCTATTTTGGTAAAAAATGGCGCTGATATGTCAAGCAAGAGGGACAGAGAGAGAGAGAGAGAGAGAGAGAGAATGTGAGAGTTGGGGTGAGAGTACATTTGCCAAATTTTAAGAATGATATGCAATCAAGGAACGCATAAACGCATTAAAACTCTATACTCGAGGGTTGGCTGAAAAGTTAATATCATAATTTTTAATGAATCTTTTAAATGAATTACATCGATGGGAAACCGCAAGAAGGACGATGATGAAAGAAAAATCTCATTTGGTCACAATACATGAGAGTATCTTGGTCAGCCTAAGAACCTTTTAGCTCACCCTCGTAATTTATCATTATGAAAAAATGTATTATTTCACTTATATAGGGCCAATTAATGACGACAGTTATGCGCTAAACTGAATTTGATGATGAGGCTCCATACCTGGATCTTTGAAGAATGTAAAATAACCCTTCATTGCCATTAATCCTGTGACCACTACGAAACGGAAAGGGTAGTATCTGTTTGGGTACTATCCATGGTCAAACTATTCCATCTCTTTCTAGGGATTATTATTAGTATTAAACAGAATTGTTTGAGTTAAATCAGAATATTTGAAACCATTTCCCTTTGAGAAAACAAATAAGCTATGGTTCGTTTAAAAATAGTGCCATGTACAAACTATTAGTTTTATATATATATATATATATATATATATATATATAGAGAGAGAGAGAGAGAGAGAGAGAGATAGGCATTGAATAACTTACAAGGGTTGATATGCCATAGAACCAACCAATCAACCAACCAATCAGCTTTGATTGCCATTACTCTCAGGTCCACTCTGACCCGTACTGGTCGTACCTGTGAGGGTCTCATCTATATGTCAAATTAGAATATTCAATCATAGAATATATTTTAAAGTATTACACTTTTATAATTATATACTAAATATATATGATTTGGTTTGGTTTGGTTTGGTTTTATGGCATATCAACCATTGTAGGTTATTTTAGGCCATATAATTTTTATGCATATATATTAAAAGTATATGATTTGGTTTGGTTTGGTGTGGTTTTATTTTATGGCATATCACTCATTGTACCTTATATAATGCTATATCCTTTTTATATCTTAAAAAGATATATGATTTGGTTTTGTTTGTTTTGTTTTTATTGCATATCAACTGCTGTTGATTATTTGATGCTATGTCCTTTTTATACACACACACACACACACATATATATATATATATATATATATATATATATTAAATGTATATGATTGGGTTGTTTTGATTTTATGGGGTATCAAATATTGTAGGTTATTTAAGACTACATCCTTCTTATACGTATATATTAAATATATATAATTAGGTTTGGTTGGGTTTTATTGCATATAAATCATTGTAGATTATTTAATGCTATATCCTTCTTATACATATAAACTAAATGTATATGATTTGGTTCAGTTTTATGTCATATCAGCCATTGCAGATTATTTAAGGCTATATGCTTTTTATACATTAAAACAAATATATGTTTTGGTTTGGTTTAATTTTTTTTGTATATCAACCATAGTAGGTTATTAAATGCTGTATCCATTATGTACATATATATTAAATATATAGGATTTGGTTTACTTTCCTTTGCTTTGGTTTTATTGCATATCTTACATATCCTTTTTATACATATATATATATTAAATGCATATGATTGGAATTGGTTTGGTTTGGTTCTATTGCCTATCTACCAATGTAGGTTGTATAATGCTATGTTATTCTTATACATATATAATAAATGTATATGGTTTTGTTTGGTTTGGTTTGGTTTGGTTCTATTGCCTATCTACCAATGTAGGTTGTATAATGCTATGTTATTTTTATACATATATAATAAATGTATATGGTTTGGTTTGGTTCTATTGCCTATCTACCAATGTAGGTTGTATAATGCTATGTTATTCTTATACATATATAATAAATGTATATGGTTTTGGTTTGGTTTGGTTTGGTTTGGTTCTATTGCCTATCTACCAATGTAGGTTGTATAATGCTATGTTATTTTTATACATATATAATAAATGTATATGGTTTGGTTTGGTTTGGTTTGGTTCTATTGCCTATCTACCAATGTAGGTTGTATAATGCTATGTTATTTTTATACATATATAATAAATGTATATGGTTTGGTTTGGTTTGGTTTGGTTTGGTTCTATTGCCTATCTACCAATGTAGGTTGTATAATGCTATGTTATTTTTATACATATATAATAAATGTATATGGTTTGGTTTGGTTTGGTTCTATTGCCTATCTACCAATGTAGGTTATATAATGCTATATTTTTTAATACATATATAATAAATGTATATGATTTGGTTTGGTTCTATTGCATATCTACCATTGCATATTATTTCTAAACAGATGTTTAGATAAAATCTTTAAACCATTCACAGCTTATTGCATTTTGCACATATTAAAATGGTTTCACTTATTTCTGTCATACAATAATTCATTTACTATTAATAATTCGTTTGCACCAACTTAAATGTTTTTTAACATTAGCAATTCGATTAAATTTCAGTAACTCATTTACATTCAGTTAAAAGTTCAAACAGTTCTATTTCAAACAATTCAGTTTCGAATAAGTCAAAGTAAAATGGTTCCAAGTACTGCAATGTATCTCTAGCAATTCAATTAAACATCAAACATTTGTTTGCACGTAGTTAAATGATTAGATTGTTCTATATCAAGCAATTCAATTTGTCATGCCACTTTATTTGCATCTAGTTTGAAGTCCAAACACTTCTATTTGGCCCATAGATAGGACCCTATCAAATTTTACCTCTGGGTTAGGGTGAACCCGGGAGCAATGGAAACAAACGTTTGCTCCACATTACCCAAGTCTACAGTAATGCTTATTCAGGGTCATATTCAAGACACTCGATGGGGGAAGTCATACTCCACTGCAGAGTCACGGTCGGTGTATTCTACAGCCCCAGTCGACTTGGCTACTTTCGTAGAGTATAGTTAATCAGTTCTTGTAATGATCTAAAAGAACGTTTCAATTCTGAAGAGAAACATTTTTTGGTTGTTTTAGATATACGTAACTGTGTTGTTTATACTATTAAAGGTGAGATAGGTATTTTTTGTTGATATTTTTAGCAAGACTAACTCATTTGTGAATTCTATGAATGATATCAAAATTTATTTTATAAGGTAAAGATTTATTGAGAATTTTCGTTGAATGAAAGACGGGTGCGTCGTTAATTTTTTTTTTTTTTACAGCTTTCAATTTTATCAAATTAAAATTATCGAATCAAATTTATAGATGGTGGGGTCCCAGTGGCGTCATGGCTAAAGTAGAGGATAGCGGCTTTGAAGTAAGCGAATTAGAACTCCAATCATATAATTAACTCAACTTGGGAAAGGTATGAACTTCTTTTATTTCACTGCGGTTCTTCATCAAGAATCGTTTCTGTATTTAATTTCCCACGAATAGTTGATATGCAAATTAACTAACTAACCAACAAAATATACAAAAATTGCCATCAGCAAAGTAAGAAATTGATCACAGACAACTGTTTTATTAAAGCGGCCTGCAGCTTTGTGGTTTATTTAGCTTAATTATTTTTTTATATCGCAGACATTTAAACGATAAGGGAATCTAAAGTTTTAAACCAATTTGGACCATCAAGCGAACGTCTAAAACAAAAGACAGTTAGAGGTAACAGTTTTCTTACTGGTCATTTCAATTTTTATGTGGATAGCTATAATATATCTTAAATTCTAACATAATTTACATGATAATAATACACCGACAGTGAATGACGTATATGAGAACTTTGGCAAGGCCTACATAGAAGCGGCAGCAGAATGCATACCAACTAAGCAAAGAGCTAAACCTAGAATTCCATGGGAGACATTAGCGGTTAGAAAAAAGTGTGCAGACGTGAAAATTGCCTCCCTACTCAATAGGAGGAAACCACCCAATATCAACGCACAGAAAGTTAAGAAGACACAAAATTAATTAACTAAATTAATTAACTAACACAAAATTAATTAACTAACGTATGCCTAAAAGAACGGACTACATACAAAATCAAATCAATAAGATTAGAAACTCGGTTGAAGGGAGACAATCTAGGATAGTATGAAGGTCGGTAAATGAAGTAAGCAGAAAGAATATTAGTACGAGAGTTAAACTGAAAGCTGACAGTGAAGAAGAACGAATACACCTGTGGAAACAACATTTCGATAATTTACTCGTAAACCTCCGAAAGTTACTCATGAACCAATCTCGAAAATTATAAATAATCAACAAAACATCAAACTAGAACAACTTACGCAAGAAGAACTCGACTCAATGTTAAGAAAAATCAAAAATAAGAAAAGCAGCAGGGTTTGATGAAATACCACCAGAAGTATGGAAGACCATGGAATTCGACGACATACAGCTCCGACACTGTAATGCCGTATATAATCAAAACACAAATAGAGAGATGGATTCATCTTCCTTTTTCCTAAGAAGGGTGACCTCGGAATAGCCAAGAACTACCTATATGTCTTTAGCTGCTGTGATCTACAATGCTCTACTACGCAAACGCAGAGAACCCAAAATTGAGAAAATACCTAGGAGGAACCAAAATAGCTTTCTCCGAAAGCTATTTTGTGATCCACAACATGAGGCAAAAATATTATTCATGAGGCAAAAATATTATTCTTTTGTGATCCACAACCTGAGGCAAAAATATTCGTCGCCTTTCCAAGGTATTTGACTCTATACACGGAGGTAAGATAGAGCAAATACTCCTCGCCTACGGTCTACCCAAAGAAACCGTCGCAGCCATAGTGATGCCACACAAAAACACGAAAGTAAAAGTTCGCTCTCCGGATAGAGACACAGATTACTTCGACATTGTAACAGGTTTGCTACAAGTAGACATTATCCCCATACCTGTTTATTATCTGCCTACACTACGTGCTTAGAACGTCTATAGATTTAATGAAAGAAAACGGTTTCAAGCTTGCAAAGGAAAGAACCAGAAGATACCTAGCACAAACTCTTACGGACGCGAACTACGCCGATGACATAGCACATCTGGCAAATACACCGGCCCAAGCCGAATTCCTGCAACATAGTCTGGAATGGGCAGCAGGTAGCATAGGCCTCCATGCTAACGCAGATAAAACAGAGTACATGTGCTTTAATCAAAGAGGTGGCATATCCACGCTAAAGGGTGGGCCTCTGAAACTAGTGGACAAATTTACCTATCTCAGAAGCAGTATCTCATCAATAGAGAATAACATTAACACGTAACTTGCAAAGGCATAGACAGCTATTGATAGGCTATCGGTCATAACGAACTCAGACCTGAGCGATAAAATAAAACACTGTTTTTCCCAAGTTGCGGTCGTGTAGATACTGTTATATGGATGCACCACATGGACGTTAACTAAACGTATGGAGAAAAAGCTTGAAGGCAATTTCACAAGAATACTGGAAGCAATATTGAACAAGTCCTGGAGGCAACACTTCACAAAACAGCAGCTGTACGGCCACCTTCCACCCATCACGAAAACTATCAAAGTTAGACGAACCCGACATGCGGGACACAGCTGAAGAAGTGAAGACGAACCCATAAGCTATGCGCTCCTGTGGACCCCTTCACATGGACGAGCAAAGGTGGGACAACTAGCTAGAACCTTTATACAACAGGTCAGTGCCGATATAAAATGTAACCTGGAAGACCTCCTGGGAGTGATGGATGATAGGGATGGATGGTGAGAGAGGGCAAGGGAGGTCCATGCTAGCAGTGCGACATGATGATGATCGTAAGGAAAAACGTATATTTATATTGTATGTGTAGAAATGCCTCTGATTCAGGTTAAAATGTTGCTCTCTCATTTTTGTAGTTATTATTTTAATTAATCAGGAACTTTACTTTTTCTTAGGCTTTTGTCGGAAAAATATATCTGGCAATATTGTTTAGAATGTTTACAAATAAGTGTGTCTTTAAAACGGGTGTGTCATTAAATAATGTCGTTAAAATACGTGTGCCATATTATACCTTTAGAACGTTTGAATCATGAACAGTAATGTTCGAACCAGAAGATATCCCACACAAATTATTACGGACGTGGGCTACGCCAATGACATAGCACTTCTGGCAAATATACCAGCCCAAGCCGAATTCCTGCTACATAGTCGAGAATGGGCAACAGGTGGCATAGGCCTCCATGTTAACGCAGACAAACAGAGTATATGTGCTTTCATCAAAGAGGCGGCATCTCCAAGATAAAAGGTGGGCCTCTAAAACTAGTGAACAAATTCACCTACCTCAGAAGCAGTGTCTCATCAACAGAGAATAACATTAACACGCAAAATTTCTGGCAATATTCTTTAGAATGTTTACAAATAAGCGTGCCTTTAAAACGCGTGTGTCATTTAATAATGTCGTTAAAACACGTGTGCCATATTATACCTTTAGAACGTCTGAATCATGAACAGTAGTGTTCGAATGCATGCGTCATTAAAAAATGTCACTTAGAATGCTGAGTCAATAGAATAGTGCTGTTATAACGATAGATAGATAGTACCGTTCGAAAGAGTGTATCATTAAATAATGTCGTTGGAATGAGTGTGTCATTGAATAGTATCATTAGAGTGATGGTGACATTTAATAGTGCCTATATGAGTTCAAACACAAGTAACTCATATTGCCGTTAGAACGCGTAAGTTATCAAATAATATCGTTAAACGATTGATTTATTAAATAGATAGCTTTCAATAGTACCGTTCGAATGAGTGTGGTGTAAAATAATTTCATTTGAACTATTTCTTTAAAATAGTGCCGTTATAACCTATGTAAATCGCCCTGAATGAGTGTGCTATTAAAAGCTGTCGTTAGAACGCATGTCTTAAAAAGTACCGTTCGAAAGAGTTACAAATTGCACAGTTAGAACGAGTATGACATTCAGTGATGTTGTTCGAACGAAAGTATCCCTGATAATGCCGTTAGAATGCGTTTGACATTGAATAGTGCCGTTAGAAAGCGTAAGTCTTTAAAACAGGGCCATTAGAACGAATTTGTCATTTAATAATGTCGTTACAACGAGTGTTCTCATATAAACACTGGAGCTTGAATAGAAGTTGTTGTAGAACTAGTCCAAGCAAAAGCAGTAGAACAGTCCTCAAACAATTGGGTAGCCTCAGTTGACTAAAAATAACAACACACGCGACTAGCAGCCCTTCCTCAGTATACCTCTGGTCAACGCGTTTGTTCTGTCAGTCAGTAAGTTAAAAAGGCAGTCCGCAAAGAACAACAACAACACCGCTCCTGCTGCTGGCATGCTCTTTTATGCAAGTTCCGGCCTATAGAAATTTACATGTGAGGTAGATTTCTTCTCGTGAGAGACGAGGTCGGCACACTGTAACTTCTGCCTCCAGAAGTGAACATATTTTTTTACTGCTTGGCAAGCAAGGCATAGTCTTACGCGCTTTGATCCAAGAGGTAAGTTTCTTCTCTCGCTACAGATGTCTCTAAAATTTTAGTGTGTCTCTAGATAGCATCATTAGAACGAGCTTGTTAATAAAATGTTTTGGTAGAACGAGTATTATTGCTGTTATAATGAGAATCTTATTAAATGATGCGTTGAAAATGTCTGACATTAAATAGGGTGAGAAGATTGGTATCCTACATAGTTCAGTAGGAGCGAGTGTAATTGCAAACGGGGCCGTTAGAACGAGTATTTCATTAAAAACGAACGTCAAAATGCAAAGCTTTTGCTTTTTATGTTTCAGATGATTCGAAGTGATTTATCTGGGGATGTTACTCATGAATGAACATCGGAAGATTTATAGATTTCTCTTTTGATCAATATGAAGACATCCGTATTTTCATTTAGATTATCACTCAACGTCCTTCTACAAGAACACGAGCATTTTATTTATGGTCGTGATATTGAATATTTAAGCGGTATATTCTTCCAAGCCTGTTTAATTCAATGACCAGGATTTAATGACAGCCTACTTCCATCTGTACAGACCAGATGGTAATCCCAACAATTTATAGGATACATAATGTTCTAATTAACTTTAACACAAACCTTATCAAACGAAAGAGTGTATATGAATGTTTGTACATTAACTGCGTTTAAATTCGCGTGTATAATAAATACTTTTGTTGGCGCAATATCGTAATGCATGTGGGTATTGCTAATTATGAATACTGATTTAACTGAAACTTCTTCGACAAGAGACAAATAATCCCTCTAATGGAACCAACAGATTATTGTTAGGTTAAGTTTCTTTGTTTAATGACATA
Source organism: Sepioteuthis lessoniana (assembly GCA_963585895.1). Taxonomy (NCBI): domain Eukaryota; kingdom Metazoa; phylum Mollusca; class Cephalopoda; order Myopsida; family Loliginidae; genus Sepioteuthis; species Sepioteuthis lessoniana. The sequence goes on from OY757938.1 coordinate 3,517,361, forward strand.
TCAACCTTCCTGGGTTATTTAAAGCCAAAGTTGTCCTTGTAGAATAACAGCGGCGGTGTTATTTAAATCTTAACTGAAGGAATAAAGGAGTTCATGCCTTTACTAAAGTTATTGACAAGTTAACGCAAAAGTGTGACTTGAGTTCGAACTCAAGTCGATGTAACGATTAAGTGCATTAACGTCTACGTCACGATAATTCCTTTTTCGATAAACAGTGCGTCTCTACTAGCGAAAAGGAAAATTATTTGAAACGATTCCTTGGAAATCTGCTTTTCTGTGGAAAGAATTTGGGCATTTGGTATTGGATGATATATAAATTCACAAACAAATACTGATCTTACTGTGTAATTCCTGTTTATTTATCTTGAAGGAAACCGATATAACAGAATGCAAACAAATGTTTATTTCTAAAGAGAATTATTCATGTTTGAAAGGAATACTTGAAACCATTCCATCGTGTGGAACATGTTTCGCATTAGATAAGTATAGTTGATGTCATCTGACACGGCGCAAATAAATGAGCCTCAAAGTATAATTTTTTAAAATGCTATTAAATCTTTTAGTAAGCAGATTTTCCTTGCAGTCCTTGTTGAGAATACGAATTCTTTTCTAAATAGTAACAGTGAATTGGTCAACGAACAGCCATTAGGAAAATGCCCAATACTGAACAACCGAAAAACGAAGATGACGCACTGCTTCCTAAAGGATTAAATATACAATTATGATCCTATTTACTAACCCCTCCGCTCGGGCAGGATATGACACAAGGTCAATTTGTAAGCGAAGTTTAACAGGTTTGAATTCAGAGTTTTCCTTCTCCTATACTAGTTGCCTAACCAAGGCTGAAGAACCTAGTCTGTCCTACTATTTACCCATAGCTGGAGGGAGAATAATTGGATTCATACCTTTCCCAAGTGTATTAGTGCTATGTGAAATGCAATCAGTCTCGTCCAGGATTTGAACTCGTGTCGCTGTGTTCATTTACTACGACGATAACAATTACACCACGGGTACAATTATGATAACAATCAAACAATTAAAAATTAAATAAAGTTTGATATTAGATAAGGCATAACGAGTTGATAAGCCGTTAAAAAATTAAACCAAACCAACTAAGCAATGTTTTTACGTATTTCAGTTGATTTGAATTAGGCATTCAATGAATGATAAAGCAGAGAGTATAAAAATTTGTCTTCAACCCTTTATAAATTTTTATCCCTTGGAAAGGGCATGGTTAAATAATAGTGCAAACTTGTATCTTTATTCTCGGTAAGTCAACTAGTTTAAAAATATGATTTCAAAACCTATGCACTGCTGATCCGGGAATTGTTGCGTACTGGTACACAATTCTTTTGTTTGCAGCTCATAAAAAATATGAGCCTGGATCTATATACGATATGAGCCTGGATCAACATAAGCCTTTACCTTATCAACAAATCAACTGTTCCATTCTTTTGCTAAGCTTTAGCTTAATTGATAGTCCTCACATTGACTGCCAAACACTTACACAGGAACATATATATATATATATATATATATATATATATATATCTTTAAAGAAAAAAACAAAAACCGGTTATTTTAGGATTATAAATTTATTTCCATCCTGTTTTTCGTTTCTGGTGTGAACCAAAAACACGAAGAAAAATATAACAGGACTTCTTCAGATCTAATGGATAAATAAAACAGAATAGACACGGGGTGGGGAGGAAGAGAGTTGAAGAGTTACCTCCTCGTTTCATTGAGTTTCAGTTTTTTTATTTACCTATTTATTTTATGTTCAAAATTCTTCCGTCAGTTATAATTACGGTAATTTAACTTTTTTATTTGTTTTATTTTATTTATTTTCTTTTCTGGTTACGTTCGATAATTAACTTTTAAGGGAAATATTAATGCTTATATTAATTTCGATACTATTTATTTAGCTACCTATTTTTCCATGTGTGTATATTGGATACATTTTTTGTCTTGTTTCACTATTTATTTCTATGTTTTCAAAATTTATTGTCTGTAGTTTAAATTTTGTCCTATGTCTACATCTAGCTATTAATTCACTTCTCTTATTTAATAACTTTTCTGGCAATTTATATGTCAATATATGTATTTTCTCTTCTAAGCACAAATTGCATCTACCGTCAAAACTATTTGGAGTATTTGATACTACCAGGAAAATTTAAATGTTCAGCTCCTGAATGATTTTCTTGTCCTGAAGGAATTACTCCCAACTCTGGTTTAACTGGACCTAATAATACTATGTATATATATATATATGTATTTCTTTAAGAAAAAACCAAAGACCGGTTACTATAGGATTATAAATTTATTTCCATCCTGTTATGTGTTTCTGATGTAAACCAAAAACACGGAGAAAAATTCAACAGGACTTCTTCAGATCTTATGGATAAAATAATTCAGCTGATTTATTTCATCCATAAGATCTGAAGAAGTCCTGTTAAATTGTTCTTCGTGTTTTTGGTTTACATTAGAAACACATAACAGGATGGAAATAAATTTATAATCCTAAAATAACCGGTCTTTGGTTTTTTCTTAAAGAAATTATTGCTCTGTAATATTAATTACATTGGGCTCTCTACCAGGTAAATTTAAATGTTCAGTTTTTGAATGATTTTCTTGTCCTGAAGGAATTACTCCCAACTCTTGTTTAACTGGACCGAATAATACCTATATATATACTGAAATTATTTATGTATGACTCTCACACCTAATTTTGATGTACAAAACACCGAAGAGAAAACTCGTGTTTAAGATGTACTGACAATTTAGAATTCGTAGCATCAAAATGTAACCAAAATTTTCCGTTTGATCATCTTTTCATGGGGTTGAACTGATTGGAAATAAGAATTTGTATCGTTTAAATTATGTTTTTACTGGGCGTCAGCCAAAAGGTTGAATAACTTTCCCCGAGTGTTACTGATAGGAAAGTACCTATAAGCTCGGAACAGGTTGCCCAACTATTTAGAATGCCCCTAGAGTAGTGTAATGATTAGCAAGTTAGACGAGCTAATTTTTATGAAATAGTTTAGTTCTCATAGGGTGTCCCATGCATACGAATTTGTGCTACATCTGAGCAAAAAGTTAAGTAAATTACTACGTAACTATTTTGGCAACGTTCGTCGACAATCTCTCATTCTCTCATTGAACATATAATTTCATGTATATATTTTATTTCTAAATTCAACTGGGGTTTCAAGTAAATGATAGATGGTATAGTTGAGGTATTTCGGTGATTGAATAATGAAAGATCGAGTGACTTTATCTATTCTGGCGTGAATAAATCAGTGGATGAGCTAACTAGATAGTTTTTATAATGGCAAAGTGTATTTAGAGGACCATTCCGATCGAAATTATTTGGACACTATGTTCCGTTGTAAATGATTATTCATTGTAAATAAAACTGAGCTACAAAGTAAAATCTGTAATTGTCATAAATTACAAAAATATCCCTGATAAATAAAAGATTACACAAATTTCTTTTGTTCGATATTGACTGGAAGATCCTTTTTGACATGCTGCATGAGTTGTGTGGGTGACATAACATGTAGTGCACCTGTTTCCGAAAGTAAACAGGATACACGTTGTTTTCGAGCGTAAATGTTTCATAAGTAGAATGGGTGGCAAAACAAGAAGAGCACCAGTTTCTGAAGTAAACAGAATGCAGGTTGTTCTCCAACAAATATATCACGTAAATTGTGCAGGTGAAATGCTAGAGAGAGGCATGTCCACGAAAAACGTGTAGGTGGGAGTCCAGAATATAATGTTTTTAGCGGAGACGAGAGAAGATAGGTTGAAGACATCTAGTAGACGTCACTGGCCTTTTCCCAGCGTTGAGACGTAGAGAAAAGCCTGTTATGTACAGGACTCGCGAAAGCAGAAAGCGAGGAGAAATTAAGATGTTTCAATGTCGTGAGATGGTTCTGAACGAGAATCGGGAAAGTAGAGTAGCGTTGAGAATCTACGATGATTCAATGTCTTGGAGGTTCCTGTACTAGTCTAGCGAAAGTAGAGTTTGGTTAGGTTTGGTTTGATTTAATGTCACATCAACCACTGTAGGTTATTAAGGTCAAATCCATTTTTATACGTATAAATAGTTCTAGTTCAAAAAAATTATGTTTAGTATAAGTATGTTTTTTGTTCACACAGTTAAATGTCAAAACAGTTCTATTTCAAACAATCCAGTTTAGCAAAAGTAGAGAACGTAGATGAAAGGCATTGAGGTTCTCAGAAGAACCATACCGTTGCCCCTGTATGTGTGCAGCTCAGGCATCTTCTGTTGCATATTAACCCTTGACCAAGCTATAAAAAAGAGATACACCGGTGTAAATAAGCGGGAGAAAATCATGAGATCTAATCGGAAGTTTTAGGCGTTAAGAAGTAATATATACAGATGCCTGAGAGAGAGAGAGAGAGAGAGAGAGAGAGAGAGAGAAAGAAAGAGAGAGAGAGAGATACACCTTGCAGTCAGTGAGAGCGTTCCGCTAGGGACGTCAGCCTCAAAACCACCGGTCGAGTAACCCCGACTGAGAAGCAGAATAAGTGCCAGATGGGGTCGAGAAAATAACACAGTATGTCATGGTCAAGAGAAGAAGTTATGGGTCAGTATAGCAATCTGTCTTAGTCCCTGTCTCCGCCCGTCTCTCAGACTCCACAGAAGCTTTGACTCCAAGAAGAATAAAGAAAATTATATTTTTATAGAATTGTGGTCATTCTTCATCCATGTGGTTCTTCCCTCATTATGGCTGTATAACACTTCGACCCTCTTTCTCTACCTATACCTACATTTTGTGTAATAAAAGGAAAAGAAGATTAGATTATTTTTCTTACATTAGCGTTGTCTTCTTTCACTGCTATAAAACACTTTTTTGTCGTTAAGTTTTCTTCTCTAACTCTGAGTAGGTCTTTTTTGGGGCAATCCGTATTTTCACAGTACTGACTAATATATCTAAAAGATTTGGCAGAACTTATTTATTCCATGGTCTTCTATATGATTTTCGGATTCTTCCATCTGAGCCGTGTTCATTTTGAAATTAAATAACCAGTTATTCCTCAGGCATTGATAATAAGTTTATTCCTGGGTCTTATCAAGTTTGAAGAGAAGAAACTTCCCAGATAGGAGAAACAAACTTATACTCCAGCAACTGCGACAACAAATAGAAAAAAAAGTTGCAACAAACACAGTTACTAGAACTACTATTTCAAAATATGTCTGATACCATAACGAATGCTTTGCGCACCCTTGTTACCGTTGCAAAACGATGAGTCAACGAAAACGACATTACATTTTTAGCATATTTCCAATACTTTTAAGTTATATTTGAAAGAAATACGTTAACTGGTCTGACAAGAAAAGAATTACGAAACTATTAAGGAAATCGGTGCCAATTAAACATAAGATATTACGACTATATATTGCCTAGCAAACCAAGTGATATATATTTTGGGGTTCAGTAAAAATCTTAGCTACAATTTACGTTAAAAAGAGATTATATTTCTCACGAGATATCGGTGTTTGAACCTAACCAAAAATAGGAAAGACGATTTTTCCACATACGCTGGAATACTTAAAAGACAATACGAAAGATCAAAGTTAAAACATTTAAAGGAAGACTAATTTGAATGTTTAATTTTTATATTAGATCTGAAATCCCCCAAAACAGAGAGATAACAAAATTGTTGGTAAAACTTGTACAATACCAAGGAATTAACTTACAATCAATGCCTGGAGAATAATATATTAAATTTCAAATAGGACACTTTTCAAATAGAAGAATCCTAAAATCAAACAAAAGTCCAGGCAATAAAAGACGCCCGCAAAACAAACTCAGCCAAATCCTTGTTAAGATTGTGGGAGTAGACATTTTAAAATAAATTGCCCCTTTAAGAACCAGAGATGTATTCATTGTGAAAAATCTGGACACAGGCAACGGTTCTGCAAATAGATAAATAAAAATAGTGGAACAGAAAAGGAATCAGTTAGGGATATTAACAACTAGACGAAGGGGAAAACACATTCACGAGGAAATTAGTTCGAGTTCATATGAACCAAAAACCTATTAAGCTACAAATAGACACAGGATCTGATATTACAATTATTTCCGAAGAAACACCCAGAAAAATAGAAGCGTTGAAAATGGAAAGAATTATTGCATGGTGCTTCGGGAAGCAAATTGAAAATAAAAGGCGTAATTTCGAAGATGCATTGCGGGAGAAAATCTTGAAAGTTAAAGCCTATGTCGTTCAAGGAAAGTCGTTGAATTTATTGAGGGTGAAGGGACTGGTTAGAATTATTTGATTAATGGGACAAATCAATTAATTCTATTTGTAAGCCGGTCAAACTTTTGAATAAAAAGATTGAGTGTTATACGAATAAAATGATTCATGAAAACAAAGAATTGTTTTCTGAAGAAATCAGAATATTCATTAAGATAAAGGCTTCATTATGTGAGAAAGAAATTGTAAAGTCGATTTTTAAGACCTAAAAAGACGTGTCTAGTTTTATGTCATAGAAAAAGTGAATTAAAAAAGATCGGTAAATTACAAAATCTTAGTTATTTCTCCAGTGAATTTTTAAAGTGAGGCTACGCCTGTCGAAATTGTAAAGAAAAAGTCTTGGAAATTATTTCATTTAGGTTCAAAGATATTCCGCAAGGCTACAAATATCCGCTCCCAGCGGTAGAAGTGTTTGCTAAATTAAATAGGGGTCATGTCTTTTCATGAATTGATTTATCGGATGCGTACCTAAAACTGGAGAAAAACGTTCCCTTACGATTAATACACACAGGGTTTACATCGATTTAATGAGGTACCTTTTGGTGTCAAGGTAAACCTAGTAATCTTTCAAAAAATCATAGTCACTATGTAGGTGGGACTTAATTTTGCACGTATTTGGACGATATCGCAATTCGAAGTAAAAACGAACATTATTACGTCTCTCATCTTTCAAAAGTGTTTGATCGTACAAAAAAGTACGGTTTAAAACTTAGCGAAAACAACTGCGAACATTCTTTGTAAAGGATAAAATATTTGGTTCAAATAATTGGTGAAAAAGATGTGTAGATAAGACCCCCAAAAGGATATAAAATATATGCCGACTCCTAAAGATACAGTTACATTGCTATCACTTTTATAAACAATTTATGATTATAGTAAGTACGTACCAAAAATGCATGAAATAGGATCCCCTCTTAGTGAACTTCTAAAAAGAATAAAGGAAATGATAGCAAGCGGAATTGGTCAGTCAATTGTCAAAAATCATTTGTAGAGATGAAAAAATATTGACTTAAAAATATCGCTAACATATCTTAATCCCTTGTTGGATCTTATACTAGTTAATATGTGGGCGAGCTGTATTGTTACACAAATTGGAGGGCGAAGAATTTAAAAAAAATGTTGCACATATTTCTAGTTGAAAAAATATTGTTGCCAAATTTAAAAGGAGGCATTGGCAATAACTTATGCAGTCAAAAATTACATGTGATGGTACCCTGTAGAAGGTTTAACTTATAAACCAACCATGAATCTCTTTTTGCAATATTTGGCTAAAATACAGTATCCTAGTTCATTATGAGAGCCGGTTACAACTGTGGGCTAGTACTTTGCTGGGGTTTAATTCTGAAACTGAATATTTACCACCAAAAGAAATGGGAGACGCTGGTGATCTTTTTAGACTAAAATCAAAGATCAAGTGATTGCCCGATCAAAACTAAAAAAAAAAAATGAAATATCTTCTATGGAGCACATTTAAGCCATTATCAGTCACGCTGGATGATATTAAATTAGAGTCACAAAAAGACGATGATACTTTAAAAAATTATGGAATATTTAAAGTTTTGAACAAGAAAATAAAATCAATAACGTGTTTCAAGCATTTATTGAAAAAGCATACTGTTTTTCTACATGTGGGGATTGTTTAATGCATTACAAAATCAAATATAAAAATAGTTCCACACCGGATATCCGGAAATCGCTCACAATGATTCTCTAATTAGAAGTTATGTTTACTGACCAAAAATGGACAATGATTTCGAATATATCATGCAAGATTGCCCGCAGAAAAAAATTCAACCCTGACCAAAAATAAGTAGACCATGATTAAGATAATATGTGGTCTATACAGGTCCAGAAAAAGAACTTTGATTGTTTCAATAAGAGGCCAGGGTAGATAAAATTTAAAAAAATATAAAGTCTGAAATGGGAACTATCCTTCGAGAATTATTTTCCAGATTTGCGATTCCGGAAATAATAATAACCAATAATGGAACGCAATTTATGACATTGGATTTTGAAGAATTTTACAAAGGTCAAACGATTGATTGAAGCATGACAACGCCAAACCACACCAACCGAGGATAAACGGACAAGTGAAAAGGTTTGTTGACACATTTAAAAGAGTTTTAAAAAAAAGTGGGAATTCGGTGGAAGAGTCGCTTCAGCAGTTTTGGCAACGTATAGACAAACCCCAAATACAAACACTATCGTTGAGAACTCATCGGTAGAATTAATGCTTACTCGAAAAATAACGGCTATTTATTATAGAATCTTGCCAAAATGGCTGAAAATAAAGGATATGGAGATACGAGTTTTTCAAAAACATGACCCAGTGTTAATTCCAATTTACCGTGCGATCATAGAAAAGTTAGTCCGGAAAGGTTCACAACTGAGTCAGGAAGGTAATCTACATTATTCTGAGGTGTGAGTATCTACATAAAATAATCTACATTATCCTGGGGTGTGAGTATCTACATAAAATAATCTATATTATCCTGGGGTGTGAGTATCTACATAAAATAATCTACATTATCCTGGGGTGTGAGTATCTACATAAAATAATCTATATTATCCTGGGGTGTAAGTATCTACATAAAATAATCTACATTACCTTGGGGTGTGAGTATCTACATAAAATAATCTACATTATCTTGGGGTGTGAGTATCTACATAAAATAATCTATATTATCCTGGGGTGTGAGTATCTACATAAAATAATCTATATTATCCTGGGGTGTGAGTATCTACATAAAATAATCTACATTATCCTGGGGTGTGAGTATCTACATAAAATAATCTACTTTATCCTGGGGTGTGAGTATCTACATAAAATAATATACATTATCCTGGGGTGTGAGTATCTACATAAAATAATCTACTTTATCCTGGGGTGTGAGTATCTACATAAAATAATCTACATTATCCTGGGGTGTGAGTATCTACATAAAATAATATACATTATCCTGGGGTGTGAGTATCTACATAAAATAATCTACTTTATCCTGGGGTGTGAGTATCTACATAAAATAATCTACATTATCCTGGGGTGTGAGTATCTACATAAAATAATCTACTTTATCCTGGGGTGTGAGTATCTACATAAAATAATCTACATTATCCTGGGGTGTGAGTATCTACATAAAATAATCTATATTATCCTGGGGTGTGAGTATCTACATAAAATAATCTACATTATCCTGGGGTGTGAGTATCTACATAAAATAATCTACTTTATCCTGGGGTGTGAGTATCTACATAAAATAATCTATATTATCCTGGGGTGTGAGTATCTACATAAAATAATCTACATTATCCTGGGGTGTGAGTATCTACATAAAATAATCTACTTTATCCTGGGGTGTGAGTATCTACATAAAATAATCTATATTATCCTGGGGTGTGAGTATCTACATAAAATAATCTACATTATCCTGGGGTGTGAGTATCTACATAAAATAATCTACATTATCCTGGGGTGTGAGTATCTACATAAAATAATCTACTTTATCCTGGGGTGTGAGTATCTACATAAAATAATCTACATTATCCTGGGGTGTGAGTATCTACATAAAATAATCTACTTTATCCTGGGGTGTGAGTATCTACATAAAATAATCTATATTATCCTGGGGTGTAAGTATCTACATAAAATAATCTACATTTTCCTGGGGTGTGAGTATATACATAAAATAATCTACTTTATCCTGGGGTGTGAGTATCTACATAAAATAATCTATATTATCCTGGGGTGTAAGTATCTACATAAAATAATCTACATTTTCCTCGGGTGTGAGTATATACATAAAATAATCTATATTATCCTGGGGTGTGAGTATCTACATAAAATAATCTACATTTTCCTGGGGTGTGAGTATCTACATAAAATAATCTATTTTATCCTGGGGTGTGAGTATATACATAAAATAATCTATATTATCCTGGGGTGTGAGTATCTACATAAAATAATCTATATTATCCTGGGGTGTGAGTATCTACATAAAATAATCTATATTATCTTGGGGTGTGAGTATCTACATAAAATAATCTACATTATCCTGGGGTGTGAGTATCTACATAAAATAATCTATATTATCTTGGGGTGTGAGTATCTACATAAAATAATCTATATTATCCTGGGGTGTAAGTATCTACATAAAATAATCTACATTATCCTGGGGTGTGAGTATCTACATAAAATAATCTACTTTATCCTGGGGTGTGAGTATCTACATGAAATAATCTACATTATCCTGGGGTGTGAGTATCTACATAAAATAATATACATTATCCTGGGGTGTGAGTATCTACATAAAATAATCTACATTATCCTGGGGTGTGAGTATCTACATAAAATTATCTACATTATCCTGGGGTGTGAGTATCTACATAAAATAATCTACATTATCCTGGGGTGTGAGTATCTACATAAAATAATCTACATTATCCTGGGGTGTCAGTATCTACATAAAATAATCTATATTATCCTGGGGTGTGAGTATCTACATAAAATAATCTACATTATCCTGGGGTGTGAGTATCTACATAAAATAATCTACATTATTCTGGGGTGTGAGTATCTACATAAAATAATCTATATTATCCTGGGGTGTGAGTATCTACATAAAATAATCTACATTATCCTGGGGTGTGAGTATCTACATAAAATAATCTACATTATTCTGGGGTGTGAGTATCTACATAAAATAATCTATATTATCCTGGGATGTGAGTATCTACATAAAATAATCTACATTATCCTGGGGTGTGAGTATCTACATAAAATAATCTACTTTATCCTGGGGTGTGAGTATCTACATAAAATAATCTATATTATCCTGGGGTGTAAGTATCTACATAAAATAATCTACATTTTCCTGGGGTGTGAGTATATACATAAAATAATCTACTTTATCCTGGGGTGTGAGTATCTACATAAAATAATCTATATTATCCTGGGGTGTAAGTATCTACATAAAATAATCTACATTTTCCTCGGGTGTGAGTATATACATAAAATAATCTATATTATCCTGGGGTGTGAGTATATACATAAAATAATCTATTTTATCCTGGGGTGTGAGTATATACATAAAATAATCTATATTATCCTGGGGTGTGAGTATCTACATAAAATAATCTATATTATCCTGGGGTGTGAGTATCTACATAAAATAATCTATATTATCTTGGGGTGTGAGTATCTACATAAAATAATCTACATTATCCTGGGGTGTGAGTATCTACATAAAATAATCTATATTATCTTGGGGTGTGAGTATCTACATAAAATAATCTATATTATCCTGGGGTGTAAGTATCTACATAAAATAATCTACATTATCCTGGGGTGTGAGTATCTACATAAAATAATCTACTTTATCCTGGGGTGTGAGTATCTACATGAAATAATCTACATTATCCTGGGGTGTGAGTATCTACATAAAATAATATACATTATCCTGGGGTGTGAGTATCTACATAAAATAATCTACATTATCCTGGGGTGTGAGTATCTACATAAAATTATCTACATTATCCTGGGGTGTGAGTATCTACATAAAATAATCTACATTATCCTGGGGTGTGAGTATCTACATAAAATAATCTACATTATCCTGGGGTGTCAGTATCTACATAAAATAATCTATATTATCCTGGGGTGTGAGTATCTACATAAAATAATCTACATTATCCTGGGGTGTGAGTATCTACATAAAATAATCTACATTATTCTGGGGTGTGAGTATCTACATAAAATAATCTATATTATCCTGGGGTGTGAGTATCTACATAAAATAATCTACATTATCCTGGGGTGTGAGTATCTACATAAAATAATCTACATTATTCTGGGGTGTGAGTATCTACATAAAATAATCTATATTATCCTGGGATGTGAGTATCTACATAAAATAATCTACATTATCCTGGGGTGTGAGTATCTACATAAAATACATATCAACTAGATTGGACCAAGGAAATTCTGAGCTTAAACGATTTAGCAAGTCGATGTATTGTAACATACCCATTATACGGATATGGGAAATAGATATAATGTTCATAAAAATTCATAAACATCTATAGGAATCTGAAAACACGAAATTGGTTCAGGTACGAAACTTTTATTCATTTTCTTGTGTTTAAAGGTTATTCGACATGAGGAGAGAGAGACAATCTTTCTATGCTGACTGCTTTTACATCGTCAGCTCTCAACCCAACCAACGCTCGGCGCCTGTAGCGCGCAAAGTCATCTGGCCTCGCCCAGGTCTGAATCTCAACTGTCTCGTTCGGAGGCAGGAACTTAACTAACTGCTTTTTTCTCAAATCTCAGCCACGCTTCCGGTGCGTGACGTCACCTACATCCCCTGGTTCCAGTTCCAATCTGGGATTTTTATTTTGACATCTGTGAATGACGCATGCTCCCCGCGCGCGCGTGAACAACTGCGCTCATGTTTGCACCTGACTAACCCATGCACTGAGCCGAAATGTTCTCACCCTAACTAAACCGAAAGGCAAGATATACAAAACGAAATCCCTCCGCAATTATATTACAGTATGACACAAGATCGTTTTGTAGTGGGTAACTACAGAAATCAAGACTCATTCGCAGCAAGACCAAAAAAGTCTGCATCTCGCCGTTATTCCTCAGTCAGGGCACCCCAGCCATCCACCAATAAAATCAAGCCTTCGGAGCAGGTATAGCCTAAGGGAAGGGCTTCATGTGACCAGGCGATCGACATTCAATATCCATTTGGCACGAATGCGAGATGGCCCTGCCTGAGGACAGAGGTGAATTGAAGAAAATTTGGAGTAGAAGAATCGTCACTGGTAATAGAGTTACTAGTGATGTCTACCGGATATGCTTACAATCAAAATCATATGGTTTAAGAAGAGTCTCTCTCTTACAGAGGAGATGTTATGTACCCGCAAGATTTGCCAATAGAAATTATACCGACAAATATTTTTATACATCTATGTATTAACAAGTGTCTACTTTGTGTGTTTTTCTGTGTGTCTACATCGTATACATACATGATATGCATGAAATATAATCATAGAAGAAAAATTCCTTTCCTTCGAAAACCCCAAAACAACATTCATAATAAATAAAGATCTAAACTTCTTATCAAAAACCAAAGTTTATGTAATTTAAGGGCGCAAATATTTAAAAAAAAAAGGTATACATAGGACCGACGAGGGCGTGAACAATAGAATTTCTTTACATAAAATAAAGTAAGTAAAGTTGGCGACCTTAGTCGAGGGTGACCCGAAGGTTCCGTTTCCAATACCTACCACACCGAGGTGTAGGGGAGGGCGCCACTTCATTCTCTGGATTGCTCCACTTTACCCTTGATCCTTACTTTATAATGCTGAATGTTAAGCAAGGCGGCATCAAGTACCATTTTGATTCTTTGGTATGACTCGACCTGGGAATGAACCCCGGTTTCCCGGACCATTGGTGAACACTCATTAGGCCAAAAGCCTGGTTTTATTTCTTTACATAAAAGCAACATTAAATTACAAAAAAAAAAAAATTAAAACTCTGTTTCAAAACCTCTTTAAAAATGCTGTAATAGACACTTTGAAATAATGCTAATATACGAAACTGACGACTATTCATGACTCAATTTTTTAAAAAATCATCAATTTTAACCTAATTTAAAAAGAACCTAACGTCACGAACACACTCAACTACAAACATATACACCCAATCTTAAAACATATCTATGACACATTCTTTGAGAGATTAAAAAGAAAAAAAAGTAAACAAATATGCATTTAATTCGTATTAATACTTTCTCAAACATATTCAATTTAAAGATGAAAAAAACGCAAAGAAAAAACAACAGTAGGATGTATGTGCATAAAAACGAATATGCACACAAAAAAACTCTCCAAGTAGATACTTGTAAATACATACATATATATATAAAAAAAACTTGAATAAAAAAGCAACACAGCCCTATCGAAAGAATCTTGACTGAAAAACGTAGAAGCAGTGGGGACATTATCAGTTTCCTGAAGAGAATAACGACATTCAAAACACGTGTACAGCATACTTATATGAAATAAAACCTAACATACCGCATTTGAATTCATTTGTGGGCCTGTTCATTTTAAAACATTTACCTTTCTCTAGTTTGATCTACAAAATTATATATATATATATATATATATATATATATATATATATATGCGATCATTAAATAAAAATAGTCGTGGAATGAGACTAAATGATGTTTACTTTTCAACATAATTCTTATTGTAGTCCGAAAAATTCTTCTATAGGTGTTGCAGGGCTTGGATCCTGTGGGTAAAAATTCACCAACAGCAGATATAACGATGCAATTTGAATTTTTTTCTGTCCACCCTAGTATATATATATATATATATATATATATATATATATATATATATATTACACATGTAAAATTGGTCCACTCACAAGCTGATCTAAATTCTAAAATACCAGTAGAATTATGACATTGACACAATACACAGAAGTTTGAAAGAAAAAAAAAATCTAGACCAAATAAGAAAATATTTCAATGAAAAAATATTTAAAGATATAAACCAACTCACAACTATGGTTTCACGGAATCGATTGTCAGTTAAGCTATTTTAAGCACATATCTTGATATATATATATATATATATATATATATATAGAGAGAGAGAGAGAGAGAGAGAAAGAAAGAAAGAAAGAAAAAGAGTAACGCCCATTATTACTGGTAAAGTTTTCGTTTGATCCGTGTTTTTGTTATTAAAAGATTTGTAACATTTTTTTCTAAACTATATATTTCGATTTTATCTTGAGACAGATATTATAATCAGGATATTTTCAATAGAAACTCATTTCTGAGAATAAAGAATTTACAGAAAATCCAAGTCATTCAAAACTTCATTGTAATTATCAATGACGACTGGCTTTTAAATTGACCTTCGTTATGTGCAAAACTGAAGCTTTCTTGAAAAGAATTTGTATGTTTTCATTTTGATTCAATAATTCTTTTCTTCCTTCTGACTTACTGCCAAGATTAAAAAGTAAGATTCTTATAAAGTATTTACACTTGTAGTATATACTTGTGTGCTTATATTATTGTATTCATTGGTTTAATGTTCGTATTAGCAACTAGTTGAACACTTTCAAAATCCAATATCTAATCAGAAACAATAATGTACACTTCTTCCACTACCCCAGGCAGAATTGTGGATATATTTGATGGACAGATTAGAGACTAAAATTCACCTTGATTAAAACAGGTCCAACAAATTTGAGTTTTGGTATTAGTTTAAGTTCAGGAGAAAGTACATGTAAACTTTAACCTTTGGAAAGCTCCTTTTTAAAGGGAGATTCGATGTAAATTCCATTCATATCAATAAGAAACGCTTTGGAAACTCACTGAAATGACTGTCTTGATTTATTTACATTTTAATAAACAGAAATAATAAACAGCCAATCAATAATTCGCATGAGGACAGAAGCTAAAACTCAATACACCAATAGGCTATCGATTATATGGAAATCAGACCTAACCGATAAAATGAAACGCAGTTTCTTCCAGGCAGCGGTCACATCGATACTGCTATATGGATGCACTACATGGACTCTAACAAAACGGCTGGAGAAGAAGCTAGACGGCAATTACACAAGAATGCTGCGAGCAATCTTGAACAGGTTCTGGCGGCAACACCCCACAAGACACCAACTGTACGGCCACCTGCCTCCTATCACGAAAACTTTCAAGTTAGACGAACCCGACATACAGGACACTGCTGGAGAAGCAGAGACGAACTCATAAGTGATGTACTCTTATCATATTTACCCAACCCCTCCGCTCGGGCAGGATATGACACAAGGTCAATTTTTTAAGCGGAGTTTAACAGGTTTTAATTCAGACTTTTCCTTCTCCTAGATTAGTTGCCTTACCAAGGCTGAAGAACCCAGTCTGCCCTACTATTTACCCATAGCTGGAGGGAGAATAATTGGATTCATATCTTTCCCAAGGGTATTAGTGCTATGTGAAATGCAATCAGTCTTGTCAAGGATTTGAACTCGTGTCGCCGTGTCCATTTCCTACGACGATAACCATTACACCGCTGGCACCTCCATAAGTGATGTACTCTTATGGACCCCCACACATGGGCGTGCAAAAGCAGGACGACCAGCACGAACATACATTCAGCAACTATGTGAGGATACGGGATGCTGTCCAGAAGACGTGCCTGAGGCGATGAACGATAGGGAAAAGTGGCGAGAAAGGGTCAGGGATATCCGTGCTACCAGCATGACATGATGATGATGATGATTTCATAGCTATTTTCATAGAAAGAAATTATTGAACCGCAACCCCCCCAAAAAAAACCAGCAGACAAATAAACAAATAAATAAATAGATAAATAAATAAAAGAAAGGTTTATTGAATCAAACTTTAGGAAGGTTTATATATATATATATATATATATATATATATATATATATATATATATGTATGTATATATATTCTGCAGGGTTTGACGAGATTCCCCCAGAGGTATGGAAGACCAGACAATTCGACGACATATTGCTCCGACACTGCAACACAGTCTATAATCAAAATCCGATGGACAGATGGAAGAATGGATGCATCCTCCCCTTCCTTAAAAAGGGTGACCTCGGATTAGCCAAGAACTACCGAGGTATAACACTCACATCCATATCAGCCAAAATTTACAATGCCCGACAACGAAACCGCATAGAACCCAAAATCGACAACATCCTTAGGAAAAAACAAAATGGCTTCCGAAGAAATAGATCCACGACCTCACAAATATTGACCATCCGTAGAATCCTTGAAGGCATACGGGCAAAAAACCTACAGGTGACATTACTATTTGTCGACTTCCCCAAGGCCTTCGACTCTATTCACAGAGGGAAAATGGAACAAGTCCTACTAGCATACGGCCTACCAAAAGAAACCGTAGCAGCAATAACGACTCTCTATAGAAACACCAAAGTGAAAGTACGTTCACCGGATGGTGACACAGAATAATTCGACATTGTAGCAGGAGTACTACAAGGTGACACGCGAGCTCCATACCTCTTCATCATCTGTCTAGACCATATGCTTAGAACATCGATTGATAAAATCAGAGAAAACGGCTTCGAGATGACAAAGAACAGAAGCAGAAGTTACCCCGGAAAAACAATTACCGATGCCGACTACGCCGATGATATAGCGATTCTGGCAAATACACCCAACCAAGCTGAAACACTACTGCATAGTTTGGAAAGAGTCACCGCAGGCATTGGCCTCCATGTCAATGCACACAAAACTGAATATATGTGCTATAATCAAACAGGCGACATCTCCACACTAGACGGAATCTCTCTTAAACTAGTCGACAAATTCACCAACCTAGGAAGCAGTAACTCATCAACCGAAAAAGACATCGACATGCAGCTAAACGAAGGCATGGACAGCTATCGATAGGGTATCGATCATATGGATATCAGACGTGACTGTTAAAATGAAAAGCAGTTTCTTCCAGGCAGCGGTCGTGTCGGTACTACTGTATGGATGCACTACTTGGACGCTGACAAAACGGCTGGAGAAGAAGCTAGACGGCAATTACACAAGAATGTTGTGAGCAATATTGAACAAGTCCTGGCAACAACACACAAAGCACCAAAGGGCCACCTGCCTCCCATCACGGAAACTATCCAAGTTAGACGAACCAGACATGCAGGACACTGCAAGGACGAGCTCATAAGTGATGTACTCCTATGGACCCCCACATATGGCCGAGCAAAAGCAGGACGACCAGCTCGAACATACATACAGCAGCTATGTGAGGATACAGGATGTAGCCCTGAAGAACTGCCAGAGGCGATGAACGATAGGGAGAAGAGGCGAGAGAAAGTCAGGGATATCCGTGCTAGTGACACGACATGATATATATATATATATATATATATATATTCAGTGATCTTATTACAAGGCAGTACAATCATTGATTTTTCTCTATTTTCATTTTCAAAACCATCACTTTTAATTTTCTTTTTAATTTTCAATGAAATTTGAATAAAAAAAGAACTTAAAATCAGTACTGACAATTTGGTTCTCCGTTTATTCTTTATCTCATAACAATTTCAAAAATCTACATTTGTTTTCCTATCATACAGTTTTTTTTTCGGAAATTTTAATCCAACTCCGGTCCAACGCCCCACGATAACTTATTCTACTTTATTGAGCCAGCAATTTTAGAATTTAATGATTCATCTCGCCGTTCATTAAAAATACTTCCTACAAACTTTTTGTGATTATGTTTTTTTCCTACTTTTTTTGTTTTAAAAAATACATCAAACTTACAGATTGACTCAGGTGAGTGAGATAAGAATTATATATATATATATATATATATATATATATATATATATATATATATATATATATATATTAATTCTTATGTTCCTATTTCTTGCAGAAACAATCAAATCAGATTTTGTAAGCCATTGTTTGTTGCAAAAATCATTCAGAATTTTAATTCTGATACGAAATACGAAGAGAAAGTTACAAAATAAGTGTTGTACTATCATCCCTGTGTTTGATACACAATAGACTCTTCCAATCAGATTTAATATATGACTGTAATCCACTCAGAGAATCGGTCGCAAGAGCTGTACTGTCGACATTGTATTACTTGTTTTACTGTAATATATAACCTTTATTCTTCTCTCTTAATACATGTTTGTCATATATGCCCTTTTCTGAAGACATAACATAACTTAATTCAATTTTATTTCTGGTTAGCGACATTTAGCGCAGGAGAGTTTAACAGTAAATAATCCATAGTAATAGTCAACTTGATATATACAATCCTGTTATTAAAAAAGAAAGTTTTATTCTCGATTGCTATTCCACTTATTAATTTTGGTCTACATTTCAGTGTCATGGATATTAAAAATGTCCAAAATTATTAGATTTTACTATTTAACTGATTTGAATTATTTTGGACAAAAATAAATGGACAGATTTTTTAAAATTATATATGATAAGTTAAGATATTTAATTGATGCATTTAATTTGTTAGACTTTACATATGTTATGGGGACATATCCTACTATACCCCAAAGATGCACTCGTCCAAACTAAACATTTTCTCCGAGCTAGCTCGCCCGGGGAAAACAACTTCTCTATTTTTACGAAAAGTGTTGATCTACGTTATTACTATTATTGGATTACTTGTTGGATTACTTGTTAAAAATTGTTATCTCGGTAAGACTTTGTTTTTTTGTGACTTTGTTTGAACTTTAATTTTTTTTCAAGTCTTACCGAGAACTCTTTGTTTTGTCGACTGACTTGTTTTGTTTTTGTCACTTGTTATCCGACTTTTTTGTTTTCATTGTTAGTCGGATTTTATTTTGTTGCCTTACTATTTACTTTTTGATTTTCAGGGGTTCTACCTGTTTTTAATTTTGTGTGGTGTCTCACTTGTTTTATTTCTTTAATTTGACATTCTTCCTGTTAAAACTGTAGAACCCCCCCTCCATACTAAGCTACGGTTGGAGGTTTAATCATACCCTCCTGGCTGCTATTATTTTTTCGCAGCCATGGAGGGGGCAACAACTCCAACTAATTCGACAAAGACACAAAGCCTGATAGGGGCAAATTGGCCTTCGTTGCCGATCCCCGCCAAATCTAAAGAAACAAATGATAGCCAGGACAGCCCAATACAGACGGCTCAAAAAAGCCCCACAGCCTGGAAAGGCCAGCAGAGGGGACCGGCAGACTATGAGAAGGACCGGGTGGGCAGATATGCCCAATACTTTAACGGAAACGAGATATTGCCCATCCCTGAAATAGCTGACAAGATAATACCAAGAGTCCTCTCGCTGGTCGTTTCCGACCTTAAAACAAAAAGGCTGGTGGGGCTCAATAAAGATTCTTTCGAAGAGCTGCTGAGGAAGTCAGGCATCCCATGCCAGTACTTCTGTAGAAAAAGTTTCGCCACATGGGATGTCCTGTTTCCCACAGAAGAGCAAGCGGCTAAAAAAGCCGAAAAAGACATAATTACAAAGCACTTCAGGCTACAGCCGGAATACAAAGGCACCCGTAGGCTCTGCGTCACGGTCTGCAATGTCCCGGCCATTATTACTGGGGAGGTCCTGGCAGCATACTTAAGTGTCTTTGGCCAGGTTGAGGAGTTCAACCTCCTCAGATCCCCGGCCGGGACAGCCTACGGGGACTATGCCTTCCGGCTGTGCCTAACAAGGGATGGCTTCAAAGCCATCCCGGAAACGGTAATCTGCGGGGATCAGCAGATGATTATGTTGGTGGAGGGAAGACGCCCCAGGTGCTGGGGGTGTAAGCAAATTGGCCACATCGCCAAGTTTTGACCCCAGGGCCCTGAAAACAAAGAAAAAACAACGTCAACAACAACAACAACAACAACGGGGGACGCAGCGGCCACCACCACCAACACAGTCAACAAAGAAGCGGAGGCCAAGGGCCCGGGTCCAGCCCAGCCCAAATCCAATAATCAAGAGGGTTGGACGGAAGTGGCCAGAAAGAGGAAGGGGTCCCCGAAACAGGGGGAAAAACTCATCCCCTCCTCAAAAAAAGGCCCAAGCAGCAGTAGCAGTAGTAGCAGCAAAAGAAACACCAACACCAGAACCACCTGTAACTCCGGCATCAGCCACACCAGCAACACAGACTCCAGCAACGCCCACACCAGTAACATCGGCACCAGCAGCATCACCCAGACCTGCAGCAACAACACCGAAGACATCTCCGAAAAAACAAAAAAAGAAAAATAAAGCAAACGCCCCGGAAGAAATGGAAACCAACTTTAATTTGAAGAGGAGAAGGGACAGCGGGGAGGGGACCGCAAAAAAAATATGCCCCGAACAACCCAAGGCAGGTCCCTCCTCTCAACCATAAAAACAACCAACTCCTCTACCTCTACCTCCACCACCCTTTCCCCCCCCCTCAAATCCTACAACCCACACAACCACCACATCAAATGTTCACCCTCTCACCCCAACAAGAACAGTGCCTCAAGAAATATCACCGACCCTATCAAATCCCACTCCCAAGGTCACAATCTGCAGACCGGTCCCAGCCCCTAAACTTAACCAGGACTCCATCTCTTCCCTCACTCAGTCCCACTATGATACCCTCACAAGAACTCTTTCCGGCAAAACGGAAACAAGACCCTCCTGCCAGTAAAAAAAAGCAAATCGGCAGGAGGGCGAAAAAGAACTGACAATCACGCAAATACAGCAGGCAGCGGCTTTGTGCTCAGTAGAGCTGGAAGCAGTCGGTGACTTCCAGCTGCGAAAGGCACTAAAGCCGCTGCTGAGCCTTGAAAAAATACAAAACCTAAATGTTTCAAATCCTGTCAATTTTGGAGTGCAGCCATGGTGACCACTTTTGTCCGGTCAGCTGGCGACCGTACCAAGGGCGTATGGAAGTTCTTGAGTACGGTCTGTCAGACTGATACGGGTATAAAGCTGGCGGAGTTGGAGCACTCCTCCCTTAAAAAATGTATCCCTTTTTGTTCGGGCAGGGTCCCTATTTTGGTTCACCCATCCCTTTACAGGTCCCTAAAGCTGCGGTTCCCCATAGATGTCGGCGGAATCACCAGGGACAACCGGGTGACAACTGAACTCGGTACCGGTTCCCTGCGTCAGGCTGTCGGCATCCTCACCCCGAAGGAATTCCGGCCCGTAGTCGACACTGAGTAAGGTAAGTGAGATTGATGGCTTTAAACCTTGCCAGTGTGAATGTGAGGGGACTGAGGGATTCAAGCAAGTGTGCGCGCTTGCTTGGTGAACTCAAGAACCTCGGAGTGGATGTTGCTGCAGTGCAGGAGACCCACTTCACTTGCGATGCCGACTGTCGGGTGCTGGAAAGCGACTTTAACGTTTTCTCAGCATACGGCAGCCGCATCAGCGCTGGGGTCTCTTTGCTAGGTAGACGCAGCCTTGATGCTGATGTTGACCTTGTTTTTGCAGGTGACGGGGGCCGGCTGGTTGTGGCCGATGTTGCCGTGAAAAGTTTCAAGTTTCGTCTGGTTGCAGTTTATGCGTCCAATATCGCTGCGGAGAGGGTTTCCTTTTTTCGTCGGTTGGCGCCGTTCCTGGACGATACGAAGCGGCTAGTCTTAATGGGTGATTGGAATGCGATCCTTGATCCCAAGATAGATAAGGTCGGGCGGGGAGCTAGGCGTGTGGGAAGGTGTGATAGCAGCCTTGTCGGCTTCGTGACTCGTCACGGTCTCGTCGACAGGTTTCGTCTTGATCACCCAGGGCGGGAGATGTGGACGTGGCTAGATAGCTCGCCCTCTGCCAAAGTAGGTTCCTACTTGGACAGAGTGTTAGTTAGACGAGCTGGCATTGATTTCGTTAGTTGTCCCACGTTCCACCTGATAGCGTGGACTGACCATAAGCTTGTTAGGGTCAGTCTGCGGTTAGCCGATAGGCTTAGTCTGGCCGGCTACTGGAAGTTCAATACCTCCTTACTGGAGATACGGGACTTCCGGGACAGGCTAGAATCCCTAATTCAGCGGGTGTTAGTGGGGGCGGTTACCGGGAATAGGTGGTGGGTTTCTCTGAAATATAGGATTAGAGACTTCGCCACCAAATACGGTCAACAGCTCAGCCTAGATAAGACCAAGGAGGCGAAGTCTATAGAAGATAGACTTTCCCGGGCGGTGGCTGGGGGGGACTCCCTAGGTGTAGAGCTAGCTAGGAGGGACCTTGAGCGTGAGAGTAGCGAGCGCTACAAGGGATTCGTAGTTAGATCTAGGCTAAATAGAGCTCTCAACGAAGCTGTGAAAACGAACGCGACTGCGCGTGAAGAAGAAGTGCGAAGGTTCCCCGATCGGTACATCGCGTCTGTCAAGACAGCAAACGGGCGACTGCTGCGATCGGGTCGTGAGATGCGTGATGCCTTTCGGGCGCACTTTCGGGATCGCTTTGCCCGCTGCCCTGATCTCCCGATCCGGGAGTTTCGTAGCTATCTCGCCGACTTCCCCCGCCTTGGGGTGGCTGAAGCGGCTAGCTGCGAGGGTTTGGTTACTGAATGCGAAGTCCGTGATGCGTTGAAGCAGGTCGGCCTGAACAAGTCACCGGGACTAGATGGTTTACCCTACGAAGTGTACTTGAGGATGTCGCACATGTTTGTGCCTATTCTGACGGATGTGTTCAACCATTGGTTCGCCCAGGGAGCCATCCCTGGTAGTGTTACCAAGGGCGTGATCACATTGCTGAAGAAAGGTGGCAGGCATGTTTGGGAGGGGCTAGACGACTACAGGCCCATAACTCTGCTTAACACAGAGTTAAAGATTTTGGCCCGGGTCTTAGCTAATCGTTTACAGCTTGTCATCAGTGATCGGATCGGCCCTGAACAGACCTTTGCTGTAAAGGGAAGATCGATCCAGGACAACCTGCACTTGATTAGCGAGGTCCTAGAGGGGATAAAAGACGACACAGAAGCCGCGCTGATCAGTTTAGATCAGTCCAAGGCCTTCGATAGGGTCGACCATCGGTTCTTGGCGTCTGTTTTGGAGACTGCCGGATTCAAACCGGAGTTCCGCAGATGGATTAGTATGATGTACCATAACCCTCAGGCAGTGGTGCAGGTGAACGGAAGGCGTTCGGAGGTATTCGCGGTCGAGCGTTCGGTCCGGCAGGGCTGCCCGTTGTCTCCTCTTCTCTATGTCCTCGCGTTGGAGCCTCTCCTGCGCAGGCTTAGGGATGAGAGGACAAGTCCGTCCCTGCGCGGTATACCTTTTGTTAGCAGCCTTGCTGCAAGGGTTTCTGCCTTCGCTGATGACGTCACAGTCTTTGTGTCCCGCCGTCTGGATATAAAGGCTGTGAAAGAGGCGGTTGTCGAGTACGAGCGGATCGCAGGAGCCAAGGTCAATTTTGACAAAAGCGAAGGTTTGCGGCTTGGTGCTTGGAGGGGTAGCAATACTCTTCCAGGGCCCTTCCGCTGGAGTGACGGACCCATCCGCATCCTCGTGGTGTGGTTCGGGCCCGATCTCCAACTGGAGCGAAATTGGTCGGAAGTACAAACCAAGGTGAATGCTCAGGTGGGAATCTGGCTTTCAAGGAGGTTGTCCTTAAAGGGCAGGGCGGAGGCGTGCGCCGTGTACGTCTTCCCTCTGATCCTTTACCGATTGGCTGTACTTCCTCTGCCTAAGGCACGTCGGTTGGCACTGCAACAATCCCTCTCCAGATTGCTGTGGGGAGGTGCAAGGCCGATGGTCCGTAGGCAGGTCTGTATCCAACGTACACGCAACGGGGGTCTGGGTATGCCTGATCTGGTGAGCCACTGGCTTGCTGAAAGACTTGCATACCTGGGCCGGTCCTTGACGGGGGACGCAGTGTGGAGACGAAAGGCGAGTCGGACATTTCCTCGCCTCCAGTCAGACCCAAAGGCTGAAGGTCGACGTAAGCCTTTGGGCGAAGCACTGTTTGTCCGCGAGTGCCGAAAGGCCCTTCGTAACCTTCTTGGGTCCAGTGACCTTTCACGGCCTCGGAAAGAGCTATATCGGGAATTAGTGGTGGGTTCCGCTTCTGATCCTCTTAGCGAGCGGCGAGGCTGGACGGCGGAGGAGATCCGCTCTCACTGGAATTGGGCGCCAGGATCGAGCTTCTTGAACAACTCCGAGTTCTCGCTCACCTGGCGACTTGCACGGAATGCGTTACCCCTTTTCGGCTTGAACTACAAAGCGGGCCTGGCAGACATGCCTGATTGCCCTCGCTGCAGCAGTGGCTTAGAAGGAACGGCTGAGCACGCCTTCTACTACTGCGAGCGAGTTCGCCCGTTTTGGGATCACGTCGGCGAGTGGACGGCTCGCATCGAACCCAAGCAGCTCGTGCTGCTCGACGTTGGTTACGTCGTGGACAACGTTCTTCCTCCGTTTCAGGGTGAGAAGCGTGTGGTGTTTCTCGCGATCCTGGCTGTAGCTCGAATGGTGATTTGGACTACGCGAAAGAAGGGATTGTATGACGATGCAAACTTTTCTCATCGTGATCTGGTATTGTACTTTAGGCATTCGCTTAGGGTCAAAATTAGATGCGATAGAAAACGCTTGGATCGCATAACATTCAGCAGAAGGTGGGTGAATGCAGCGAGCCTGGTCGTAAGAAAGGGGGCAATGTTGGAGTCATCCTTCCCTCCTCTGCCCGCTCATGGCGTCTACGGTACGGGTCCTTCGGGACCCCACCCCCGGTAAGTAGGCAAAGTTTTTTTCCCTTGTAACCTAGTTAGCAGTATGTTGTCAGTCATTGCCCCCGTCACCTAGTCATTAGTTCTCAAGATCTTCCCCATCCCCATTATTTTTGTACCTTAACCCATATCCCAGCCCGCTTTTACTGAAGATCTTGAACATTCATATGTATAAAAAATCATATTACCTGTTTGAATCAACCCATACCACGCCCGACCCCTTATTTCCTTTTACCCCTGTAGATTAGGATCCCTGCCCCACCTAGGGTAGGTCCGGCTTGTTTTCGGTCCTTTCGCCCCGGAAAACAGTCGGCCTCCAATTTTATAGACGGGGGGATGGGAGGGCAACCAAACGGGGGATTTTTCCTTTGTTTCTCTATATATTTCGGGTTTTTTTTCTCCCATCCCCATCATATGAATTCATTTGTAAAAATCTCAATTTGTAAATAAAATCATGCATCACTCTCGGGATTTTAAGTAGGTTCTTTCTTCATCGAGCAAATGTGGTATTTTGGTGACAGCAGCGCGCATGGCGACGGATGAATGACTATATATTGTATTGTTGAATGGGTCGGCGAATGTGGCTAGCTAGGTCCTACTAGTTAAAACATAGTTATTGCAAGACCGCACCCTTTCCCCCCCACAAAACTTAAGGCCTTGTGCCTTCCTGTATTTTGCAGGAAATAAAGAAAACAACTTCTCGTTGGCAGACTAGAATGAAAACATTTTTTGTCTGAGTTTTGTCACTTCGAAAAAGTAAGTTTTTTTTTTATTGTTAAAATTGTTATTGCTTTGAAAAAATATTGTTATTTGTTGGAATTTTTGAAACCCGTTTGTCACTGTTTTGAACTGTTATCGTTGACTGCCCCTCCCCCAAACAATTGTTATTTTGTTTGTTGAGGGGGGTCAACTCTTGTTACCTTTTGAAAAAAACAAACGATACATCATTTCATTTCAACATTGGATCATTAACACGCTTCTCACACGAATAATAACAAGAACATTTGTCTTTCTTTTTTCGCCTAGTTGCCTAATAAGCAACTATGGCAGAGCCCACATCTCTATTACAATCACCATCACCGTCACTCACTGATATCTTCGACGGACTAACACCCACCTCAAAGCAGGAAAACAAATGGCCATCACTTTCGCCGGCCAGTACCATTCCGCCAGCCCAAAAAATTCCATCCTTACCAGCATCATGGACAGAGAAAATTACCTCCCAAAAATGCCCAAAAAACTTTAAAGAAATTAGGGCAAAATATGAAAAGTACTTTGAAGGGAATAGGATTCTTCCTATTCCCGAACTAGTCAACGAAGTCCAACCTGGACCCAGGTGCAAAAGGGGGGGGGAAAAAGAAGACCCCCGTCAAAACAACAGAAAACCAAATCACAAGACTAAAAACAACCACTAATGTTTCTACAGTCGATACTGTTACTACTACAACAGGAAAAAAACCATCATCATCAACAACTACAACAAAGAAAAGTAAAGAAAATAAAAAAAAAATAAAGAGAAAAAAAAACAAGAAAATGAAGCTATGGATTGCACCATAAACCTCAAGCGACGAAGGGATAGTGGGGACTTAGTAGCTGGGGAGGGGGAGAAGAAACATATAAAGGGACCACACCAAGAAATAGAAACGCAGTCCCAAATGCCTTCCCTGATTCAACATAAGGGTGAAAAGAAAAAAGAACGATCAACTCAAATCATTCCTCCCCCACAAAAACATCAAAATACCCCAGCACACCACTCTGACTTCCCACTTTCCCCCAAATCACCTTCACTCTCACCCATCACAACCCCTAAGCTCCTAAGGGTTGACCATCGGTTTTTTAGCGACAGTTTTGGAGACTGCCGGATTCAAACCGGAGTTCCGCAGATGGATTAGCATGATGTACCACAACCCTCAGGCAGTGGTGCAGGTGAACGGAAGGCGTTCGAGGGTGTTCGCGGTCGAGCGTTCGGTCCGGCAGGGCTGCCCGTTGTCTCCTCTTCTCTATGTCCTAGCTTTGGAGCCCCTGCTCCGTAGGCTTAGGGATAGGACGACAAATCCGGACCTGCGCGGTGTCCCATTTGCTGGCCCTCTTACGGCAAGGGTTTCCGCGTTCACCGATGATATCACAGTGTTTGTATCCCGCCGTCTGAATATAAAGGCTGTGAAGAAGGCGGTTAGCGAGTACGAGCGGATTGCAGGAGCCAAGGTCAATTTTGACAAAAGCGAAGGTTTGCGGCTCGGTGCTTGGAGGGGTAACAATACTCTTCCGGGGCCGTTCCGCTGCAGTGACGGACCCGTCCGCATCCTCTGGGTGTGGTTCGGGCCCGACCTCCAACTGGAGCGAAATTGGTCGGAAATACAAGCCAAGGTGAATGCTCAGGTGGGAATCTGGCTTTCAAGGAGGTTGTCCTTAAAGGGCAGGGCGGAGGCGTGCGCCGTGTACGTCTTCCCTCTGATCCTTTACCGATTGGCTGTACTTCCTCTGCCTAAGGTACATCGGTTGGCGCTGCAACGATCCCTTTCCAGATTGCTCTGGGGAGGTGGAAGGCCGATGGTCCGTAGACAGGTCTGTATCCAACGTACACGCAACGGGGGTCTAGGTATGCCTGATCTGGAGAGCCACTGGCTTGCTGAAAGACTTGCATACTTGGGCAGAGCCTTGACGGGGGACGCAGTGTGGAGACTGAAGGCGAGTCGGACTTTTCCTCGCCTAAAGTCAGACCCAAAGGCTGAAGGTCGACGTAGGCCTTTGGGCGAAACACTGTTTGTCCGCGAGTGCCGAACGGCCCTTCGTACCTTCTTGGGTCCAGTGACATTTCACGGCCTCGAAAAGAACTATATCGGGAGCTAGTGGTGTGTTCCGCTTCTGATCCTCTCAGCGAGCGGCGAGGCTGGACGATGGAGGAGATCCGCTCTCATTGGAATTGGGCGCCAGGATCGAGCTTCTTGAACAACTCCGAGTTCTCGCTCACCTGGCGACTTGTGCGAAATGCGTTACCCCTTTTCGGCTTGAGCTACAAGGCGGGCCTGGCAGACATGCCCGATTGCGCTCGCTGCGGCAGTTGATTAGAAGAAACGGCTGAGCACGCCTTCTACTACTGCGAGCGAGTTCGCCCGTTTTGGGATCACGTCGGCGAGTGGACGGCTCGCATCGAACCCAAGCAGCTCGTGCTGCTCGACGTTGGTTACGTCGTGGACAACGTTCTTCCTCCGTATCAGGGTAAGAAGCGTGTGGTGTTTCTCGCGATCCTAGCTGTAGCTAGAACGGTGATTTGGACGACGCGAAACAAGGGATTGTATGACGATGCAAACTTTTCTCATCGTGATCTGGTTTTGTATTTTCGGCATCAGCTGAGGGTCAAAATCAGATGCGATAGAAAACGCTTGGATCGCATAACATTCAGCAAAAGGTGGGTGAATGCAGCGAGCCTGGTCGTGCGAAAGGGGGCAACGTTGGAGTCATCCTTCCCTCCTCAGCCCGCTCATGGCGTCTACGGTACGGGTCCTTAGGGATCCCACCCCTGGTGAGTAGAACTGTTCCCTTTTTCTTTTGGTACCCAGGTACTTAGTTAGCAGTATGTTGTGAGGCATTGTCCCCGTCATCTAGTCGTTAGTTCTCAAGATCTTCCCCATCCCCATTATTTTTTAACCTCAACCCGTATCCCAGTCCAAGTTTACTGAAGATCTTGAACATTCATATGTATAAAAATCATATCACCTACTTGTATAAACCCATACCGCGCCCGACCCCTTATTTCTTTTACCCCTGTAGATTAGGATTCCTGTCACACCTAGGAGAGGTCCGGCTTGTTTTCGGTCCTTTCGCCCCGGAAAACAGTCGGCCTCCAATTTTATAGACGGGGGGATGGCAGGGTAACCAAACGGGGGATTTTTTCCTTTGTTTTTGTATATATTTCGGGGTTTTTCTCCCATTCCCATCACATTCATTGTAAATAAATCATACTTGTAAATAAAATCATTCATTAATCTCGGGATTAATGTGGTATTTTGGTGATTGCAGCGCGCATGACGATGGAAGAATGGCTATATATTGTATTGTTGAATGGGTCGGCGAATGTGGCTAGCTAGGTCTCCTTAGTATATATAGAAAAGTATGACCGCTCCCTTCCCCTCCCCAAAAAACTTCAAGGCCTTGTGCCTTCTGTATATTTTATACAGGAATAAAGAAAACAACTTCTCGTTTCTTACGAGACATTTAATAGACAGACTGCAAGCCGAGAACGGCTAGTACTTCTTTTGTATGACTTCCTTTTTCTGCTGATACAATAACGTTCACCTATCACCCGTTGTTTGAGTTGTTCTTCCGCCAGTCTTATCTAAAGACCACAACACCATATAAACCTATCTTCCTTCATTTAATTTTCTTCACGTAACTTGTACTTAGGTATCTTTTCAGCAGTGCAGTGGTTAAGAAAACAATTTCTGCTATTTATTGGTAGCTTTTTCGACCTCTTATTATAAAAACCAAAAACCTAAGCAAGAATACAATGTTGCTTTTGTTTGCAGGATCGAGGCATTCAAGAATGTAGGAGTTGTAGATAAGTTAGCAGATGCAAAAGGATCATGGCGAGCGTATGATAACATTCTGGCGATCTTTGTCACGTGAATAGCGTGACAAAGAACGCTCAATACAACTCGCCAAACGGACGAAAACGGCTGAAAAAAAAAACTTTCAACAAGATTCTGATTAATATGACTAACCATTTGCATATCGAGGCTTTGGTTACTACTTTTAACTGTGGACTAATTTGTATATCTAGGCTTTAGTTACGACTTTTAACCGTGGACTAATTGGCATATTGAGGCTTTGGTTGCAACTTTTAACTGTGGACTAATTTGTATATCGAGGCTTTGGTTACGACTTTTAACCGTGGACTAATTTGCATATCGAGGCTTTAGTTACGACGTTTAACCGTGGACTAATTTGCATATCGAGGCTTTAGTTACGACTTTTAACCACGGACTAATTTGCATATCGAGGCTTCGGTTACTACTTTTAACTGTGGACTTATCACTCTATCGAGGCTTTGGTTACGACTTTTAACCATGGACTAATTGGCATATCGAGGCTTCGGTTATTACTTTTAACCGTGGACTAATTTGCATATCGAGGCTTCGGTTACTACTTTTAACTGTGGACTAATTTGTATATCGAGGCTTTGGTTACGACTTTTAACCGTTGACTAATTTGAACATCGAGGCTTCGGTTACTACTTTTAACTGTGGACTAATTTGCATATCGAGGCTTTGCCTACTACTTTTAACTTTTGACCGACTTGCATATCGAGGCTTTGGTTACTACTTTTAACTGTTGACTGCATATCGCGGCTACTACTTTTTTAGTAATGGAAGTTACGATTTCGTTCTATTATTTTCCCACAGTAACTGGTTATTCCATAATAATTTCCTGCGTGGCTTGGAAAAAATATACCAGAGATGTAACTAATTTCATCCAATTTCTTTATGATATCTTTTATGAAGCCATGATATTCAGCGATTACTAAAAAGTGTTTCGCATCTTATGTTATTAGTTCATTTACAGCTAAATAATTACATAATTTTTTGCCTTGAGTTGTAAGATTGTTAGAAGAGTCACACCATGAAAAGAATAAATGAATAATTTCAATAATAATTTTAATAAATATCGCTAAGTCTAAGAAATATTTTACTCTTATCACCAACCCAACAAAAAAAAACAAAAAACAAAAAACAATAACGCTTGCGGATAGTGATATTGCTGCTCATTCGAACATTTGTCTTTTAAGAAAAATGATCGAAGAAAACGTGAGGAATTTGAATAAATGATATATAAAAATTGATTGGGTTTGTTTCATTTTTTGTTGTTAATACTGAATCCATCTTTGTGCATATTTCTCTTAGATCAGAATAGTCTGGCACAAGGCTAAAACTGCAAAGCTTTTGATTGTGGTTACAATAAAAATTGCAAATGTGCTCAATGTTCCTTTGAAAAATTTAAAAAATGCAGATATTTCTATGATGTAATACAACCGAGATCTATAGCTATGTAAACGGGGTGATCAAAATAAGAGTAAGTTAAACAAAGGTCGCCTGATGATAGGGGACACTGTGTAAACGAACCTGTTTATATTACCAAACTCAGAATCGAAATGCTTTCATCATCGTAAAATGCCTTGTAGAGTGCTAGCCATGATATATGCATCTACAGTATTAATTATACAGTATGTTTTATTATATTGG
The DNA here is from genome assembly GCA_963585895.1 of Sepioteuthis lessoniana. Classification (NCBI taxonomy): domain Eukaryota; kingdom Metazoa; phylum Mollusca; class Cephalopoda; order Myopsida; family Loliginidae; genus Sepioteuthis; species Sepioteuthis lessoniana. The sequence goes on from OY757938.1 coordinate 3,549,108, forward strand.
TTTATTGATTTGTTGGTTGGTTGGTTTGTTGGGTTTTATGGCATATCAACCTTTGTAGGTTATTTAACGCCAAATCAATTTTTATGTAAATAATCAATTCTATTTAGCATGAGTACACAGTTTAATTGTCAAAAACATTTCTATTTCAAACTATTCAAGCAGTTACATGTAACAATTCAGTTAAGTGTAAATACAGTTTTAATGTCGAAAAACAGATCTATTTCAAATAATTCAGTTAAGCTTAAGCACGCAGTTTAAATGTAAGTACGATTTAATTGTCAAAAACATTTCTATTTCAAGCTATTCAGTTTACTCAAACAATGCTGTTTACCATAAGTATGCCATTAGTTCTATTTAACCCATAGATAGGGCTCTATCAGGAGCTACCACCCCGGGCCAGAGTGAACCTGGGAGCGGTGGCATCGAAGGGGTACTCCGCCTTCCCCAAAGTTCCAGCACTGTTGGAACCTCACCATCAGATTGTTTAGTGTCATATCCAGGACACTCGTTAGGGGGGGGTCTTACCTCTCTGCAGAGGTGCAGTCAGTGTATTCTACAGCCCCAGCCGACTGGGCAATACACTGAGTTAAATGTCAAACAGTTTTATTTCAGATAATTCAGTTTAACATAAGTATACAGTTTAGACGTCAAAACAGTTCTATTTTGAGCAATTCAGTTCATGACTGGTACGCAGTTCCAATATCAAAACAGTTCTATTTTAAACTATTCAGTTTAGCATAAATACGCAGAATGCAAAAATCAGTATAGTGAAAGAAGCATGGTTTAGTTCTATTTACCCCATAGGTAGGACCTTTATCAGGTGCTCCCACACCAGGCCAGAGTGGACCTGGGAGCAATGGAAATGAAGGGGTACTCCGCATTCCCCAAAGTTCCAGCACTGCAGGAACCTCGCCATCAGATTGCTTAATCTTATATCAGGACACTCGTTGGGGGGGGGTCTTACCCCTTCTGCTGAGAAGCAGTCGGTGTATTCTACAGCCCAGCCGACTGGGCAAATGGGTTTATTGATGTATCAGTCAACTTCATGCAAAGTGAATTGTTTCTCTTTTTTTAACCATATTAGTCGGGAATAAAGAAAGAACACATGTTAAACAAGAATAGTCGGAAAGTAGCTTAGACAGGTGTTTCTTAAGGAAACAAACCTATTGAAACAAAATTTTTAAAAAATATAATAAAACGGAATGCAGAAAATTGCTAAATAAATAATGATGCACTCATAATCGATATTCTCTCTTATGAACTAAAATGCATGGACAAACTTCAGTCTCACAAACCATCCAAGATGAACAAGTCTTGGCTGGGAAGTGCTGGAGAAGTAAGGTTTGTTTTGGTTTGGTTTAGTTTTATGGCATATCAACCATTGTAGGTTATTTAAGGCCAAATCCTCTTTATACTTATGTATCAAATATATATATGATTTGGCTTGGTTTGGATTTATGGCATATCAACCATAGTTGGTTATTTAAGGCCAACCCCTCTTTATATATATATATATATATATATATATATATATATTTATATAAGAGGATTTGACATTAAATAACCAACAATGGTTTATATGCCATGAAACCAAATCAAACCAAATCATATATGAATTGTTTTGGTTTGGTTTCATGGCATATCAACCCTTGTAGGTTATTTAATGCCAAATCCTCTTTATACATATATATTAAATATATATATGATTTGGTTTGGTTGGGTTTATGGCATATTAACTCTTGTAGGTTATATAATACCAGATCCTTTTTACACAAATTTGTCAAATATATATACATGAAGTAACGACATTTTGTAGATAATATTTTAAAATAATCCTGAGCTCTTTTTTTTTCACAAAGTTAAATGGTTTCGCATATTCAACAGTTACAATTTAAAATTAGTCTTTTGTTTGCACAGATAGTTTGTAGGTAATTTAATTTCTAAGTAAGTTAGAAATAATTTGTGTGCAAACGGGTAGTGCTATTGTTTCTACACAGTTAAATGCTTTCAATTATTGCGATCTGATACTTTTAATTCTGTTCAATAATAATCATTTGTTTGCACATAGGAAGTGGTTACAAGTATTGCTATTGAACTTTAATTATTCTTTTCATTGACTTACACACAGTCAAATGTAATGTTATGTAATACCAATAACAATTCAATTTGACATCAGTCATTTGTTTACACAGTGTTAAATGATCAAACAGTTCTATCTTTAACAATTAATTTAAGATAAGTTATTTTGTTTGCACAAAGTTTAACTGTTAAATAGTTCTTTTTGACCCATAGTTAGAGCCCTATCAGGTGCTCTCATTCTGGGCCGGAGTAGACCTGGGATCAATGGCAATAAATGGGTACACAACATTTCCCAAAGCTTCAGGACGGGAGCCTCATCCTCAGCTGTTTAGTGTCGTATCCAGTTCACTTATTGGGTGTGGGGTCTTACCCATCAGCAGAGATGCAGTCGGTGTATTCAAAAGCAATAGGTGACTGGGCTGGGAGAAGTAAGGACAAACTCAAAAGTGAGATTCTGCTACCCGTGTCCAAACTTTGATTTATCTGCTCAGTGTGGACATTGGGTGCTGTCTAGAAAACCTACCTTGAGCACTGACCCATGAGGACAGATAGCGATAGTTAGTGAAATCCATGTTGTTGGCACGTCTTGGTGAAGATAATATGGTAATTCTCTCAAATTATATATCTATATATATATATAAGTAAAGTTAGCGACCGTAGTCGAGGACATCCCGAAGGCTTCTTTTTCAATAGCTACTATACCGAAGTGTAAGGCAAGACGCTACTCATTTCTCTGGATTGCTCCGCATTATCCTTGTTACGTACCTTATAATACTGAATGTTAAGCAAGGAGGTATCAAATACCATTTTTTGATTCTTTGGTATGATTCGACCTGGGATTGAAACCCAGCTTCCCGGGCTATTGGCGAAGACTCTATCCAGTATAATTCTATATACATTTTAATTGTCCTCACATTCATTAGTCGCTTTCCTCTGAGTTAAAAAACTCATCCAACTTTAACTATTAGTCTTGAAATAAAGAAACAATGTTCGTTGTACATTGATTTTTGGAAAGTTTCTTAAAAGGGCGTTTCTTATATCTATTAAAGCAAAGAAAAAAAAGTGGAATGAAAACTTAGAACCTTTTGAAAACTCATCTCTCTTAGCCAACGGGATAAACTTTCACCATTCCAATGTAAAAAGACTGGAAATTTCCTAAAAGTACCTAAACGCGTTGAATAAGACCAGTTTGAAGTTCACAGCCTTTCTGACAATAATTCGTTTATTCTATAGAGATTTCCCATGGAACACACATTAAGGAAATTGGATTTTTCTGTGTAAATGATGATGTAAAGTGACTGCCTGGAACTATATAGATCAATGGTTAAATGTATGATCGAGAACAAATCACTTGTTAACAGCCGAAACACATTTCACCCAGAATGTGTGAAGAAAAGAAATAGTACTGAACTTATTAGAGTAATGATTATTTTTTTTATTTTCATGAAATGAAAATAACTTCTGGGAAGAGGTTTTTCAAAGTGCATGATTTGGAAATAAAATAAAAAATTAGAAGTCTTTTTTAACACAAAATCACAAAATCCGCAGGGAGCGTCAGTTACCCTTTCAACTCTGAAGACTGATTAATGAGTTGAGAAAATATTTTACTATATATTGGAAGAGTATACATATATTTGTTGTTTTTTTTTTTATCTATGTAATATCCCGATCTATATACAGTGGAACCTAAGTTGATGAACATAATTCGTTCCAAAATTATGTTCGACTTTCGATTCGTCCGAAAACTGAAACAATACTAATTGATGCTGCTCGATGAGACTCGGCCAGGCGTTCGGCCGTGTTCGGTTTGCGTTGGCAGTCATTTTCACGAGTTCTGTTTTCATCAGCTTGATTCATATGTTCGAACTCCGAATATTTGTTCAATCAGTGAGGCGTTTTTACACAAATTTTTGGGTCGAACTTTAAACGGTTCAACTTGAGAGTCCTTCGTTAACCGAGGTTCTCCTGAATATATATATATATATATATATATATATATATATCATCTGGTTGGTTAGGTGTAAGAAGATATGTTTGATAAGGCATCCGAGACTGAAAACAGCCATTAACCAAAAATTGCAGTAGACACCAGAAAGTGAGTTTCGGTATTCTTTGAAACCAAAAAAGAAAATAAGATTTTTGATTGTGTTATATTTGGTGGCTAAGTACAGGAAGAAACAGGCTTTAGCATGGCCAGAGAACGACTAAAACATTAAAGATACACGAAGAGCGGTTTCCAACGAGTAATGAGAAGCTACTAATCGTCATCCATTTCTTTCACTGCCTCATAAACAATAAAGGTTCTATCATTTGGGCGAATTGCATTTTTATATTTCCCTTGTTTCCCTGTGTTTTAAGATTATCAACCATCACCAACACAAGTCATCGGTGCTAAAACAGAACTCGGCTTCCCTGTCACGGAATTGAAGATATATAAGTTCATCTGGCAGTTCAGACGCGTCGTCTAGGGCTGTAGAAAACACTGTTTGCATCTTGGTAGAGGGGTAAGACTCCACCAATGTGTATCCTGCTTATGACACTAAACCACCTGATGATAAGGCTTCTTTACTGGAGCTTTCAGGAACGTAGAATATCCCAGGTCAACTATGAGTCGGAGTTGAGTTCCTATCTTTTAGCCGAATAGGAATATTCAAACTTTTTCATTATTTTATACCATTTATCTTTGTTCAAACAAATGTCTCATGTCAGAATGAAAAATAAGCACTATCTACAAATACTTGGAAACATTTAACTGAGTGCAAACGAGTGAATAATGTTGACGAAATTATTAGTGTTAAATAGCAATAAATGAAACTATTTAACAGTGTGCAAATGCAACTCGTTGTGTTTGGTAACAATGCTTGAAACCAGTTCAATCTGGTTCGAACCAATGAAATCTCGCTCGTTTAAAAATTATGGTTATATGATTTGCGGCTAATATATATATATATATATATATATATATATATTAGCCGCAAATTATATAACCATAATTTTTAAACGAGCGAGATTTCAGTGGTTTGAACCAGATTGAACTGGTTTCAAGCATATATATATATATATATATATATATATATATATGTTGTAAGTTATTGCTTAGGAAAGTTTGGTTAAACACCACAGAACGTTCCTTTTTTATGATCTTACGTTTTTCACTCGCCTGTATGTTTTTTCGTATCAGAGTTCAGTTGATAGATGAGTTATCGTAGTTTCTGGTCTCAAGCGTTCTGAAAATATATAATGATCGTCTATGTAGGGATTATTTATTTTTTAGAAGGCATTGTTTTTTTAAATCTTTATTTAGTTTGGTTGCGTGATATAATTGATGAAGAGGTTGAGTATATTATGGCGTAGTTGAAAGCTATTTTATTATTGTGCTTATGTTTATTGCTGGAGTAGAACTTTGGGCAACAACCAGAATCTGATAAAAGAAAATAAGGAAACTATAAGAAAGAATAAGATCACAAAAAGATTAAATCCCGTGGTTCTTAACCAAGCTTTTATAAACAATATATATATATATCATCATCATCATCATCATGTCGCGCCGCCTGCGCGGATATCCCTGACCGTCTCCCGCCATTTCTCCCTATCATTCATCGCCTCCGGCAGGTCTTCAGGATTACAACCCGTGTCCTCACATAGCTGCTGTATGTAAGTTCGTGCTGGTCGTCCCACTCTTGCACATCCATGAGTGGGGGTCCACAGGAGTACATCGCTTATGAGCTCGTCCTTGCTTCTCCAGCAGTGTCCTGCGTGTCTGGTTCGTCGAACTTGTATAGTTTTTGTGATGGGGGGCAAGTGTCCGTATAGTTGGAGTCTCGTGGGGTGTTGTCGCCAGGACTTGTTTAATACTGCTCTCAACATTCTTGTGTAATTTCCGTCCAGCCTCCTCTCCAGCCGTTTTGTAAGCGTCCATGTGGTGCATCCATATAGCAGTATCGACACAACCGCTGCCTGGAAGAAACTGCGTTTCATTTTATCTGTTAGGTCCGACTTCCATATGATCGAGAGCCTATCGATAGCTGTCCATGCCTTCGTCAGTCAGCGACATTTAACGTAAGAACCCTAAATAGAATAGGTCAACTATCAGAGCTAACTGCATCAGCCGTAGAGCATAAGATAGATATAATTTGCATACAAGAGCACCGATACACGCACACCGAAGATATCAAGTATCACGAAATTGGAAATGGATGGATGCTGGTGACTGTATCGGCATGGAAAAACTCTGTCAATGCATCGGTAGGAGGGGTGGGAATACTTCTAGGACCGAGAGCGTTAAAAACACTGAACAGCATTGAGAGAATACAACCTAGGATGATGGCCGCAACGTTTAATGGCAACCCCAAAGCAACAATTATCTCCTGCTACAGCCCTACCAATGTTAGCGAAGAAAACGAAATAGCCACCTTCTACGAAGATCTATCCTCCCTAGTACGTAGCATTCCGAAACACAACCTGCTAGTCATTGGCGGAGATATGAATGCACAAATCGGGAAAAACAGACACAACAAATACAGCCTACACTACGCGTCTAACAGGAATGGACAGCATTTAATAGATTTCATGATAGAAAATAGATTAACCTGCCTCAATACAAACTTTCAAAAAAGGGAGGGGAAATTATGGACCTACACATACGCGAATAAGAGTAAAGCACAGATAGACTACGTCCTTATAAACAGGAAATGGAAGAATAGTGCGATGAATTGCGAGGCATACTCCTCCTTCGAGGGTGTGTCCTCCGATCATCGAATAGTTACGGCCAAAATACGACTAAGCCTAAGAAAAAACGCCACACGTAAAGCGACGACCAAGCACTATGACTGGGCCCTACTCAACAACAGAGATATTAGAGATAAATATGCATTAGAATTAAGAAACAGATTCGAAGCACTACAAGAGAAGGTAGAAATAGGCACCCCAAATGACGAATATGAAAATTTTGTAGAAGCGCACCTGGAGGCGGCAGAAAAGTGTATTCCAACAAAACCTAGAACTAAATATAGAGTCCCTTGGGAAACGCTAGCGGCTAGAGAAAAACGTGCACTTGTGAAGACTGCCTCCAAAAACTATCAACAGAACCCAACAAATACAAATGCACGAGAACTAGAAAAGGCGCAACATCAATTAACAGGAATATACCTAAAAGAACAGGCAGAATACGTACAAAATCAGATAGATAAGATTAGAGACTCGGTGGAAGATAGGCAATCCAGGATAGCCTGGCAAACAATAAACGAAGTAAGTGGAAGGAAGAGCACAGCCAAAGCAAAATTGAAAGCTGCAAGCCAACAAGAAAGAATAAAACTGTGGGAACAGCATTTCAAAAATCTACTAGGAAACCCACCGGAAATAACGGATGAACCGATCACCAGAATTATTAGTAAGCAATTAGACGTAAAACTAGGTCCTTTCACCAAAGAAGAACTCGACACGGTTCTCAGAAGAATTAAAAATAGGAAAGCGGCGGGGCTAGACGAGATCCCCCCAGAAGTGTGGAAGACGAGACAATTCGACGATATACTGCTCCGGCAATGCAACGCAGTCTATAGTCAAAATAGGATAGAACGATGGACGAAGGGATGCATCCTTCCATTCCCTAAAAAAGGCGACCTCGGACTAGCCAAGAACTACCGAGGGATAACACTTACATCCATAGCAGCCAAAATCTACAATGCCCTACTACGAAACCGCATAGAACCCAAAATGGAAAACATCCTTAGGAAAAACCAAAATGGCTTCCGGAGAAACAGATCCACAACCTCACAAATACTGACCATCCGTAGAATCCTGGAAGGCGTTCGGGCAAAAAACTTACAGGCGACATTACTATTTGTCGACTTTACCAAGGCCTTCGATTCCATACACAGAGGGAAGATGGAGCAAATCCTACTAGCTTACGGCCTACCAAAAGAAACCGTAGCAGCGATAATGATTCTCTACAGAAACACCAAAGTAAAAGTACGTTCACCAGATGGAGACACGGAATACTTCGACATTGTTGCAGGAGTACTACAAGGAGACACACTAGCCCCGTACCTCTTTATCATCTGTCTAGACTATGTGCTTAGGACTTCGATAGACAAAATCAGAGAAAATGGCTTTGAGCTGACTAAGAGAAGAAGCAAAAGGTACCCCGCAAAAACAATCACGGACGCCGACTACGCTGATGACTTGGCGTTACTAGCGAATACGCCTAATCAAGCAGAGACACTACTACATAGTCTGGAACGAGCTGCAGCTGGCATTGGCCTACATGTCAATGCAAACAAAACCGAATATATGTGTTACAACCAAACAGGCAACATTGCCACACTAGACGGAGCCTCTCTGAAACTAGTCGACAAATTCACCTACCTAGGAAGCAGCGTCTCATCAACCGATATATATATATATATATATATATATATATATATATATATATTAAAATGAAAACAAATGAACGTTGCTGCTGCTGTTGCAACATAATACCTTATAATTCCCTAGCCGACGTGGTACGCTAGTTGTCCGAGCGGTCTGATACTAAGTCTAACGTAAAGTTGAGCGGGTTTCGACCCCAGCTTCAAGCGTCCTACGTGTCTAGCCAGACTGAAGGGTTGTGATACAACGAAACAGTCTGTCTATGGATGACTATATATATATATATATAAGGTATATTTACCGCAGTATCGTTTGGTCTTCTGTGACTCGCAATTTACTGTGCTGTTAAAACAGTTATCAAACAGGATGTTGTAGAATAAATCCTTTTCATGCAATTCACATAAGTTGAATGGATAATAATAATATTAGTATATTTACATTCATCACATTTTATATAGCTCGGTTTTCTGGTATTTGAACATTATTTTATTGAATGTTTTTATTTCAACGGTAAATTTTTGTATATAGTTTATTTCTTCTGTGTTATGTCATATATAAATGTGTGTGAGAGGGTGCCCAGCCCCTCAGCACGAATAAAATGCGATGCCAGGTCAATTTTTTTTAAGAGATTTAAAATCAGAGTTTTCCTTCAGGACTCGTTGCCATAGGAAAGTTAGAGATCAGTCTGTCCTACTACTTAACCATATGTGAAGGGAGAATAGCTGGATTCATACCTTGCCCAAGGTTATTAGTTCCATGCGAAACGCAAATAATCTTATCCAAGATTTAAACTTTGGTTATTGTGTACATTTCCAATGAAAATAAATGTTACACCATCTCTCTTTCTCTTTCTCTCTCTCTCTCTCTCTCTCTGTATATTTTAACATTGAAATCAAGTCGGGGTATTGAATGTGTACACTGGAACTTTTCTGATACCATCTATTCACTCATAACTAAATTTTATTGCATTTGGTACATTCCACCCGAAATCTTTGAAGATGGTTTGGTTTTAATGACATATCAATCTTAGTGGGTTATTTAATGCCAAAGCCATCCTTGTAGAAGAACAGTAGAGATAGGATTGAACCCCTAGCAAGAGGTAGATAAGGGTTTCCATACCCAGGATGTTTTAAATAAAATAGCCAAGGGTAGATGATGATTTCATACTTTCTCAAGGGGCATTAATCCGAAAGTAAAAGCAATCAAGTGATTGGAGTTCGAATTCGATTATTACGAAATCACAGTCAACGAGTTAACCACTGCGCTCTGGGAACTCTACACGGGTTCCTTGATAAAGAAGGGATCCCGAATTTAAAGCTTGAATGGAGATTATTGTTTTTTAACCTTTACGGATGAGTAGTCTTCTCTGCAGTCTAAGAAGCAACATCATGATGGGCACCTCTGGTGGTGTAACGGTTGGCAAGCTGGACTGGCAAACCTACACGAGTGAGTTTGAGTTTCATTGGGCGCCCCATTCATTCGGCCTTGTGCCACATCGAAGCAAAGAGCTTTGTAAATTACTAAAAAGCAACATCACGATTTAATTATTATTAAAAAATGTGATAGATTTATTCAGAGGCAAAATAAGTCAAAGTTATGAATAATAATTAAGTCAACACCGTATTCTCAAAGTTAGGAAGCAATAAATAAACTAAATCATATCAAAAATTGCTTCGCGTATCTTTTGTAAATCAGATTATTATATTCTCAGTCGAAAAGTATCGATCACCTTTTGGTAGAACTGTGTCGGAACATTACCAAGAACATGGTCACTGGCAAGCGATATTAATGAGAAAGCTGCAGTATAGACATTTGGATGTTTGCTTTCGTAAAACGATTCACGAAACAATCATTAATGATGAGTCATTTTAGCTTCTTTGGTGCTGATTAACATTGCATGCCAGAATATCTGTTGGACGTAATCAACCTTGGGCGCCATACTGTGAACGTTCAGTGGAAAACGAATCGTTGTAAATGAGAATGAAATTCAAAACACCGTAAGCAACGCAGTATTTCTATGTTGCATGATGAACGATAAGGTTTTAAAAGAATCTCAACAAAAAATGTTAAATTCAAAACAATCTGTTCAACCAAACTTGATCGTCTATTTTTTTTCATTTTTCTTCTTTTTTTTGTGATTGCGATGTCTAAAAAGAAAGTTTGCTAAATATCTCGAAATACAATAAAAAATCTCGATAAACTGATTTAAGATTTCCTCCTTATTTTTACCAATATATTTTTTTTTCTTTTTACGATCAACCAATTAGAAAAATTGGATTTTTTTCTTCTTCAGTGAAGCATACAGCAAGTACATCATTCTTTGTGAGGGTCGGCTATAATGGAATTGGGCGGCGTAAAAATCGCGCCTAAGGTCCAGCAATTTTAAATTGATCATTAGGAAAATTGACTCACAAACCATTAAAATAATGCAATGAAAAAAATACGATAAAAAAAAAGAATTATGAAAAAACATTTTGTGTATTTATATATTCCCTTTTTGTCTGTAATTAGATGAAGCGGGAGGATAGAAAAAAACTTACGAAGAACTTTTTCTTCGGCTCAGCTGCTACTACTGAGAATTGAATTTTCCTTACCTTTTATCTAAAAAAAGACATAAAACGTCACGTGTTTTGAATCTTTTTTCTGTGACGAAAAAAGAAAAGGATGAGAAAATCAACGTTAGAAATATTACTCACAAGCTTACGTTTGTAGGTTCAGATACAGTTTATATCTAACAGCTATCCCCACTAAGTTCATTTAACTTACACATGCGAATCATTGGTGACTTTAGGGTTTGGATATTTCTAGTTCAGCTCTTCTATTTAATCTACTTATTTCAAAGCAACAAAAATTCTCTCGGAACAAGTAATTTGTCCTTGACTTTGGGTGGACTCAACGTACTGACTTGAACCGTCAAGAATATTTATTCTAACTCACTTTTATAGCTTTGTTTCAACACTCCTGCCTTTAAAGTTTGATTTAAATCAATTTTGCTGACAGTGTTCATAATAACGTTACTCAAAGAAAAAATAACGTTGCAAGTTATTTCCAGCCTGTGAAAAACAAAATTATTTCAATAACATGACTCTGACGAATAGATGTGTGACTGAAATTATAATAATAAAAAGAATGAGTTTTACTCCTCGTTTTTCAAAATATTTTTTTTTGTTTCAACTTAACAGCTATATTTGTTCCGTTTATATTATATGAGATTTATAATACATCAGGTGCTCAAAATTACAATCTCACCGAAGTTCTATGAGAGCGTGTGTGTGTGTGAATGTGATCTGATAAACCAGACATTGAGCGTTTAACATCAATGATTTCACTGGCGTCGGAGAAAGGCGTTTTACCGCATAGAAAAGGAAAACGAAATCTCTTTCAAAAGACCAGATGTAGTGTTGATCCTCAAAAAGAAAAAAAAACTTATTATCAGGTATATTTTGCTGTTACAGCGAACAATATAATGAAACTATAAAAAACTGAAAAGATTTAGACAAATACCTGGATCTTACAAGAGGGCTGAAAAAGTTGTGAAATATGAAATTTATGGTGCCCTTAAAACAGTTCCCAAAGGCCTGAAAAATAATCTGAGAGAACTAGACTTGACGATGAATCAAGACAATCCAAATCACTGCACTGTTAAAATCAGCTAGAATACTTAGAAGAGTCCTGGAAAGCTGAGGACACCTTCTGTCATTCAAAACTGTCGTGAATGACTTGCAAAAAGTGGAATAATAAATTCTAATCACAGTTAGAGCTTAATTTCTGTATATTACCTGCAAATCACAAGAACAAAACGTCTCGATTATTGCAGGTCTTGCATTCACATAACCACCTACGGTTAAAGTCACTGATTGCATGACTACCAGGCCTTAACTTGGAATAGTGTTCAGTAAATTCTTTGTGTGTGGAGAAGTCATTACAAATTTAGAGACTATTGGAAGGTTAGAGTTTGAAAAACTCACAAAGACTAATATATATATATATATATATATATATATATATATATATATATATATTAGTCTTTGTGAGTTTTTCAAACTCTAACCTTCAAATCGTCTCTAAGTGGATGACTATAGAGATATATATACTCCCCTACCCCCGTGGGGTTGAGTTCTCTGGCGAAGATGTAATCGTGTTGCCATTAGCGTCTATTGCAAGCCTCTTCGTAGTTGAATTGAGGTCTCGGCTACCGTTGAACGGATGTATGTAAACAATAGTAATTGTGATTCATAACCGTTTAAAATGTACTTCGAAGCTAATATCTCCTCGTGGCTGAATGGTTAGAAGCTTTGGTTTGACGTTTGAGTCAACCGGGTTTCGATCCCAGCTACGGGAAGATACTGTCTAGCCACACTGATGAGTTCTGATAGAACGAAACAGATCTGTCTGTGGATGACTATATATATGTGTGTGTGTTTTGTATTTTTAAACAAAGAGATGAAGAAGAGTGAACTCCCCAAAATTGAAACATCAGAAATCACAAGAAACTGAATAAGTACCTGCCAATTATGTGGAAAAGAATGAGAAATTGTACATAGACAATGATATTCGAAAGAGTTCCAAAAACAAGTAAAGGGACAAAAATTAAAACATATCATGGATACACTACAAGAAGGTATTTCACCTGATCTCATAAACTTGGTAAACAGAACATTTCATAATGTTCAAAATTGCAGAACAAAAAGTTAACTCAATCACCAAAATTATGGGAAAACAGATGAGCTGCATCAACCTATCGATAAGAGAACTCAGCAGAAGTTGATATTTATCTCTTCCTCTCACCAGAGAGAATTTAACACAAGGTCTTTTTTATAGTAGGTATTTTAGGGAAGATGCAAGCCAAGAATCATCCCCTTCTAGGCAATTTTGTTCATAGGCTCATTGGGAGCAATGTGAGCCTGGTGACACTGCTGCACATGGGCTCACTAAATGCACATATGCCTGCTCATAGCTTGAACCAGACCCTAAGGTATAGTGTTATGCTTGTCATTGAACTTTCGTCCACCCGAAGGTGGGCTGGCCTGAGCCGGGGGGCCCAAAATGGCCGAAGTTAGAATACTGGATTATTCGGTTTATAATATTCATTTCTTGGGACGATTGCAATTACGTTATGTGCGTCTCCAATACAGGAACAGTCATTCTCTTCCTACTAATACTACTACTACTACTACTACTACCACCTCTACTACTACTACTACTACTGCTACTACTACTACTAATAATAATGCTTTAGTATCTGTGTATATGGTATTTAAACTTTTGTGAGTTACTTAATGCCGAAAAAATCCTGGTACAAGAACTCTTGTGATACAATTCAACACATGTGGGGATGGGGAGTTCATGCCTTTCCAAATGGCATTAGTCCGAACATGAATGTAATAATGCGACTGGAATTTGAATTTGCATCTAACGATGTCTCAGTACAATTCTTTAGCTACGGGAACTCTTTCAATAATGCATATGACACGAATACTAATAATTGAAATCTTTATTAAAGACTGGGATATTAAAACCTCCGAAGATATAACCTTTTAGTTAAGTTAATAAAACTGATTTTCAGTCAAAGCAAATCTTAGTTGAATTAAATCGATAAAACTTTCCGTCTACTTTATAAGAAACTTCGGTAGCTTTTCAGCTCACGTATTTTCTACTCACGTCAGTGACCAATATTTGGAACAAGTTAAACACCCAAAATTCAAATTCCGATCTTTCAAGTTGCATAATAAACATAATAGAATAATTTCAAACCAATCGGATTTTATATATATATATATATATATATATATATATATATATGCAGATTTATGTAGTTACATATAGATGTACATATATAACATCATAATCATCAAGTCGCGACGACAACGTGAGGTTCCTTGACTCTATCTCTCTTTCTCTCTCCATCCGTCTCTATTATCTATCGTTTCCGACAGGTCTTCCAAACTACATCTACTGTCCGCATAGAACTAATGTAAGTTTGTCTTTGCTTGTCGGCCTACGTTGGCGCATCCATAAGTAGGGTTCCACAGAAGAAAGTAGCTTAAGAGTTCGTCCTTACTTCTCCAGTTGTGCATCATATGTCTTGCATTTCTTACTTGGATGGTTTTTGAGATCGAAGATAAGAAGGCGTACAGCAGCTGGTTTGTGAGGTGCTGCTTCTGAGCCATCTTTCAAAACAGCACGTAGCATTCTTATTCAGTTCATTTTTAGCATTTCCTCGTTGTATTTTGTTTGTGTCCTTGTGGTGCGTCTATAGAATATTGCCACAACCACTTCGTGGAAGAAATCCTGTTTTATTTTTCAATTCATAGCAGTCCACGCATTTCCTAAGTGAATGTTGTCATTACTTTCAGTAGATGAGATATTGCTGCTGGAGTATGTGAACTTGTTTACTCATTTTAGAGGCCAGCCACTTAAAATGAATATGTCTCCTTCTCGTTTCAAAGGCATGAACTATATTTTATTTTTCACGCAGAGGCGAATTTTTCTGTTGTTTGCTTTAGCCTATACAGTAGGGTATCAGATTGGGCAGGTGTTTTTACGTGAAATATCTGCTGGATATCACCTGCTTCTTGCTTTTTTGTATAAACCCATGTTTTCATTAAATCTACTGACGTTAAGAGTGCATGGTCTAGGTAGATTATAAAGATATATGGCACTAATGTATCTTTTATGCAAAACTCCAGCGACAAAGTCGAAGTCGATATCACTTTCAGGTTTTTTGTAAAGCATCATTATAGCTGTAACACTTCATTTGGGGAGACCATACTCTCGAAGTATTGGCTCCATATTGACTCTGTGTATGGAATCAAGTGCTTAGAAGAAATCAAAGAATAATAGTGTTGCCTCGAAATATTTTCACGTACTTCTTCATTGATTCGGTGGATTGTCAGAATCTGCGACGTTTTGGATTGATTTCTTTAAAAACAGTCAAGATTTTTCCTAAGAATTTTCTCGATTTCAGGTCGGATACGTTTGAGAAGCAGAGCATTCTAAACCTTAAAAACGATAACCGAAAGGTTTTATGCCTCTGTAGTTTCTACTGATTCTGGTGTTACTTTTCTATGGGAATTAGATAATGCAGTTTTTTGGCCATTTCTCCATTGTTTCCTTTATAGACAGGGTTGCATAATCGAAGAAGAACGTCATCAAATTTCTTTGTCTTCTTCAGCAAGTATTTCGTCGAGACCTATAGCTTTTCTGCTTTCAATTTTTTTTATGTTGTGTCAAGTTCCCTCTCTGTAAATTGTGCTATTTTGATATCTAGTTAGCTTTTAATAATTTTTCGATAAGTTTATCAGTGAATTCAGGAGCTGAAATTTTCTTTTCACTTCCGTAGTCTTGCTTCTTGAATTGAAGATCATTATATTTATATCATTTCGTTTCTATCTATTTATTATAGAGATTTCAAAAAACATCTATCATCTTTATCATTGTTAATATTCTTATTTCTGTCTATGTCTGTATTTGCTTATTCATCACGTTACATATAAACTGTAAAGTTCAGATTGGTCCAGCTCAGTTAGAAAATTATTAATTTATAGTAATTTGGTTTAATCGTTTGTATATACTTATATAACAAATTTTTGGGTTAAACAGAAAGAGAGATAAAGATTAAACTTGACAGGAATGTTATAGAATGTTTATTATTGGTAGATATGAACTTATATATATATATATATATATATATATATATATATATATATATATATATATATATATATATACTAATACACACATATACATATACTAATACGCATACACACACACACACACACACATATATATAAATATTCAAACGCACACACACACATATACATATATGTATATATATTTATATATACATGTGTGTGTGTGTGTGTGTGTGTGTGTGTGTGTGTGTGTGTGTGTGTGTGTTCAATTCAATTATTTTATTTACTTTTATATAAATATCAAAAAAATGTGCTGAAATAAATGTTTAAAACAAAATATCTGAAAAAATGTGAGTATCTTGTACATCATGTTTAATGAAGAAGCAATTGTCTAAAAGGAATTTTAAAAGTGTAAATTTTTATAACTTAGGCATTTGGGCCAAAGTATTTTGAGTATATATTTCTTTAAATAAATAATTTTCACATTTTTATCTTATTAAGACTTTTGGTAACCTTTAAAACGTTTCTTGGCTTTTACACAGAAAAGAAACACGTTGAAAGATGGCATTCTACTTTACAAATTTCTTAAACTTAAAAAAATATCCCACCCCGAATTGTTTTTTGATTTAATGGGATTAATAATGTAACTACTTCTAAGTTTTCTCATTTCTTTTTATAGCCTTAAGTCCACACATTCTCTATCACCGGTTTCAACGAAATCGACTTAATTTTCAATGAATTTATTTGAATTGGTGAGCAATAATGAAAGCAGAGAGAAGCGCCTGGAAAATATTCTCTCATGTTTTTTAAGGAATTTTGTTCTTTAGGAATTCCTGTAGGCTTCAACAAGAAGAAAAAAAAGTGCATTTTCTTCCTTCCTTATTTTGATGACACCTTTGCAATATTCAAATAAATCTAAGGAGAGAAATGAGCATCATTATTTCTATCGAATTTTGCGGGAGGCGATTGTCTAATCAATTGTCATTACGAGAGCTATATTTCCACACTGTGTATTATAGAGGTTTATCTAGTTCTGCTATGAGCATGTCTCCTTCTTAACAACAATGCTTGTATTTACCTACCCCATCTGCCCAGTCTGTCGACAGAGGTTATACTACTATGACTGCAGTGTCTGCCAAACGGATGTCCTGGGTATAAAATTAAACTGAAATTGGTGGTGAGGCTCAAATTCTGGACCTCTGAGTAGTATAGAGTATTCCTTCAATGCTATTTATCCAAGATTCACATTAAACCATAACAAGAGATAGGTCCCCGTCTTTATGTCAAATAAATGTTTAAAAATAATTGGTTTTAGATAAGAATACATGAAGCAATATAACTGTGTGTAAACAGATTACTGTTATTAAATAGAAGTAGTTACTTGAAACCATAACAATGTGTACAGTTAATAGGATTAATAATGAATAAAACCATGAACTACGAGGTGCATACGATAAGTTTCCAGATTTTTTTTCTTATGGGCATTTAAAATTGTCGTAGAAACTTGAAAATTCAGTATGTTATTGCTATACATCTTACGAGATGACTGTCTACTTTTTATGATTTCAGGTTCAAATGAACAGCTACAGCAAGAATTCGAATACACCCTACTAAAGCCTGATTGGCACAGCTGGTGAATTTCAAAAATGCAATCTGACACTTTAGAAGAACGATATGTAATAAAATTCTGTTTTAAACTTGATAAAAATTCCACAGAAACGTATGAAATGCTTCAGACTGCTTTTCGACCATCTTGCATGAATCGAACATCAGTTTTTGAGTGGTATAAGAGATTCAAGGAAGGCAGGGAGTCTGTGAGGGATTATGAGAGATTTGGGAGGAGTAAGGAAGTCAATACACCACAGTTGATTAGCCAAAGGGTTAGGGTTACTATTTTGAGGTTTTAAGCGAGTTCAGGAAGAGATTCCGTCGCAAGAGGCCTGCACTCTTCAAATCAGGTCAGTGGCATTTCCACCAGGACAATTCACCAGTCCACAACTCCATCCTTGTCACAGACTATTTGAGCAAGATGGGCATCAAGACTGTTCCTCAGCCTCCGTATAGTCCAGACCTTTCTCCCTGTGACATTTGGTTATTCCCTAAGCTCAGAGGCTGTCGTTCTGAGACAATTGAGGAGATGAAAGAGGCTGTGACGAAGGTCATTGACACGCTCACACAAGAGGACTTCCATAGGGCCTTCCATAAGTTGTTGGAACGGTACAACAATTGCACTGCTGCCGGAGGAGATTACTTCGAAGGGGACTAGAGTTTCATAAATAAAAGTGCCCACACGAAAAAAATCTGGAAACTTATCGAATGCACCTCGTATGTGTAAATTATTTGATATCATATAACTATGTGCCAAAAACACCATTGAGAAAGAAAAACTAAAATGTAAATAAAAACGTACAACAAACTCAATTCCCTAATCTCTAGGCATCAAATAAACTCAGACGAGTTTACGTGCCGTTTAAATCAATCAATCGACCCTCCCCCAACACGAAGAGACATCACAATGTCAGTTATTTATTTTTTATTTGTTTCATCGTTTGTTATTTTTGTAATAGATTATAAAGAGATAAATAACTCACTTTTCTTAAGTACTTTCTTGTTTATTCAATTTTTTTAATATTCAGTAGAATTTTCACTGAAGAGCAAACTGTTGCAGAACAACAATGTTTGGTTCAGAGAAAAAGCCTGGGCCTTGAAAAGCACTTCCACTTATAGAACCCAGAATGTTCCATTATTGATCAAGTGAAGATCTTATTCCTTGGCTTTTGATTGGCTGGTAGTTTTGTTGAGTATATTTTGAACACTTTGAACATGTCCAGTTGTTGCTCCTGAGTCTTGTTCTTAGAACCTGATATACTTTTTACTATGTGTTTGTACTTTTTACGGCGTCTTTGTTCTTTTTTTCTACTCTCTTTCTTTTTCACAAGGACCATCTTTCACCAATTTATACATCAGTAGTTTTTCAACATCATACTCTCCTCCTGCTAGTTGCCTCTAAGAACTATGGAAGAAGATAACACACAAAGGACTTATTCACACCAAAGAACGGCCTGGAAGTCCCCGCTAAAAAACCGGAAGAGTCGGTAGCTGGAAACTTCTATATCATCTTTAGAATGGCCATCGGTACCGGCTTCATAAATGACTAAGGAAACCGGGTCTCCTGCCAGCTATATTCCACCTGGATAAAAACGCCATCAAGTCCAGCAACGCCAGTCTCTTGGTCTATAAAAAGAAATCTGTAGAAAGTCACAAAAAGGACAGAGTCGGAAAGTACGCTCCGTACTTTCAGGGAAATCAAATACTACCCATACCCGAGCTAGTTGAGGTCGCTGAGCCGAAAACTCTGTCCTTTATTATAACAGACCGAAGGACCAGGAGATTTTCAAGATTAAGGAAGGAGGATCTCATGAAATCTGCAGGCATCCGTTACCAGCATTTTTGCTGTCGTAGTTTTGCCACATGGGATGCCCTGAGGCTCTCGGAAGAGCTGGCTGGCAGTAACGTCTCCACAAAATAATTCCGGCTTCCACCGAAACATAGAGGAACGATACAAATTAAAGAAACCGTGTGAAAAGTCCCATTACAACTAAATGGAGACGTTCACGCTGCCTACTTGAGCGTGTAGGGCAGCGGGGAAGAAAGGATAAAATACTGAAAATAGAGAGAAGTGCAGGTGGATCGGCACACGGAGACAACGTCCTCAACATTTGTATGGATAGTGAGGACTTCCAGGTCGTTCTGCACGTCCTGACCTAGAAGGACCAGAAGATGATGGCGGTCGTGGAGGGCAGGCGGCCACTCTGCTGGTTCTTCAAGCAGTTTGGCCAACTGGCTAGATTCTGACCTCAGAAGAAATATACAAATAACTGTTACAGTGAAAACAACAGCCAGAATAAAACCATCTGCTCAATCTAAACCTGTCCTGGAACCTGGGGAACATCCAAACAACACGGGAGAGGGATCGACTCAGGTCACCAGAAAGATGAAATCACCATCAAAAACAACAACCAAAGAATCGTTACCAGTACCAATACCATCACTACCACAAGTTCCAGCAGCAGAAACAATAGCAAAAGTCATAACAGGGTAACAACAACAACAACGACAGAATCCATAGCAACTCATCCAGTTCCTTCACAAGTAAAGAAGAATAAGAAAAAAGAAAAAAAGAACACAATGGGAGAATTACTTGAAGGGATGGAGATTTAATTAAATCTCAAAAGACGCAGAGACAGTGTGGAAACCCAAGCAAAAAAATGTGTAAACAGCCAATCTCCCCCAAAGAAAAAGAAATTAATCCCCAGCCATCCTTAGAAGTCATACCACAACAGCTCCAAGCACAATCCCCAGCACAACAACCATTACCTCAACCATCCCTACTAAAAATGACCCCACTTCAACAAACCCTATAGCAACAATCCCCACAGCTTGATATCCCCTTCTCCCCAACTCTCCCCTCTCTTTCACTTTCCAGGCTGTTCTTGCAATTCAGGTCCTTAAATAGACTCTGTAAATAGTCCAGAACAGCCACATTCCTAGTCCCAGCACTCTAAAGCCCGTCGAAGGGCCAAATCGGCTGCTGCTGATAATGACAGTGAATAACTTTAAGGGGTGGCTTTGTGCACTGCGAAAGCTGAGAAGCTTCCAACGGACTTTCAACTCTGTAGAGCACTTAAGCCACTCGCAGATTTTAAAGAAGTTAAAGCTAAGAAAATTTGCAATCCCTACTTGTTCAGGGGTGCACCTATGGTGAACACCTTTAATCGCTCGGCTTGAAGCCGTACAAAGGCAGGCCAGTCGGGGGGACATAAGGCTGGTTGAGTTGAAGCACCCCTCACTTGAGAAAATAATGTTTTTTTTTAATCGGGCCGGTCCCGATGTATATTCACCCTTCTTTTTAGAGGGCCCTTATATTGAAGTACTCCATAGGTGTCGGGAGAGTGTCCAGAGATAGCTGAGTCACCACTGAGCTCGGCACCGGTGCTTTGAGGCAAGCCACTGGGATCCTCACACCTGAGGATTTCAGGTCCATAGTCGACAGTGAGTTAGGTAAAAGGGTTTAATGTCTCTAAACCTGGCGACTTTGAATGCAAGGGGACTGAGGGATCCAAGCAAGTGTGAGCGCCTGCTTGATGAACCTCATAGTAGAGGTTGCTGCAGTGCAAGAAATGCACTTCACTTGCACTGCGGACTCTCAGGGGCTGGAGAACGACTATGTTGTCCTTTTAGCATTCGCCAGCCGTAGAGATTTCTCCGTCAAGTACGTTCACCAGCTCAACTTGGATAGGACCAAGGTAGTAAAGTCAGTAGAATATATGCTTTCCCGGACGGTAGAGAGAGGATTTCCCTCGTCATTGATTAAGCTTAACGGGACATTGAGCGCCAGGCTTGCGAGCGCTACGAGGGATACGTAGTTAGATATAGGTTAAAAAGAGTTCGTAACGAAGCCGTGAAATCCAATGTGCTTGCACGTTAGGAAGAAGAAAGAAGGTTTCCATTTCGGTATATTGAATCGGTCAAGTCGCCGGATAGGTACATGCTCCGGCCGAATCGTGAGATGCACGACGCCTTTTGGGCGCACTTCCATGGTCGCTTCGCTCATTGTATTGACTTCCCGGTTCAGGAGTTTCGCAGATATTTAGCTGACCTCCACAGCCTCTGGGAAGTGGAAACGACTTACTGCGAGGGTTTGGTTACTGAATGCGAAGTCCGCGATGAATTGAAGCTGGCGGGTCTCAAAAAATCACCAGGATTAAATGGTTTGCCCTAAGAAGTGAACTTGAGGTTGGCGCTCATGTGCCTATTCTGACGGATAAGTTCAACCATTGGTTCACTCAGCGAGCCATCCTATGTAGCATTACCAAGGGCTTGATCACATTGCTGAAGAAAGGTGCTGAAGACAACCTGCACTTAGCCCACGCGATCCAAGAGTGGATAGAACAGAGCATCGAAACCTTGCTGATCAATTTACATTAGTCTAAAGCTTCAATAGGGTTGACCATCGGTTTTTGGCGACTGTTTTGGAGACTGCCGGGTTCAAAACCGGAGTAAATGGATCTGCATAATGTCGAACAACCAGCAGGCAGTGGTGCAGGTGAACGGCAAGCACTCAGAGGTTTTGTGATCGAGTGCTCGGTCCGGATCCTTTGGGACCCCATTCCGAATAAATAGGCTTTTTTGTCCGCATTCTTCTTTGTACCCTATCCCTCAATCCAGTCCCACTTTTCTGAAGATATTGGATACTCATCACTCTAATCCATTTTACCTACGCTTACCGAGCCCCATCCAGCGTCTCTTTTGTCTCAGTAGTTTAGTTCCCTCCCCCATTAGCGAAGGTCCACCTTGTTTTTTGGTCTTGTCGGATACCGGAAAACAGTCGACCTTCATATTATAGACGTGGGAGGAGGTCAATCAAACAGGATTTTTTCTTTGTTTTTCTTTCTTTTTTTTTCGGGTTTTTTTTCTCCCATCCCAATCATTTTTATCCTAGGAAATGAAATTATGAATCCGAATTTAAATTAGGGCTTTGATCACAGAGCAGGTGTGGTATTTTGGGGGTTGCAGCGTGTCTGGTAAAGGATGATTACCTCATTGTATTGTATGAATGCGTAAATAGTAGGACAGACTGGGTTCTTCAGCCTTGGTGAGGCAACTAGTCTAAGAGAAGGAAAACTTTGAATTCAAACCTGTTAAACTCCGTTTAAAAATTGACCATGTGTCATATCCTGCCCAAGCGGAGGGGTTGGTAAATATGTATTGCATTGTATGAATGGGCCGGTGAATGTGGCAAGTTAGAGACCCTTAATCAATCATAGTTTAGCATGGCCGATACCTTTCCCCTCCTCCCAAAAGCTTGGGGCTACATGCTCCCCAAAATTGTACTATTTCAGTTTTGGAAATAAAAGTAGTTGTTACAGATTGTATTCAGTTACACTCTGTCTTTTTTTTTGTCTGATGACTGGACATAAGTCCCAGCATTCCTGTGAAGGTATGTCTGATGACTGGACATAAGTTCCAGCATTCCTGTGAAGGTATGTATGATGACTGGACACAAGTCCCAGCATTCCTGTGAAGGTATGTCTGATGACTGGACGTAAGTCCCAGCATTCCTTTGAAGGTATGTATGATGTTCAGTCTACATATTCAAATTGATGTAATACAGAGAAAGGTCAGTTAACTAGGAAAGGAAAATGTGGCATCCTTAGCCTAACGGTTACTGAAAATAGAATCGGCAAATCAAATGAAAATTCTTGACAAGGCTGTTTGCCTTTCATTTAACTCCTCTATACAAAGAAAAGATATGCATTGATTTGTTCGCTCCTAATCCAAACAGGGATAAATAGTTGGGAAAACTAGGTTTTTTACTCTTGATAACTTAGTCGGTCTAAAAAAATTAATTCTAACCATTTTTATGCCGCTTCGGCACTGAGCGCGTGTCATATCCTGGCTTTCTTGGAGGGGTTGGATAAATTGTTACAAAATGAGAATGAATTGTCAGAATGTAAAAAAAAAAGTGTTTTAAAAAGGATCAACAAACCGGAACTGTCAACTAAGGATAAAGCACTTATTAACTTTGAAATTGTTACTGAACGTTAAAACTCAAAAAGTATTTTGATCTACAGTACAGATTTTCTCAGAAAAAAGTCCTTGAAATATAGAGTGGGTAAGGTTTAGAAAGAATGGATTCTGCTCGCTAGAGACAAAACGAATTTTTACAGGACACTCTCGAATAGAGGTCACCTATAAATGCAGTTCATTCGAGAAACATCAATAAAAAGTTAAGCATATGACATATAGGGTCTACA
The DNA here is from genome assembly GCA_963585895.1 of Sepioteuthis lessoniana. Classification (NCBI taxonomy): domain Eukaryota; kingdom Metazoa; phylum Mollusca; class Cephalopoda; order Myopsida; family Loliginidae; genus Sepioteuthis; species Sepioteuthis lessoniana. The sequence goes on from OY757938.1 coordinate 3,573,004, forward strand.
ATCCAGTGATAAGAAAAAAGACTAAACTGATATGAAGTTATATTTTCCCCCAGAGGATCACATAACGGGTTTTTCACTCTGTTAAAAGTAGATAAATGTATACATGTCTTCATAAAAACGTCAAAACTGTACAAACTTATTGTTAAAAACAATCATCTGTGTTTAGCGATATAATATTGTTATTAACTTGTATATTTACAAGAATATTTCGCTATTTTCAAACACTTCCTTTCGTAACAACATCATTCTGAAACACAGGTTGATAGAATGGACACAAAAATATTTCAGACGGTGAAATAATCCAACTTTTTTTCTTGTTTTAATATCCTCTTTTTCATCTGTTTTATTTGCTTTTTATTGTTTCTCAAACAAAACGTTTCACTTTTTCTTTAACGGCGTGTTAAAAAGTCGTAGTATAAAATTGTTGTAATGAAGAGTTAAGCGACAATACTTGAAGTTTGATCAAAAAACGTGGTTCTTCTAAAAAAACTTAAAATAAAACTTGTGTCTAAATAGTTTTGATCACACTGGGTCAGTCTTACTCTAATTTATATATATATATATATATATATATATATATATATATATATATATATATATATATGTGTTTGTGTGTGTGTGTGTGTACATAAATTACATACTCATGCAGTTCGTTATTTACTTGACACGCACACACAAAAATATTGATTTTAGCAATCTGACCTCTCCTAATACAGGTTAATACTTGTAGACATAACAAAAGTTTAAATTTATGTAAGAGAGAGGTAGTTCTTAGATCGAAAAGCGGAAAAAACAAAATGCAGAATTGAAGCGAGCTTTATATATGGGTGATTTATCTGTAAATCTGCCAAGCATGAAAATTCTGCCATCGTCATCTGTTACCAAAATCTGGATATGTTAACCATGTCATAAGCTATAGTAATTTTTAAAAAAATCAAGAAATGTTTATACATTCGTTGCCAACTCGTCCTCATGGTAATATATATGCTGTTTGAAGTAAAGTGTTGTATTCAGGTCCTGGATTAAAAAGACGCATAAATATTCATAAAAATTATATTCCACAGGTGGATATTCCAATGATTCCACACAAAATTCAAGCCACGTATGTCATATTTTCTATAACACTTCTTAAAGGTCTAACAGAAAATATGACAAACATCTGCGATTAAAAATCACTTGAAAGCTTATCAATGTGAATTAATTATTAATCAGGATGTTTGAGTTGTAATATTGGTGGCAAAGACGATTAATATCTGTAAAGATAAGGCAGAAATTATATATATATATATATATGTATATGCATGTGTGTATTGAACTATTTTTACTATCATTTCAGCCAAATAAGTCTTCGTTACCAAAAGTGTTTTTTTTCAATTTTTCAATTATCTCCCATACGTTTTACCAAATGCCTCAAGCTATGCATGCAATTCCCTCGCGACACTATCGGTTTACAGCTGGTATTGAAGATGTAATATTTATAACAATGACAATCTAAAACTTTACTGAGGGTTCTGGAATGCCTATCTTTGATGAACACTTGCATCTTCTTGTACAACTTAATGTCGCATTTTCTCCTGATCGCAACACTGCTTTTGCGTACATGTTGAAGATTGTCAGCGTTATTCTCAAGGATTTTACGTACATTTGTTCTTGAAAAAACAAAGAGAGAGAAAAAAAGAAATAATGAAAGAAAACGGCACAAGCTAACTAACTAAATAAATGGATCGGAAACATCGCATGTTGAATGGTTGGGGTACCAAGTTTATTTTTACTTTCTTATGAGATGAAAGTTATCATCATCATGTCGTCTTACAAGCACGGGTATCCCTGATACTACTCCACCACCCGTCTCTATCGTTCATCGTTACCGGTAGGTATTCAAGGCTACATCCTGTATCGGCACAGAGCTGTTATGTATAGGTTCTAGCTGGTCGTCAAAGCTTTGCTCGTCCATTTAAGGGTGTCAAAAAGAGTACATTGCTTATGAGTTCGTCTTTACTTCTCAGGCAGTGTCCCGCATATCTGGTTCGTCTAATTTGGATGGTTTTCGTGATGGGAGGTAGGGTATCCATTCGGCTCCTTTTTTTTGTGGGGGGAGGGGTATTGCCTCCAGGACTTGTTCAATACAGCTGGCAGCATTTTAGTATAATTGCCATCAAGCTTTTTTCTCCATATGCTTATTTAGCGTCCATATGGTGCATCCATATAGCAGGATTAATACGACATCCGCTCGGAAAAATACGTTTTATTTTATCGGACAGGTTTGACTACCATATGACTGACAGCCAATCGATATCTGTTAATGCTTTTGCTATTCGTCTGTTGATATCATTTTCGGTTGATGAGACGCTGCTTCCGAGGTTGGTGAACTTGTTCACTAGTTTCAGACGACCACCATTTAGTCTGGAAATGTCACCTCTTTGATTAAAGCACATATATTCCGTCTTGTCTGCATTGATATGGTGGCCTATACCTCCTGCTGCTCGTTTCAAACTATATAGCAGGGATTCGGCTTGGGCGGGTGTATTTGCCAGAAGCGCTACCTTATCGACGTAGTCCGCTTCCGCATGAATTTGTGCAGGATAACTTCTGGTTTTTTCCTTTGCCTTTTTCTTTAATTAAATCTATAGACGTTCGAAGCACTTAGCCTAGACAGATAATAAACAGGTATGGGGCTAACGTATCTCCTTGCAGCACACCTGCTACAATGTCGAAAAAGTCTTTATCTCCATCCGGTGAGCGGGCTTTTACTTTCTTCTTTTAATATAACTTCATTATGGCTGCGACGGTTTCTTTGGGGAGACCGTAGGCGATAAGTATTTGCTCCATCTTCCCTCTGCGTATGAAGTCAAATGCCTTGGAGAAGTCTATAAATAATAGTGTTGCCTCGACTTTTTTTGCACGAACACCTTCTAGAATTCAACGGATAGTCAAAGTTTGTGATGTGGATCGATTTTCCCGAAAGCCATTTTGCTTCTTCCTAAGTACTATCTCTATTTTAGATACTATGCTGTTGCGTAAGCAGAGCATTGTAGATCTTAGCCGCGAAGGATGTGTTATACCTCTGTTGTTCTTCGTAGTTCCGAGATCACCCGTCTTGGGGAAAGGTAGGATGCATCCCTTTGTCCATCTGTCTATTGAGTTCCGGTTATATACAGTGTTGCAGTATTTTTTGTCTTCCACACTTCTGAGGGTATTTCATCAAGCCTTGCTGCTTTCCTATTTTAAATTTTTCTTAGTACTTCTTGCATAAGCTGTCCTAGTTTGATGTCTAATTGATTACTAATAATTTTTTGTGATATGTTCATCAGTAACTTTCGGAGGTTTTCCAAGTAAATTCTCGAAATGTTGTTTCTGCAGGTGCGTTCGTTCTTCTTTGCTGTCAGCTTTCAGTTTAGCTCTCGCAGTAATCTTCCTTTTACTCGCTTTATTTACAGTCTAACTTGCAATCCTTGATTGTCTATCTTCAACCGAGTCTTTAATCTTATTGATCTGATTTGGGATATATTCTGTTTGTTCTTTTAGGTATACATTAGTTAGTTCATTTAGTGCCTTTTTAAGTATCTGACCATTGATATTGGTTGGATTCCTCATATTTCCTGTTAATGCAGGGTTTTTTTAACGTCTACACGCATTTTTATAACCGCTAATATCTCCCATAAGACTCTATGTTAAGATCTTTGTTTAGCTGGTATGCATTCTGCTACCGCTTCTATGTGGGCATTGACGAAGTTCTCATATTCGTCATAAGTGTTTCTGATATCCCAAGTGCATCAAATTTGTTTCTTAGTGTTAACGTATATTTATCTCTAATATTCCTGTTGTTAAGCAGGGACCAGTCATAGTGTACGGTTGTGATTGTTCGAGCTGCATTATTTGCTAGGCTCAGTCGTATCTTTGCCGTGATAATACGGTGATCGGAGGAGACAACCACAAAAGAAGAATATGCCTCACAATTCAATACGCAATAAATTTGAAAAATAACTCTACTGTAGTATTTGTCGCTGCCTCCCACCAGACACGACTTGACACAAGGTCAAAAGCCCGAAGGCCAATTAAAGTGGGGATAAAGGGGAGGGGAAGGTCGGGAAGGAGCCGAGACTCGAACCCTGCTTGTCTGTGCTGCTCATCGGCTCACTTAGTGCAATGTGAGCCTGATGAGGCAAGCAGTTTCACGAACCCAAATGTGGGTCCGGGCACGTATGCCAGTTAACGGCTTAAACTAGACGCTTGGTCTAGTGCCGTACAAAGGGGACAAAAGTGCAGCTCGCCCACCCGAAGGTTGCCCAGCCGAAGCTGGGGGCCTATTCGGCCCCGAGTCTGCTCTTGGTTTCGAGCGCCCATCCGGCACGAATGCCAGACGGCCCAGCTAACTCTACTGTGGACATATGCAAAGTTAAAACTTAATACATGTACGGGATGGGGAGGAACAAAAAATAAGGGAAAGAAAAGAATATTTTTTACAAAATATACCTCGGAAGCCATGAGAAGCAGCGTGCTGAGCGTAAAGGCGGACAAACCCAACGACGGGGCAACGGCACGCCTAACCAGATGCTGGGCAGACGAACCCAACAAGTCAACGGCAATGATCAAATAGTTCAATCGGGGAACTACTGGTATTTATCTTTTAGAGTGGCGTTTATGAATAAGAATAAAATATAGCCATCGAAAGATTACCACGATTCATACTCAAACCGCATCGTCCTTCGCGCGGGTAAAAAAAGAACGCGTCCTGCTGAGGTTGGAGCTCTGGCACCAGTGTTCGAAAACTCAGCTATAGAGCTCAAACTAAATGAAAAATTACTTAAATATTAAAGCACAATACAAATAGCGACATTCAACGTTAGAACTTAAAATAGAATAGGCCAACCACCGGAACTGACAGCTTCTGCGACAGATCATAACATTGACATAATGTGAATACAAGAACAGAGATGCCTTCATAGCGGATATATAAAATACCACTATACTGACAATAGATCCAGGTTTGTCTCGGCATTTGTATGGAAAAACTCTGTCAATTTAAAGGTAACCCCAGCAGAACAATGATCTCCTGTTACAGCCTAACCAATTTTAGTAACGAAACGGACCTCATCGCCTTCTATAACGAGCTATCCCCCCTTGTTCGTAGAATCCCCAAACACAACGTTATAATCATTGGTGGATACATGAATGCCCAAATTGGTAAAAACCTCAACCACAAATTCAGCTTACACAACTCACCAAATAGAAATGGGGAACATCTAATATGTTTCACAATGGAAAATTGATTAACATGCCTTAATAAAATATTTCAGAAAAGAAAGGGAAAACTCTGAACCTACACGTACGCAAATAACGCTAAAGTAGATAGACTACATGGCAGTTATAATCAGTTGTTTTTTTTATCATTATATAGTTTTGTTTACGATAAAATATGAATAAAGTAAACCGAATTCCCCTATCTTCTTAGAATTCTGATCAGCAGTGTTATATGAGTTAAGACCATTCTTTGATATTCCTTTTTCTTTAGTAATCTCTTGATTTTGGGTTCATATTCAACTCAGGAAAATTGAACCAAAAGGGCATTAATCATATTTGAAAATATGATTAATGAAATAGAAAAATACAATCATAAAAAATTGTAAATATAGAATCATTATACAAATCTGCCTTTAGAAAATTTAAAAGCTTTTGGACTTAGCGTTGAAATGAAAATGTGTTTTACTTACATATGAAAACATTCAGAGAAAGGGTTTTAGAAAATCTGTTAATAAAGCTAGTTAAGCATATCGTTTTGGGGTAGAGATGTCTAAGAGCAGAAATAAATGGCTCTAGTAAAATGTAAGACAGAGTAAAAAAAGTTACGACTTTGTTTCACAGTTAAAATCGTCAGGTGACCATGTGTTTCACGTGTGCGAATTATTGAATTGAACCACTGTACATTTCTTTTATACAGATCTTGAGTCATACATGGCAAAATATGTGACATTATTCAATCGGGTGACAAATTACAAAGAATATATTTACTTTCATGGTGGCAGTTAAGCGAGTTTTACCCGGTCGTACATTTTATAGCTTAAAAATAAGTTTTTAACAGTCCTAATATATTGTGATATTGCTCTGGGTTTGTTTTTTTTTGTATTGAGTACTTTAAAGGTTTTACGAATTAGAGACACCAGAGGAACCCCCTAGGTTCACGGATCGTCTAATATATGTAAATATGTCATGTTGTAAATAGGATTTTTTAGAGGATTGATTTGCTTTTTTGTCTAGAAATTCTCTTCGGATGTTGAAGAAATATTGCAAGCAAACGTCTTATTATTTCGTTGGGAGCGATTTACCTACAATCAAAGTCTATAGCATCTGTCTGTCTGTTATCTGTCTGAATATTTTCTTGCTTACATGTTCAGGATGAAATTAGACGTGCAAGACTGAAAAAAGTAGAGAAACAGCTAAAGGCTAAGAGCTTGTCACTCCAAAAATGTTCCAAATTATAAACTGCTCGTTTAACACACATATGCACACACACATATATGAACACACACACACACACACACACACACACACACACACACACACACACACACACACACACACACATATATATATATATATATTTATATATATATACACATTCAAGTTATATGTATATATATATATACGCACATTATTTCAATGCATATATATATATATATATATATATATATATATATATATATTCACATTATATGTATATGTGCACATACATATGCACTTATATATATATATATATATATATACAAACAAATATGAGTCTTTACTAATTCTACAACGAATAGAAAACAGTCATCAAATTGCGATCACATTCTATGCCAGGTTTATAAAAACTGTTTTGAAACTTGTATGCCACTAAAATCATTAAACGTGCCTCTGGCTTATTCTTATTTATGAAAAAAAGAATCTGTTCTACTCTTTTCTTTTCACTGACATTTTTGACTAACTTTTTTGTTTAGTTCTACACATGAAATAATCTGAGAAATTCTTATATAGAAATATTAGACAATGGATCTTATTAGCGCGTTGGGGGACTACAGTTTGCCGACAACATAAGATTCATACTTTTAAAACAGTACCAGATTTTGAGCTTTTAGTTCTAGAGTTTTAGATTGAGTCATCCATTCATTGACATTACTTCCAGATCCACTTTTACCCGGAGTGATGGCATATCTTAGATTCCCATCTATACATCATTGTGATTAGTTTAAACATTATTAACATTAGATAAAAATGATTAAAACCACAAAAGTGTTCAAATTATTAGAATTTAACAGGAATACTTGAAAACCTTTAACCGTGGTGAAGAAATCATTATAATTTTTTAGAAAAAAATTATTATTAGAAACCAAATAATTGTGTGTGTTTATTTGGGTTTTATGACATTTCAACTTTTGTAGGTTAATGTCAGTTCTATTTTTATACAAATAAACAGTTCTACATCAAACAATTCAGTTCAGTATAAGTACACAGTTTAATTGTAAAGAACATTTATATTTCAAGGTATTTAGTTTAGTCAAACAGTTTTATTTAAAACAATTCAGTTTAGTTTAAGTGTAATTTTTCTTTACACGCAGTTAAATGCCAAAACCGTGCTATTTCAAACAATTCCTTTCATCATACAAAATCAGTTTCATTTTAAACAATTCAGTGTGGCATTAATACGCAGTTTAAATGTAAAAACAGTTTTATTTCAAGCAATTCAGTTTAGCTAAAGTACGCAATTTAAATGTCAAAACGGTTCTATTTTAAGCAATTTAGTTGTGTTTTACGAGTGAGAATTATTGAATTGAACCGCTCTACATTTCTTTTGTACAGATCTTGAGTCAGGCGTGGCAAAATACGTGACATGGTTCAATCGGTTGACAAATTACAAAGAATATATTTACTTTCATGGTTGCAGTTTAGCGAGTTTTACCCGGTCGTACATTTTACAGCTTAAAGATATGTTTTTAACAGTCCTAATATATTGGGATATTGCTCTGCGTTTTTGAGTATTGAGTACTTTAAAGGTTTTACGAATTAGAGACACAAGAGGATCCTCATAGGTTCACGGATCGTCTAATATATGTAAATATGTCATGTCATAAATAGGAAGTACACAGTTTAGTAAATATGTCATGTTGTAAATAGGAAGTACACAGTTAATTCTATTCGACACATAAATAAGATCCTGTCAGGTACTACCACTCCGGGCCAAAGTGGAGTTGGGAGCGATGAGAATGAAGGGGTACTCTGAATTCCCCAAATTCCTTCAGTATTGGAACCTGGCCTGGATATGACACTTGGGGGTCGGCTATCACCCCTTTACAGTGATGCAGCCGACTGGGCAACTTATTAGCATAACTTATTAGCATGAGGCAGAAATGTAATTTACGAAGCTATTTGCTTCGATGCGGCACAAGGCCGAATGAATGGGGCACCCAATGAGACTCGAACTCACTCTTGCAAGCATGAGACAGAAACACTTGAAACCATTAAACTATGTACAGATTATTTTAAGAGAATAATACTTGAAACCCTATTCTTGTGCATTAATTGTTTGTATTAGATATGAGTACTTGAAACCATATAAATGCGTGCAAATAGATGATTATTATATTGGAATAGTGTTAATTGGCTAGACATGTTAAACAGTCATAAGAAGCATAAACTTTGAACATTCAGAAATGGTTGGTCAATTTCCCGAGTCCGTATCCAGTTTTTAGCATTTACAAAAATTCATTCGATGGGCGTTTGTGGCTGGCAATATTTCGAATTAAATGGCAGACACTAATCAGGTATTTTTCAGTAATTAAAAGATTATTTTCCCACAAAATGCAACGTCAGATTACAACATATTTTAGACTGGAAGGTATTTATTGCATATATCTAGATAATCTAACTAAAAGTGATGTACAATTGTGTATAGATTATTAGTATAGGACAGGAATACTTGAATCTGTAGAAATGTTTACAAACAGTATATTATTAAATCAGAATTGTTACTTGAAACCATAAGATTGTCCCCTTGTCAGTCGAGGCTGTCAAATACGCTGACTTCACTTCTGCAGAGGGATAGGATTCCCTAATGAGTGTTCAGGGTAGGACACTAAACTGTATCCGATTGTGAGTTTGGAAAATGTGGAGTACTCTTTCATGGCCATTATTCTCTGGTCTAATTTGACATGGAGTGGTAGTTCCTGTTAGGGCTGTCAACTATGAATCAAATAAAACTGTTTAATCATTTACAGAGGATAATTATTGTAAGTTATCTAAAACAATACAACCGTGTGCACATCGTTCCTCTTGAATAAAAAGAATCACTTATATTAAATAACAATGCTTGAAACTATTTAACCGTGTACAAACAAATGAGTTGGGAAAACCGGTTTAAAAATAAAGTTGCTTTCTTGGCATTCGTTTGCAAATCAAATATGTAACTGGATTTTGCATAAAAACACTCCACAAGAGTTGATATGCCATAAAGCAACAACCAACAGCGTCACATTGAGAATGAATTATTGTCATTAGTTAGGAATACTTGAAACAATCTAAATATGGTTTGGTTTGTTTGGTTTTATGGCATATCAACCTTTGTAGGTTATTTAACGCCAAATCAATTTTTATGTAAATAATCAGTTCTATTGAAAACAGTTCAGTTTAGCATAAGTACACAGTTTAATTGTGAAAAACATTTCCATTTCAAAGTATTTAAGCAGTTATATGTAATAATTCAGTTAAGTGTAAATACAGTTTTAATGTCGAAAAACAGTTCAATTTGAAATTATTCAGCTAAGCATGAGCACGCAGTTTAAGTGTAAATACGGTTTAATTGTCAAAAACGTTTCTATTTCAAGCTATTCAGTTTACTCAATTCATTTTAGCATAAGTATGCTGTTAGTTCTATTTAACCCATAGATAGGGCCCTATCAGGTGCTGCCACTCCGGACCAGAGTGGACCTGGGAGCGATGGCAATGAAGGGGTACTCCGCATTCCCCAGAGCTCCAGCACTGCTGGAACCTTACCATCAGATTGTTTAGTGTCATATCCAGGACACTCGTTGGGGGTGGGGTCTTACCCCTCTGCAGAGAAGCAGTCGGTGTATTCTACAGCCCCAGCCGACTGGGCAAAATTTAAATGTGTGCAAATAAATTTGTTATCATTAAATAGTAGTAGTTATTTGAAAATATATCACAGCGTTAAAAAATTATTTGTAGACTGATATAGTTTAAGCTGTACAGCTGGGTGAAGATTATTTGTATAAGGTAAGAACAGTTGAAACCATATAACTGAACAAACAAAGTATTATCAAACTGGAAGTCTTACTTAAAAGCATAACTGTTTATTAATTATGAATATTATATTGGTATACTACATCATCCTCATCCTGTCATGCTATCAGCACGGATATCCCTGGCCCTATCTCGACATCCCTCCCTATCGTCCATTGCTTCCAGCAGGTCTTCAGGACTACATCCCTTATCGGCACAGAGCTGTAGGTTCTACCTGGTAATCCTGCCTTTGCTCGTCCATGTGAAGGGGTCCACAGGAGTACATCACTTATGAGCTCGTCCCTACTTCTCCGGCAGGGTCCTGCCTGTCTGGTTCATCTTATTTCGTGATGGGTGGTAGGTTGCCGTATAGCTTCTGCTTTTTGGGTTGCTGCCTCAAGGACTTGTTCAATATTGCTTGCAGCATTCTTGTGTAGTTGCCGTCAAGGTTTTTCTTCATACATTTAGTTAGCGTCCATATAGTACATCCATATACTGGTATCGACACGGCTTGGAAGAAACTGCGTTTCATTTTATCTGTCAGTTCTGACTTCCATATGATCGATAGCCTATCGATAGCAGCCCATGCCTTTGCTAGTCGCGTGTTGATGTCTGCCTCGGTTGATGAGACACTGCTTCCTAGGTAGGTGAACTTGTCAACTGAATATTTGAATTAAGAATAGTTGCTTGAAGTTATAATTGAAACAATATAACTGCTTGCAATAGATAAATAAAAACAAACATCTGAAATGATCATTAAGTATTGATCTACCCAGTAACGTTTAGAACAGGGTGCAACACAAAATCAGTTTTTAAGCTAAGACGGGTCACCATAACAAGAGTATGGTTTTCTATTTAACCATTTTTACCAATGTCATTGGGAATATGTGAAATGTAAACAGCCTCGGTAAGAATGGAAACCTGAGTGGTTGTTTGGTTGTTTTGTTTTACGGTATATCAAAACTTTTCGGGTCATTTAACGCCAAATTAAATCATTTTGATAAAAGTTTCAAACAATTCAGTTTAGTATAAGTACAGTTTTGCTTACACAGTTAAATGATCAAACAATTCTATTTCAAACAATTCAGTTTAACCTAAGTACACAGTTTAGTTCTATTCGACCCATAGATAAGACTTTATCAGGTGCTGACACTCAGGGCCAGAGTAGGCCTGGGAGCGATGACAATAAAGGGGTACTCCGCATTCCCCAAATCTCCAGCATGGATGGGTCCTCACCATCAAATTGTTTAGTGTCATATCCAGGACAGTCGTACCCCTCTACAGAGATGAAGTCAGTGTATTCTACAGCCCCAGAATATGATCCTGAATCATCCATGCCATTAAGTTAACAAACAAGGCTATATATTGGTTTAAATTTTATTATAAAAGGAGCAGTAGAAGCCTACAATTCTATCGGTTTAGAGTATATATAGGTGCTATCATGGACTTAGAAGTTGCCAACAAAAAAATCTATGTGTTTGCTCGGGGTGTGGTCTTGGAGCCAAGCGTGCATCAGCCAAAAAAGAAAAAACAAAAAAAAAGATATCAACGATAGCCTAAAAATCAGAAATATGTTCTTTATAATCCACTTCTGCAAACACCTCAGGCTTTTTTGGTCACACGCATGCTGTTAAATAGGAATATGGAAATTGGCTAAGGTGTTGATTTTTGTTTTCATTATATTCATGTATAATTTCACGATACATAATATGATTCTGTAAATGCTTCCTTCACTTTTTGTCCGGGATTAAAATATTTACTTGGCACCAAAAAAATCTTGCTGAGTAGACGACAATAAGAAAGGAAATCCTAAGAATAAAAATTCAATCTTCCGGCTGGGACATTTTTCTCCCGGTCTATTTTTGTACATTGCTACCGCAAGTTGTAAGTGACCCTAGAGTCATTTACATTCAAAGTCAGCAAGGCTCTAATTACGTAGGGTGTGCGCTGTCCTCCCATTTTCCCACGTGTAAAAACCATAATAATTTTTCTCCTAAATTGGTGATTAAAACATTTCCGTTGGGCCCCTTGGCTATCTGTCTACTGGGCAGATCGTTAAGTCTCACCTCACGAAGCAATCATTCACGAAATAATACTTCTCTTGTTCTACATCAGTCTGCTGAGGTTTCTTTCCCCTCAGGCAGTGTCCATTTTGGAAATAGACATTACAGATAATTTATATCTTTCTTTTGTTCGGGGTTCTTCATTTCTTCACTACATCTGAAAAAGTTGTCTTTTATTCTTCCTGGGGTTGTTTCGTAAATATATTTTTAATTAAAATCATCTGTATTATAAGACTGTAGTCCTTATTAGGCGATTGTGACAGTGTGATAGAAGAATCCTGTTCCTATATCAATCAAAGAGAAAACAAGTGAGATTCAAGAATGAACGGTAACCAACCTATTTTCCGACCTTCCTCAACCGATAACCCAATCACTGTTAAATTTTATATCCCTACCTAATTCTGATATTACAGGAAATATTCGATAAGAAACAGTCGATGTAGCACATTGACTTAGTCGTGATCGAATAAAGGACCAATGTCTAAGAAGGAGGAAGAACTAGGGAGAGGTGGCAGGTACAAATACCTATCAAGTTATCAGTGAATCAAATGCTTACAGTCATTTCATTTGCTTCTTTAACTTAATCAGTTTATTTTACATTATATATACATGCACACACACACACTCCCAAATATATATATATATATATATATATATATATATATATATATATATACGTGTGTGTGTGTGTGTGTGTGTGTGTGTGTGTGTGTGTGTGTGAAGAAAAGTTGAAAAAATAAACCAAATTTGATTAATTTATTATGAAAGTCAACGTTGAAAGTTTCGGTTGTAAAAACCTTCTTAAGGACTTGAAATTCATGAAAACTGTTGTTGAAATAGCTTATTTGATGAAATAACGGGAGAAAAGAAACGTCCATTGCTATTTTAACAATATTCTTCATGAAGTTCAAGTCCTGAGGAAGGTTATTTCAACTGGAACGTTTAACTTTGACTTTCATAATAAGTTTATCAAATTTTGTATGATTTTTTTTCCTCTTTTCTTCATCCTCTCGGATTCATTTCCTTATTTATTTATTTAGATAGATAGATAGATAGATAGATAGATATACGCTTAACCCCTCGGCTATTAACAGGGTGTGACACATGGTCAATTTTTAAGCAATGAAGTGGTGTTTAGTTGGTTGGATTTTATGGCACGTCATCAGTTGTGTTATTTCATGACAAAGATTTTTTCCTTTGCAAATTTTGCTTATAATTGGATGAGTTTGGTTGTTATCTGTTGAAGTCAGCGTTTTTGTTAACGGTTTCGACATTATAGACGGAATGTTGACATCGTTTTGTAGGTGCGGTTTATTGACGTATATTTTTAATTAGAGGCTGATTTTTTTCAAGAAGTTGATTATGTTATTAGGATCTGTCGTTTCGAATAGATCTTTCATATTTTTTGTGTTGTAGAAAGCTCTTCGAATATTGGAAAATTTTTTATCTTCCATCAACATAAACTTTACCGTATATCGAATTCCACAAAAGTATTCCGTTGGAAGTTCCTGTTTTAGTATGGAGGATTGAGTTAATTTAGAGTGGCCTATACGTAGTCGGGATAGGGTGGCCTCTTCTCTACAACTCAAACAAGGATCTGGTTTTCTTGCTTCTCAGATAGGTTGTATTTGGTAGAGCTTTGTGGGTGAATTTTTCTTTCGTAGCTGTTGCCATTTATTTGTTAGAATTTGACTGATTTTAGGTTTTCGGTCTGTGTATGGTATTTGGATTTTTTGTCAGGTTGCATTTCAAATGGTGATTTGGCTGTTGAGTGGGTTGTATGGTTTCCCTGGATTTCAATATGGCTCAGGATCCAGAAGATCATCACCTTTTTGATATGGCTGATGAAGTTTAGAATGTTTACAAGTTTGATACTGGGAGAGTTATCAACTTTTTTATGTAAATGAAAGTTCAGAGAAGGAATCGGAATGGATGATAAATTTTTCTGAATTGATTGTCGAGACAATGTTGAGAACCGGGTTTTGTGCAGGTTTCTGCGGTGTATATGACAGATTCTTTTGGAAGGAATTATTTTTATAGATTGGTTGTTGAATACTGCAACACATTTCCAGTTATGTTCTTTTTGGAACTATCTTTATAAACGTGGAAGTAGTTAGGATTCTTTGGCATATGTTGAAGACTACCTTTTGATATATTAATGGGACAGTGTTCCTTGTGCTGAGTTTGGTTTTGTCGAGGATTATCCCTGGTTGTTAAGTAACTAGCAGGGAGAGCTTAGTTGATGGGGTATCATGGATATTTATCATTGAGATTTCTTCAGTTTCCAGCATGGGTTTCACGCGAGGACCAAAAGGTTTTATTGCCTTTTCTTTTGGTTAAATAGATGTTGTAGTTTGGGGTAGAAAATGCGATGATGAGCCGGGCTGGTTGACAAAGATTTCATTTTAGTGTAAGGAGGTGGAATATTTATAATATGAGATTTACTGTTGGTTTACAAGCCTCGCTGTATAGACCCTCCATTGGGGGTGTTCTGAAGGCACCCAGGACAAGTCTCAATCCTACTTGGTAGATTGTGTTTTGGCATTTCTGAAAATATTCCCTGGCTAATACGTAAATGAAACAACCAGAGGAAATTTTAAAGCGGATTCGAATATAGTTTTAGAAAGGTTTGCTGGTCTGCCTCCCACTCTGTGTTGGGTAATATACAGAGGATTTTCAATACTATACTACATTTTTGGGTATAGGGAGTAGTTTAGGAAGTAGGGGGTGAAGGTTTTCTTTTTAACCGGAAATTATAGTGAGGAATATGAACTGATTGATTACAAATATTTATGTTCTTACAAGCTTAAGTGTCTGGTCGTTATGTATTTTCTTTAAGCTGCAAAAATGAAGGCATTGAGTGTTACTTTTAGAGATTTTGAAGCCGTTTGTGGTTCTCCATTGGTTGACACTCTGCTGAGCCAATCTATCTAGACCTGATATAGAAGTCGTCTCCATATAGGTAGTCATTAATTCAAGAATTCATGCATTTGGTGATGTCTATTTTTAGTTTGAAGAAGTTCGCCGATTTTATACTTCCCCTAAGGGACACCCTCTTAATGATTATGGATATTTCACTGAGTTGATTAGATACGGAGTCGGAATTCCCTCTCTGAGAAGAAATTTTTGATGAAATTAAGCAGTCTGCGTCTCAGTCCCATATTGTGTAGGACCATATTTCCTGGTGGTCTCGTACGCCTTCTTTAAGTCGAAAAGAAACTACCATGAGATGTTTTGGGATATTTAACTCTTTTATCGTCGTAAGCGAGTTCGTATTCCAGTCCCGCTGTTACGTTCACTTTCAGGCAAATAACCTTGGGAAAGGTATGAACCCCCTTATCCTCCCAGCTATGGGTTAAATAGTACCCCTACTGTTCTTCTAGGGAAAAGACTTTGGCATTAAATAACCTACAAAGGCTGATATGCCGTTAAACAAAGAAACCAAACCAAACCAAACCAATGAATCTTTACGATTCTGCTGCCTCATTCTCCGAATCGGTCTCGGAAAGATTTTGTTTTGTTTTGTTTTGTTTTGTTTTTAAATTCAAAAAACCAAAAGACAGTGTTTACGCTTCGCTGGTCTTGAACTTCACCACAAATCACGGAGTTCAACTAAGATTAGGAATTTACCAATGGGAAGAACCATTCGCAATAGTTGAGATGGGGTTACAATACCATATTTACTTGAGCTAGAAGAATGATTTCAAGCCTTTAGTGATTTTATGTTTTCAAAAGACAATACTTATTGCCATACAATTTAAAAGTGATCTAAGTCCGACTCTGTCAACACAAATGAATCCCAATTACCACTTTTTAGTATATATGATATATAAATTGTGTGGACTTTGCCACACGTACAAATTGAAGAATACAGTCAGGACTAAACAAGTAGCTGCTAGGGCTTGAATCGACCTTCTGATTACTTGGGTCGAGACTCTCCACTCAGTAAGGGTCACATTTGTTCTTGTGTTGCATTCTAGCCGAATTTAAGGAGAAATTCTTATCTTATGCCAATAAATTTGAAAAAACTATTATTGTCTCAATAAAGTGCCATAGTTATTTGTATGTAGTAGACACGCTTGAAATTAGGCTACAAAATTCTAGAAAATTCAAAATATCTTACATATAATACGCACTGATTTTTAGAATTTGTTGCCGCAAAAATCAATTTTTATCGGGTTCGTATAGACTAAAATGAATAAGTTGTACATTTACTTGAGTTTCGAGCTAACAAATGGACAGTTTCCCTGAAAAATATCACAAGGTAAGTAAGTAAAGTAAAGTTGTCTCCCTTTAGTCGAGAACGACCTGAAGGCTCCCTTTTCGGTAGCTACTACACCGAGGTGTAGGGGAGGGCACTACTCATTTCCCCAGATTGCTCCACTTTACCCATGATCTTTACCTTATAATGCTGAGTGTTAAGCAAGGTAGCATCAAGTATCATTTTTTGAGTCTTTGGTATGACTCAACCTGCGATTGAACCCAGATCTCCCGGGCCATTGGTGAACACTCTATCCATTATGCCAATGTCCGGCCTTTTACAAGGTTGTGGGAAACAGCTCCCTTAGAGATAAACAAAAATCTAAACCAACCAACGTTCCAGTGGCTATTTATTTATAACAGCATAAAACAGAAGTGTTTGTTAGGCATTCGTTAATTTGTGTAGATTATTGTATACGCATCCCTCGTAGTGTAATGGTTAGAGCGATGGACTGCGGAATCGTAGTACGCGAGTTCGTACTCCAGTGGCGCTATTACGTTCACTTTCGAGCAAATACATTTGGGAAAGGTATGAACCTCCTTATCCTCCCAGCTATGGGTTAAATAGTACACCTACTATTATTCTAGCAGAATGGCTTTGGCATTAAATAACCTACAAAGGTCGATATGCCATAAACAAAGAAACCAAACCAATATTCAGTTTCGGGCAAATACCTTTGGAAAAGGTATGGACCCCCTTATCCTCCCAGCTATGGGTAAATAGTACCACTACTATTCTTCTAGCAGAATGGCTTTGGCATTAAATAACCTACAAAGGTTGATATGCCATTAAACAAAGAAACCAAACTTAACTTCTAGGCTTCAAAATATGAGAAAAATACGTGTTAAATCCGACTAATCACGTTATTCCTATTTTTCAAAAACTATCATTCACTAAACATTAGTTACTATGGATAGATTGGAACTAAGTCATAGCAACGAAGGAGTGACATAACACTTCAAAATTTCGGTACATTTTGATCAGTAATTCTGGCCTTTTTTTTAAATGAACAGAATGTTTTCGTCAGCACATTTTTAATCAAGTTTACCGAAAGCCCTTTCTCTTCCTCACACACATGAAAATCCTCTCATTATTCTTCAAATGATCTCGTGGGTAACTTTAAACATACTTAAAGTGCGACAACGTTCCAGAAGAAAACAAACTCGATGTGAAGTAAACAGAACACTTAGAAGTTAGTGTCAAGAGCAACTCTTCATTTTCTTTTCACTATTTCTGACAATCATTTACAAGTGGTTGCACCTAATGTTATTTTATATTGCGAAGTGACTTTTCTGTTTGAATTCTTTCCATAACGGCTAAGTGATTTGACTAATTTGTAGATTGAGCCAATATTTAATACTGGTGCAAATGTTAATTAACCCTTTTAATGTGGAAAGCTACTAGAGTCACCCAAATACATTTAATGCGTGGGGACACGATGTAATTTCAGTTCACATTACTTAAGAAATTTTCATATTCCTGAAAGTGCTACTTGTTCAATATATTCCCAACCCTTAAAAATAATTGTTAGTCATCAACTTTAGCAATAACAGTCGTTTGTAGAAGTATCAGAGATAAAAAAAAAAAGATTGTAAACAAGTTTGCACGCTATACACACAGTCACACAAGATCCAATTGTTTTCCTTTCAACGTTTTAATTGCTTTTCAGAATTGTCATTGTAAAACACAAATATTTCTTTTCAATTTGCAATATTTTTTTATTTCTTATTTTATGGTCAAAAGTGCATTCCTGCCATTAAATGTGTGGTCGAATCCTCCAAACCAAGATTGTTAATATGATATTTTTCATGGGGGAAGCAAGCTTGGGAAGATCTTCTAAATGTCTTTCAAGTTTCTCACGGATCTCATTATCAGTTGATTACAATGTGAAATAAATACAAAAAATCCATAAATGTTATTTTAGCTGATTGATTTTAACGGCATGTCAACAAAACTAGGGTCATTTTATGCTTAGAGGTGTGTGAATTGCCTTCAGTGAATATTTATCAGATTTAAATTGAAGTCAATCTGATCAAACAAAACAAAATCTGTGTGGTCACGCTTGTTAAACTACAACGAAACACGAGGAGAAAAAGTTACATAAAACAAAACAAGAATGTTGCATGCTTTAAAAAAAACAACGAATGCTGGAAGTAGTATGACACTAAACAGCAGCGGTACGGCCACTTACCTCCCACCTCACAAACCATCTAACTAAGACTAGCAAGATATCCTATTTACCAACCCCTCCGCTCAGGCAGGATATGACACATGGTCAATTTTTAAGCGGAGTTTAACAGGTTTGAATTCAGAGTTTTCCTTCTCCTAGACTAGTTGCCTCACCAAGGCTGAAGAACCTAGTCTTTCCTACTATTTACCCATAGCTGGAGGAAGAATAATTGGATTCATACCTTTCCCAAGGGTATTAGTGCTATGTGAAATGCAATCAGTCTTGTCCAGGATTTGAACTCGTGTCGCCGTGTCCATTTCCTACGACGAGTGGGTAGAGTGTTCGCCAGCGTGTTCGGGAGACCTGGGTTCAATCCCAGTTCGCGTCATACCAAAGACTTTAAAAATGGTACTTGATACCTCCTTGCTTAACACTCAGAAATATAAGGTACATATCAGGGGTAAAGTGAAGCAATCCAGGGAAAGGAGTAGCGCCCTCCCCTACACCTCGGTGTTGTAGCTATTGAAAAGTCAGCCTTCTGGTCGCCAACTTTAATTACTTATTTGTTTTTAAGTAACCAATAATAACCCTTTGTGAGAAGTTACTATTCTTAATACAAATAATTTACAATTATATTTACCCAACCACTCCGCTCGGGCAGGATATGACACAAGGTCAATTTTTTAAGCGGAGTTTAAGGGATTTGAATTCAGAGTTTTCGTTCTCCTAGACTAGTTGCCTCACCAAGGCTGAAGAACCTAGTCTGCCCTACTATTTACCCATATCTGGAGGGAGAATAATTGGATTTACAATTACAATTATATTTACAATTATATTGTATCACTGATTATAGTGGAAGCCCCGGATAGGATTAACAAGGGATAAACGCATTAACAAGATACTTAGTCGCCTCAGTTTCTATGAAAAACAAAAAGTTGCACAGGTGTTCATCGCCTTTGGAGAGTACTAACCAATGTGACTGAAATATATATTACCCATGAGAGGTAGCAACAAACACTTACATAGAATACATATAATTATTATCTTCCCTCTCTAAATTTTAGGCAAAAACCCGGCAAAATGTTATTGAAAATTGTGGAAAATGAAGTTGACAATAATACCAATACTAGTTGGATCCCTTGGAACAATTCCAAAGAATCTGAAAATAGATTGGAGTTACTGGCGATCAGGAGAAAGATTGGAATTGTCCAGAGTAAAGCATTTTTGGGATTGGCTAGATAACTGAGAATAATTCTAGAGAACAGAAGAGATTTGCTAACATCCGGACATCAGTAAGGCTCACTAATGACCACTATTGTGAAACTTACATATTATTATTATTAGTAGTAGTAGTATTACAGAGGATCAAATCTAGTGTTTATTAACTGGAAAAAAACATTGTCACCTAGTGAATTTCGCCATTCCAGTGGACCATGTAGTAAAAAAGAAGGAATGTGAAAAGATTGGAAAATACCTGTATCTTGCCAGAAAACAGGCAAAACTATGAAACAGGAATGGTATAGTGGTATAGACAGTATTTGTTGCCCGTGGAACTGTACCCAGACCTCTCAATAAGAGAATAGGGGGACTGGACATCAGTGGAAGAATCGAGACCATCTAGACCATAGAACCTCCATCATCAGTTAAAATACTTAGCATCGCAAACCTGATTAGACTTACAGTCACTCAGACTTCAATAAAAAAAAAACATCAGTTTAAATTGGTGTGAAAAACATTCATAGAGTTGAAATAATAATGATATCAATCGATATAAATTGCAGGACGAAATAATGTCATAAGCACTAATTATGTTAAAGCAAAATTGTAAATGTTGGCTATGTGGTGATAGAGATGAAACAGTTATTCATATAAAGTAAAATAGCAAATCGGCACAAAAAAAATCCAAGAGAAGACATGAATGTGGAAGGTGATCCACTGAGAACTGTGCAAGACAATAAAAAATGACCTTAATGACATGTGGTATACCTACAAACCAAAATATATGACACTTTTTTTCTTTTAGAAAATTAAAGCATTAAAGAAGCAAAAAAAAAAGTTAAGAATTCCACAAAAGAAACCACACATTTTTATTTGCTAATTGAATTTGGAGGGTGATTCACTGGGAACAAAGGCAAGAAAATTTTTAAAAATTACTTTATATACATGTGGTATATGCACAAACCTGAATATATGACAATCTTTTTCCTTGAAAAAAAAAAACAAAGAGTTAAAAAATAAAAAAAGCAGTTAAGTATTGCTAAAAAGAAACTACAAATTCTTTTTAGCCAATTGAATTTGGAAGGTTATTCACTGGGAACCATGCAAGTAAATTTAAAAAAAAATGACTTTAATGACATGTGGTATATGCACAAACCTGAATATATGACACTTTTTTTTAGAAAATCAAAGCATTAAAGAAGAAAAAAAACAGTTAAGATTTCCACAAAAAGAAACCACAAATTCTTATTAGCCAATTGACTTTGGAGGGTGATCCACTGGGAACTATGCAAGAAAATAAAAAAAATTACCTTAATGACATGTGGTATACGCACAAACCTGAATATATGACATTTTTTTTTCATTTAAAAAATCAAAACCTTAAAGAAGCAAAAAAAAAGTATTCCAAAAAAGAAACCACAAATTCTTATTAGCCAATTGACTTTGGAAGAATAACTTGACAGTATCCGAGGAAAATCAATGAAAAGATTTTTATCAGATGAAAAGGGACAGCACAGGTGTCACTTACCGTCCACGTTAAATAACGAGTCAAACCTCATGTTAGTTTAATCGGTAGAATTCCAAGTAATTATTTTCAGAAAAGTAAACTTCAAAGAATTTTAAAATACTTTTCTCCTGTGAGTCAACAGCTGATAAGCTTTTACCAATCATAGCAGATAAACAGATTTACCAGGCGTGAGGCTGACAAAATAGTATTAAAAAAGACGAACAAACCAATTGGTAACTAAACTGATATCTTTTCAAAGAAATACGGCACATAGGATATATTAATAAATGCAAAGGAAGGAAATAAAAAACACAAACTCAGAAATTATCATAAAATCATACGGACAGCACGGATTCCCTTGGCACTCTCTCGCCATCACACATCTCTTCCCTTTAGAAATTATATAAGGAATATAAGCTTTGATTCGGATTATTAAATTCAAAGTGGATTACATCTGTCTAACAGCTTACATTTAAATCAATACCAAATCTTGCCGAAAACAGGGATTCACTTGACTCTCTCGCAATCCATCTCTATCGGCAATCGCTCTTGATAAGTCCTCTAGATGGCACCCAATGTCTGCGGGAAGCAGATGAATGTAATTTTTTAGTTTTTGGATAACACCGATGTCCATGTTTACAAATCAATAGGAAAATGTCGTTTAATAGTTCGTCCTAACTTAACAATTAAGTTGAGATGCTATGAGAATTAAGTTGGAAATTATTTTTTAAAAGTACAAATACAATTAGAAAGTTAGAAAAAGATAAATTATTTCAAAATAAGAACGTGAGAATTCAAAATTTGCCAAAGACTGAGGTAGATTTTTTCAAACGAAAATTAAAAATATAAATAAATCCTTTTTCCCCTGATGGCTGGGGCTGTAGAATACCGACTGCACCTTTGCTAAGGGGTAATCCCACCAACGAGTGTCCAGGATATGACATTAAACAATTTAATGGTGCGGTTCCAGTGATGCTGGAGCTTTGTAGAATCCGGAGCACCCCTTCATTACCATGGCTCCCAGGTCCACTCTGACCCAGAATGGTAGCACCTGATAGCGCCCTATCTATGGGTTAAATAGAACTAAACTGCGTACTAATGCTAAACTTAATTGCTTGCATTAGAACTGTTTGACCAAACTGAAAAGCTTGAAATAGAAATGTTTTTGACAAACTGTGTACTTACATTTAAACTGCGTACTTATGCTAAACTAAAATGTTTGAAATGGAACTGTTTTTGTCATTGAAACTATACTTACGCGAAACTTAATTGCTTCATATAGAATTGTTCCGACGTTTAACTATGTGTAAACAAAACCTATACTTATACTAAACTGAATCGGTTAAACTAGAATGGTTTGATTAGAGTGAATCGCTTGAACTACAAATATTTTTGACAGCTAAACTGTGTACTCATGCTAAACTGATTTGCTTGAAATAGAACTGATTTGTATAAAAATGGGTTTGGCATTAAATAATCCACAAAAGTTGATATGCCATAAAACCATAACAACCAACTAACTAAATAGATTCTTTGATTTTAACGGCATGTCAGACTGTCTAGGGGTATTTTCATCCTGTGAGATTTATGATTTACGTACGTTCATATTTATACTTTTTCTAGTCACTTAAGTGATATATTGCACGTGATTCCTATGTGATTCCTATCCAAAAAATAAACAAATACATTCGACCTATAGATGGAAACCTGACAGATACTACCTCGCCAAATCAAAGTGGATCTGAGAGTAATGGCAGCGAAAGGGAACTCAAGACTTTTCAAAGTTCAAGAACTAAAGGCTCACCCTTCTGTAAGGAATACAGTCACCACTCTCGGGGCGTAAAGTAAAATAGGTTTTCTTTTCCTATGGATCTTATATATAACTGAAAATAAGTGACTCATTTCAAATGATTTTCTTATTTTTGGGGCCTTTTTCTTGTGACACTCCTTGGAGTGTCTTCGTCAGGAGAAATAACGAGATTAAAAAAAAAGCTTTTAAAACCAACAGAATGCACCAATTATGATATTTTTAAACAATATAAAACAGCAAAGTAGCAATGAAAGTCTTCCTTATTTGTTTTTAAAAAAATTTAACAAAAATAAATGGGGGAGCATCAATTTGGTTAATTGGCTACGCAATTACGATGACAAGTTAATTTGGCGTCACTTGTATGCAAGATGGGCGGCTGGCTCAGTTGTAGAGTTTCGGCCCAGTAATCTGTGGGCGCTGGTTCGATCTCCAGTGGTGGAGATCAGGGTATACTCTGCTGATGAGGCCTAATAAGGTCCAGTGTTTCCGTATGTCGAGCGTAAGTGTTCACCGCATTTTCTGCTCATGCTAATTCAATTCACAATATAAAATACCTCTACTTGGAAATATATAAATTGGTTGTTAGCTGGCGAAATAAATAGATTTCAAAAAGCTTAAAAGCAACAATATCTGGCTATGTTTAAAAATGTAAAATAATAGTTGATATATGCGTAAACAGGATTGTTTAGAAAATACTGTCAAATGCCTGAATTATATTATGAAATAATCATTGATTATATATATATATATATATATATAATCAATGATTATTTCATAATATAATATATATATATATATATATATAATATAATATATATATATATATATATAATCAATGATTATTTCATATATATATATATAATCAATGATTATTTCATTACGAATAAAAACTGTCAGAAGATATTTTTGTGGCACTGAACTTTTGTAAAGCCAAAAATAAAGAATTTATTTTTAAATTTTTTATTGGTCTTTAGGGAACTATTTCTTTTGACATTCCTCAGAGAATCCTTGTCAGAAAAGATTTTGTTGTAAATAAAAAAGATTATGAAAAAAGTAGAACCAAAACTGTCCCTTTTATGTTTTTTTTTTAAATAAATTAAACGAAAATATAAAAACTGTTTTTGTCTGCACAAATTTGGCTGTAAATAGATTCCAAAATCCTAATATTCACCAATGATCTAGCTGTGTTATAACATTTCTAAACAGTTTTCATTATAAACGTCTACACAAGCAGACTTGTCCCCAAAATGGTGGCCGACAGCAAAATCCACTGTTTTTGTATGAAGACATGAAGGTCATAGGGTCATGGAATGGACAATTTGATTCTATTTTCAAGCTTTTGTTATATTCACTCAAGATATACGAAATCGCACCATCACGTATTTTTTCAATAATTGGTTGATTGATTATGCTTTATGGCATGCCAACCCTTATAGGTAATTTAATGCGAAATGTTGTTTCTACATATATATCAAATATATATGATCAGTTTCTCGGTAACAATTTTTAAACAAGTCAGATCTCGTTTTTTGTACATAGCTAAATAGTTTGTTTGATTTAGTTTGGTTTTATGGCATAACAATTATTGTAGGTTATTTAATGCCAAATCCAATTTTATACATATAAACAGTTCTATTTTAGACATTTCAGTTTATCATAAGTATAGTTTTTTGTTTACACTCTGTTAAATGTAAAAATAGATCTATTTGAAGCAATTCAGTTTAGCATACTAAAACAGTTCCATTTCCAACAATTCAGTTTAGCATAAGTACACAGATTAGTTCTATTTGACACATAGATTGGACCCTATTAGGTGCTACCACTCCGGCAAAGAGTGGACCTGAGAGCGATGGCAATAAAGGAGTAGTCCGTATTCCAAAAGCTCTAGCATTACTTGTACCTCACCATCAAATTGCTTAGTGTTATAACCAGGACACTCGTTGGTAGGGGGTCTTACCCCTCAACAAAGAAGCAGTCGGTGTATTCTGCAGACTCAGCCGACTGAACAAAGTTTAATAGTTTCAATTATTATTATTTAATACAAATAGTTGGTGCAGAAGTGCAGTCAGCGTATTTTTCGGAACATGCTGAATGAGCAGCTTATAATTAATACAGTCAACTGGTTTACAAAAAGCTTTTGTTTATAAAAATATATTTTGGACGAAAATCCTCTGCTAAATATCAGAAGAAAGAGGTCCCTACGAATCTATAAAACGATTTTAATTGAGTCCAATCTTTTTTGTTTTTAATCACTCAAATTTAGTCATAAATTATTTGTCTCACTCATTATTTATAATATGTAGTTTTACGTTAGACTTGTTTAAATAATATGACACTGGTGCAGATTCGTGTGACAGATGTTTGACCTCGTGGTCAAATAACTTTAGTTACAACGGAAACTTTGACAAACAGTTGCAAGGTCATTAGTCAGTTCCTTCTTGTGTGAGAATCAAAGGTCCCTTGTTTAAATAGGTTTGGTCGGCAGTTGGACTGTTTGAGTGAGAGATATCAGGTGATAAGAAAAACAATACCTGAGATTTAGTTAGATCCAAAAGTCAAAGTTCAGTAAAATAAGTTTTTACGGGCAGAGCTTGAAATCCAGGGGGTGCTGAAGACTCTATAACTAGTTTTAAGGAATCATTTCATTTTTTTTTTTTTTTTTTTGTTAAACATCCGACATGGTAATACGCGTGATAACCCGCTCGGAAATTCTTACCCTGACCAATTGGCAAACTTTTACGTAGATTTTTCGATAATCCCCACAATACCATTGTTATATAACTGACTTGTTTAAGTGAAATAATGTCATGCTACCATTCTTCACATCTGAACCACATGAGTGGGGTATATCTCTTTTTTAATGGAAAAAAATATTTCATGACAAATTTTTGTTACATAGCATTCAAAATATCTTCCACAATTGGTCAGCTTAGAATTTTCTTTCCGTGGGCCCTATTTGAATTTCATTGATTTTGTGGGGAACGCATTTATCGAGTTTTTCATCTTGCCCATTTTCTCGAGATTATCCGATGTTGTTGAAATGCTGTCACCCATTCCTAATATATTTTTCTGACACTTTGACGTGTGTTTTGTTCAACAAGCATTTTCAGATGTTGTTTGTCAATTGCCAATAGGCGTCTTCTATCTTGCTGATCTTCAAGATTCGTATCCTTACTACGAAACTTCTGAAACCAGTACCGTACTGTCTGATAAGAAATGGATCCTTCACACTATGCGTTCTTCATATTGGCAAATCTTTGCGAAGAATTATGACTAAACTTTATCTCGTGAAAAATGTCAAAGCATTACTTCTCATGTTCATGATAAAAGGTATATAACCTTCAAAATCATATTCTGAAAGAAGTGACGGAAAAATTGATAGTGAATAACTACCATAAAAATAATGAGTAAAAATATAATTTATATAGTTTATTCGAAAATCTGACAATATTTTCCGAACGACCTAATGCAATATAAATACGATCTCTGACTTTTCAACAAGAATGTACATGAGTTATCCTGCTCTTGTTATTTATTTCTATTATTTGATAAGAGGAGAAGTGAGAGAAAAATATTAAGGCTTAAGTTTAATAACTTGAGCACCATCTCAAAGTTGATATTTGAAAATTGTTTTGAAATTCTAATTAGGCCCTTGAAAAGTGGAAAAATTGCCCGAGAGGAAGAAGGACTTCTGAATGCTAAATACCAAAAATTAGAAGCAAAATGAATATTAAATAGAAATTAGTGGTGACCAATGTCAACAATGTTAATTGGACTCATA
Source organism: Sepioteuthis lessoniana (assembly GCA_963585895.1). Classification (NCBI taxonomy): domain Eukaryota; kingdom Metazoa; phylum Mollusca; class Cephalopoda; order Myopsida; family Loliginidae; genus Sepioteuthis; species Sepioteuthis lessoniana. The sequence continues at coordinate 3,600,083 of OY757938.1, forward strand.
CTTTTAACTTATTTTACTGAATGCATAATTTATTTTATAAGAAATTTAGTATTCAACAACATTTTTTTCTAAATGCAATTCATCAAATTGGACACTTTATGCATGAAGTTTAATCATTCTACAAAAATCAAAACAATATTTTTTGGTAGTTTTCGAAACACATCTCCTTGAACCAAGTTAAGCACTTAGTCACCGCTAGAATCTTTGATGTGTACTGCTAAATGTCTAGGTCAGTCAAACAGATAACGCACACACACATACACACTCACACACACACTTAGATGTGGCTCAAATCTTAAGAGTCCGATGTCCGATGTCGTATTATTAAATGTCCCTCATATAATATTTTAATCAACATAACAAATATTATTTCATTAAGGGTTTTCGGACTATTGTCTTCATCTTTATTGCTATTTCCACGTATCGGCAGAAACGTTGTGGAAATAACAATAAAGATGAAGACAATAGTCCGAAATCCGTTAATGATAAGAATCATCAAGCTTCGTCTCAAAAATTTAGACAACAAATATCTATTGTTAAAAATCTAACTGTTACGTTTCACCAAAAATTTACATTCTTTGAAAAACGGGAAATAAAAACCTGTGAGATTTTTAAAGATTACTTTTATCATTTAAGCTGAAAAACTATTCGCCTGAGTGATGTTATTAGAAGGATTTTGCTTGATTTTATGGCCGATTTTCCTGTGTCCGAAATAACTCGCCAAGTTATTTTTCTTTTTCATGTAACATTATTATCATATTTACCAACCCCTCCGCTCGGGCAGGATATGACACAAGGTCAAATTTTTAAGCGGAGTTTAACAGGTTTGAATTCAGAGTTTTCCTTCTCCTAGACTAGTTGCCTCACCAAGGCTGAAGAACACAGTCTACCCTACTAATTACCCATAGCTGGAGGGAGAATAATTAGATTCATACCTTTCCCAAGGGTATTAGTGCTATGTGAAATGCAATCAGTCTTGTCCAGGATTTGAACTCGTGTCGCCGTGTCCATTTCCTACGACGATAACCATTACACCACGGGCACCATAATTATGAACACAGCAAAATTCATATAAGTCAACATTTTAAGACATGCAAAAAAAAGCAAAGCTACAAAATTTAGTGAGTAAAATGATTAGCATGGTTGTTCAAATTAGAAAGTTGCGTCAAAGACAAAACACTTATTCTGGGATCATATTTATTGCTTCGAAGTAGATAGACTTGAGAGAATAGATCTTTGTTCACAGTCCGAAATGCCCTACTCCTGGAGACTTCACTCTTATATTAGCCAGAACGCTTATGATTTGAACGAGCCTATATTTAGGAAGCAGCGTCGCATCAACCGAAAAGGACATCGAAACGAGGTTAACGAAAGCATGGACAGCTATCAATCGGCTATCGATTATATGGAAATCAGACCTAACCGATAAAATGAAACGCAGTTTCTTCCAGGCAGTGGTCACATCGATACTGCTATATGGATGCACTACATGGACTCTAACAAAACGGCTGGAGAAGAAGCTAGACGGCAATTACACAAGAATGCTGCGAGCAATCTTGAACACCCCCACAAGACACCAACGTGACGGCCACCTGCTTCCAATCACGAAAACTATTCAAGTTAGACGAACCAGACATGCAGAACACTGCTGGAGAAGCAGGGACGAACTCATAACTGATGTACTCTTATAGACCCCCACACATGGCCGTGCAAAAGCAGGACGACCAGCACGAACATACATTCAGCAACTATGTGAGGATACAGGATGTTGTCCTGAAGACCTGCCTGAGGCGATGAACGATAGGGAAAAGTGGCGAGAGAGGGTCAGGGATATCCATGCTACCCACACGACATGATGATGATGATGATATTTACTCCACGAAAAGATGTTTTCCTCGAGTAACCTTTTTTACAATTTAAAACAGTAGAATATCGAGTTTTACATATGGGAATATTTTGTTCTTGTGCCTTCGTTCGTACACTGTCACTCCACCGTGTCTTTCTTTGCAGCTTTTGATCGAAGTAAACGAGGCTAGGACGGGTTCCTCAAAGGAAGAAAAAAGCGAAAGCAAAGTTTGAGGATCTGTCACTTTACAGAAGGGTGATGTATGACACCTCACAAAATGGATGTGTTTGTATGTGAAGTTCTACTTGGCTAAACTGACACATTTGGTTTTACGTCTTGATGTGTGCGAGTACTTGTATCACTCGCTACTCTAGTCGTTCTCCGTTTACCAACTGACTGTACATATATATATATGCAAGGATGAATCTTTCATTATACCCGGGAATTCATATGTGAATAGAAGTGAATTGATAGAAGTGAATGAGTGATTCAGGCGCAAAATTCGTACGAGTAAACACATACACGTTCATCCATGCCCACAACATACATACTCAGCGATTGCTCACACACCCATAGACAACTATATCCAGGTCGATATATATATATATATATATATATATATATATATATGTATATATATATATATATATATACGTGGTGCTTTCAATAAGGTTCCCGACTTTTTTGTACAGGCATTTAGAATTGGCGTAGACTCTTGAAAATTCAGTATGTTATTGCTATACATGTTATAGGACGACTGGCCAATTTTTATGATTTCAGATTCAAATCAACAGCTACAGCAACAATTGGAATACACCCTACTGAAGCCTGATTGTCACAGCTGGTGAATTTCAAAAATGCAATCTGGACGTGAAGACACTTTAGAAGAACGATATGCAATAAAATTCAGTTTTGAAGTTGGAAAAAATGCCACAGAAACGTATGGAATGCTTCAGACTGCTTTTGGAGCATCTTGCATGAATCGAGCATCAGTTCTTGAGTGGCATGAGATTCAAGGAAGGCTAGGAGTCTGTGAGGGATGATGAGAGGTGTAGGAGGACTAAGGCAGTCAGAACAGCAGAGTTGATTGTCCAAATAAATAATTTCATGGATAAGGACTGTCGTCTGTCTATAGAGACAATAAATGCACAGCTTGATGTCAGTGTGGGTACTGTTCACACAATTATTTGCGAGGAACTGAAAATGCGGAAGATTTCGCGAAGTTTGTCCCAAAGCTGCTCAAAGAAGATCAGAAAGAAAGACGTGGTCATTACAGCAGGGAGATGGTCGAGCTGATCAATTCAGATCCCACAGTTCTTGATGTTATGGTGACCTGCGATGAAAGCTGAATCTATTGCTATGGCCCAGAGACCAAGAGACAGAGTTCCCAGTGGAAGCATGCTGGCTCTCCAAGATCCAAGAAGGCCAGACAGAGGAAATCCACCCACAAACTTTTGATGATCTCTTTTTCTGACAGCACTGGCATGATCTACATGCACTGGGTTCCCATTGGACAGACAGTCAACAAGGAATACTATGTTGAGGTTTTAAGCGAGTTCAGGATGAGATTCCATCGGAACAGGCCAGCACTCTTCAAATCGGGTCAGTGGCATTTCCAGCAGGACAATTCACCAGTCTACAACTCCATCCTTGTCACAGACTATTTGACCAAGATGGGCCTCAAGACAGTTCGTCACCCTCCCTATTGTCCAGACCTTGCTCCCTATGACTTTTGGTTATTCCCTAAGCTCAAAGGGAAAACTTATAGGCTGTCATTATGAGGCAATTGAGGGGATGAAAGAGGCTGTGACGACGGACATTGACATGCTCACACCTGAGGACTTCTATGGGGCGTTCCAGAAGTTGTTGGAACGGTACAAAAAGTGCATTGCAGCCGGAGGAGATTAATTCGAAGGAGACTAGAGTTTCATGTGTATACTGTCAATAAAAGTGCCCATACGAAATAAGACTGGAAATTTATTGTAACTAACTCGTATATATATATATATATATATATATGGTCAATTTAAAAGTATGTATATGTATGTATACACACAAGTATATACATACATTTATTTGCCTTCACCTACTCATCTGTCCACCGTGATATACATACATATGCACATACATGTCTATACCTACTTCACACATATTAAACGTACGCTTACACACACGCCTGTGTGGATACATTTTGGCGTATATATATATATATATATATATATATATATATATATATATATATATATATATATATATATCCACACCCATGGTAAACTCACAAACAGACATATATATGCACACACAAATATCTCACCCAATATACTGCCACACCAAACGTCCATTCTGTCACAGACGAACAACTTTTTGTTTTTGCTTATTTCACCTGTTTCTGGTGTATTTGTTCTTTTCCAAACACTAGGCAACAATAGTCCTTTCGATAAACTGGGGATGAAAGTCACCCATATATATTCAAACAAGAATTGAATATGGTTGTTCAGTAGTCCAAAGAATTGCAGCCTCTGATAATTATACTTGATATCTGTCTGGCAGATGAAATAAATTCGATCTAGTGAATCATTTTCTTTCGTTACAAGGTATTTTTGGTTTGTCGATCTGAAAAGGACATTTTGAGGAGTCACATCTTTATCGAGACAATTTAATTAAGATTCCTCTGAGTACGAATCACCACCAAGACTCATCCATCTACACCACTTTAAAAAAAATCAAAGAAAGAAAAGAAATTGTACCGATTGTACCGTCATGAATGTTAGGACGTTATGAACTGTATCAGAGTGAGTGAGTGTATTTAGACCTATAAAAATCAGTCTTCTTCCTAACCTTTACTTTAATATGCGACGGAATATATTGTACTAACCCTGAAAAAATATGCAATTAGCACTCTTATAGAACTTTCACAATATTTTTTTTTCTAAATTTTAAAATCAAAATTCATTACAATTTTGATATTATTTCAATATGCAATGATAGTTCTTATGTATGTATTGCACTTTCAGCTGCTATTAAGAATGGGTTTACACCATTTAACCCTTGATATCACAAATGCTGGCATTTTTATTTTCAGTCTCATTGAAACAGATTCGTGCGGGGAATAGGTTTCGCTTAATTTATTTACTGATACAGCGAAATTCGTGGGTAATTTGATTCTAAAGAAAAACAGTAGTGTTACTATTTAACTCTTTGTTCATATCTTACCCATAGTATTAATCTGTAGGTGAACGTAAAAAGCAACTGAAATTTGAGCTTGCTTCGATGTTGCAGTCCAGTGTGTTAATCTTTACTCCACGGAGACCCACAAGGCTAGATCAGGGAGCTAGTGTGAATATGATTGTATATTCTCCCGACCAAATAATGATAATATTTATTATTGACTTGGCTACAAATAAACTTTATCTCCTTGAAATAATCTCTTGATTAACCACACAACAATGAAGACGTTGTTACCACACCTTGAAAGAATGGTGGAAGTTCTTATTTGATACTGCTTTCAATTGGTTTATGGCGACTAAAAGCAGGTTCTGAACATTTCACTTTCGGTATCAAAAGTGATGTCATTTATTTTTTAATCTCAAAAAATCCATAGATCTGGATCAACACGCCGATATGGGTATGGTTATCAACTACCCCTGGCAAATATGAAATTAGGATGTTCCGCTATTTTTTTTTTTCTTGTTATATTTTATTTCGGAGTAAATAGACTCATAAAAAGTAAGACGCAACATATTTTTCTTTAAGAGGTTTAAAATCGGGCTTGATAAAATATTCCTTAAATTATTTAAAATAAAACTATGATTTTTTCTCAAACCATGCCGAATATAAGATATAAGCTTCAGTGAAGGAAAAAGAAAAGAAAAGGAAGAAAAGAAAAGCAAGAACAAATGAAAGAAAATGAAAAATAAAGAAAAATAAATCAATCCAAAGAAAATGTGAAGACAGAAACCAATGAAAAAAGATGATGAAAATGAGTTAGAGGGGACGAAAAATAAAAAGAGTTAGAGAAAAAAACAAAAAAACATTGAAGTAACAGAGAGAAGGGGAAAAAAAAGCAGAAAAGGAAATATCAAAGAATTATTATGCAATTAACGTCTATATATTTCTCATCAGAAATGGCTTGATTACTTAAGCAGGAATCGGCATTTTTACTAAAGGTCACAGTGTAGTATCTGTTTTCTGTGTCCAAACTCAAAATATCGTTCCCGCTACTTCTGACTTGTTTACCAATAGAAATTCCACCGTTATATAAAAGAAGTATAAAATATAAAGATGACCCTCACGTAAAAAAATTATATATTACTAAAAGCTATGCATAAATATACATATAAATTCATATATACACATATACTTGCTCATATATATATATATATATATATATATATATATATATATATATATATATATAACACACATATATAAATACACTCACACCTATATATATATATATATACCCCTATATATATATATATATACACATGCACATGTACACACACACAAACACACACACACACAAATATATGCATACATATATATCTATAATTATTAAAATTATAATTGTTCTTACATATATAAATTTTACAAAATTAATCAGTATAAATTTGTAAGATAGATGATAATAACAGAAAAAGAAAATCCTGTTACCCTAATAATGAGGTTTCTTACTAGGGAGTAATTAGAATATTTCCAAAACGTTCGTAAATCTCAGTGCACAAGTGCGTTTTTTAATGATATGTTAAAGTTTAATTATGGTCATACAAATGTCTGTCCGTCTGATCGGTACAGGCTAAGTCCGTTTCTTCAGTTTTTAGGGGAGTAAACCATAATAAATCTTATTTTGTTTGGATGATCATAACCTGCTTCACATGAAAATTCTAATAACAGACTTAACCTATTGTAAATATCTGGAAATATCATCATCATCATCATCATCATCATCATGTCGCGCCGCCTGCGCGGATATCCCTGACCGTCTCTCGCCATTTCTCCCTATCATTCATCGCCTCCGGCAGGTCTTCAGGGTTACATCCCGTGTCCTCACACAGCTGCTGTATGTAGGTTCGTGCTGGTCGTCCCACTCTTGCACATCCATGTGTGGGGGTCCACAGGAGTACATCGCTTATGAGCTCGTCCTTGCTTCTCCAGCAGTGTCCTGCGTGTCTGGTTCGTCGAACTTGTATAGTTTTTGTGATGGGGGGCAAGTGTCCGTATAGTTGGAGTCTCGTGGGGTGTTGTCGCCAGGACTTGTTTAATACTGCTCTCAACATTCTTGTATAATTTCCGTCCAGCCTCCTTTCCAGCCGCTTCGTAAGCGTCCATGTGGTGCATCCATATAGTAGTATCGACACAACCGCTGCCTGGAAGAAACTGCGTTTCATTTTGTCAGTTAGGTCCGACTTCCATATGATCGAGAGCCTATCGATAGCTGTCCATGCCTTCGTCAGTCGTGTGTCGATGTCTTTCTCGGTTGATGAGACGCTGCTTCCTAGGTAGGTGAATTTGTTGACTAGTTTCAGAGAGGCTCCGTCTAGTGTGGCAATGTTGCCCGTTTGGTTGTAACACATATATTCGGTTTTGTTTGCATTGACATGGAGGCCAATGCCAGCTGCGGCTCGTTCCAGACTATGCAGTAGTGTCTCTGCTTGATTAGGCGTATTCGCTAGTAACGCCAAGTCATCAGCGTAGTCGGCGTCCGTGATTGTTTTTGCGGGGTACCTTTTGCTTCTTCTCTTAGTCAGCTGGAAGCCATTTTCTCTGATTTTGTCGATCGAAGTCCTAAGCACATAGTCTAGACAGATGATAAAGAGGTACGGGGCTAGTGTGTCTCCTTGTAGTACTCCTGCAACAATGTCGAAGTATTCCGTGTCTCCATCTGGTGAACGTACTTTCACTTTGGTGTTTCTGTAGAGAATCATTATCGCTGCTACGGTTTCTTTTGGTAGGCCGTATGCTAGTAGGATTTGCTCCATCTTCCCTCTGTGTATGGAATCGAATGCCTTGGTAAAGTCGACAAATAGTAATGTCGCCTGTAAGTTTTTTGCCCGAACGCCTTCCAGGATTCTACGGATGGTCAGTATTTGTGAGGTCGTGGATCTATTTCTCCGGAAGCCATTTTGGTTTTTCCTAAGGATGTTGTCTATTTTGGGTTCTATGCGGTTTCGTAGTAGGGCATTGTAGATTTTGGCTGCTATGGATGTAAGTGTTATCCCTCGGTAGTTCAAGAATCTGGAAATATATATATATATATATATATATATATATATATATATATTTACACACCTACACACACACACACACTACCTGTCAAAAGTATTTGGCTTCACCAAAAAAAATTCATTTCTCATCCTAAAAGTGTTATTTTTAAAGAAATAATTTAAGTATCACACTGTTTTTTTTATTTATTATACAAAGTACAAGCTTCCTCTGTATCTTTGCCCTAAATATAACAAGATATCTTTTGAAAAATTGATTTGAAGGCGTTTTTCTTCTTTAGGACTAAAAATAAAAATTCCCAGAACTACAATTAATTATGCTGTCAGGTGACATCTGGAAACGAAACCAAAAGTTGAGCTGGTAGAGCAAAGACTGCAAAAAGGGCAGAGGACAATTTCATCTGAGTCACCAGCTTGTATGACAGAAGGCTGACTGCCGCAAACATTACTGCACAACTGAACTAGTGTCATGAAAAAAATTTCAACATCCACTGTCAGGAGAAAACTCTGTGAAGATGGCCTATATGGCAGAATTGCAGTCCAAAGACCACTGTTTAGGAAGCAAAACAATGTCAAAAGTTTCTAGTGGGCCAAGGTGCCTAAAAACTGGCCAATCGAGCTGTAGAATAAAGTTCGAAATCTTTGGTTCAAATAGGAGGGTCTATGTGCGACGAAGACTTGGTGAAATACCTGCAACTCCCTATATCGAATGAACCATGAATCTTGGAGAAAGCACTGTAATGGTGTGGGGAGATTTTGCTAATTGCAAAGTCAGGAATTTCCACCAGGTGATGGTCAAATTGAATCAGATTGGCTATCAAAGCATATTGCAGCATCATGCAATCCTATCAGGAATGTGGCTTGTGGGTCATCAAGGATTTTTATTCATGAAAGATAATGACCACCCCCAAACAGACTAGTATACTCTGCTAGAGGTTGATTAAAAGCAGAGAGGAACAGTACTTCCTTCATTCAATCAATCAGTGGACTTAAATCTTTTTAAATGGTGTGAGATGAGCTTGACCGAAAAGTCAGAGCAAAACAACGCACAAGAGCGGCTCACCCCTGGCAACTCTGGCAGGAAAGCTATTTTCAGTCCACCTCCAGTCTTTGGTCGAAAGAATCCCGAGAATCAGTAAAGATGTGAGAGCGCCCAACGAGGAATCATTTTCATGAATCAAATGTTTTAGAAGTTTTTATGTGTTTTTTTTTTAAATTTTGATCAGATGTGGCTTAAGAAGACTTTTTTAGGGTTGCCAAACACTTTTGACTGCTAGTAATCATCATCATCATATCGCGCTGGTAGAACGGATATCCCTGACCCTCTCTCGCCACTCCTCCCTATCGTTCATCGCCCTAGGTAGGTCTTCAGGACAACATCCCGTATCCTCACATAGCTGCTGAATGTATGTTCGTGCTGGTCGTCCTGCTTTTGCGCGGCCATGTGAGGGGATCCATAAGAGTACATCTCTTATGAGTTCATCTCTGCTTCTCCAGCAGTGTCCTGCATGTCTGGTTCGTCTAACTTGAATAGTTTTCGTGATAGGGGGCAGGTGGCCGTACAGTTGGTGTCCTGTGGGGTTTGCCGCAAGGACTTGCTGAGGATTGCACGTAGCATTCTTGTGTAATTGCCGTCTAGCTTCTTCTCCAGCCGTTTTGTTAGCGTCCACATAGTGCAGCCATATAGCAGTATCGATGTGACCGCTGCCTGGAAGAAACATCGTTTCATTTTATCGGTTAGGTCTGATTTCCATATAATCGATAGCCTATTGATAGCTGTCCATGCTTTCGTTAACCTCGTTTCGATGTCCTTTTCGGTTGATTCGACGCTGCTTCCTAGGTAAGTGAATTTGTCTACTAGTTTAAGAGGGGTTCCTTCTAGAGTGGAGATGTCCCCCGTTTGGTTATAGCACATATATTCCGTTTTGTGTGCATTAACGTAGAGGCCTATGCTTGCTGCTGCTCGTTCCAAACTATGCAGAAGTGTTTCGGCTTGGTCAGGTGTATTTGCCAGTATCGCTATGTCATCGGCGTAGTCGGCGTCGGTAATTGTGGTTGCGGGGTACCTTCTGCTTCTTTTCTTCGTCAGTTCGAAGCCATTCCCTTTGATTTTGTCAATCGATGTTCTAAGTACGTAGTCTAGGCAAATGATAAAGAGGTACGGAGCCAGCGTGTCCCCTTGTAGTACTCCTGCTACAATGTCAAAGTATTCTGTGTCTTCATCCGGTGATCGTACTTTTACTTTAGTGTTTCTATAGAGAATCGTTATTGCCGCTACGGTTTCTTTAGGTATGCCGTACGCTAGTAGGATTTGTTCCATCTTTCCTCTGTGAATGGAATCGAAAGTCTTGGTAAAGTCGACAAATATTAATGTCGCTTGTAGGTTCTTTGCACGTACACCTTCAAGGATTCTACGGATGGTTAATATTTGTGAGGTCGTGGATCTATTTCTTCGGAAGCCATTTTGGTTTTTTCTAAGTATGTTGTCGATTTTGGGTTCTATGCGGTTTCGTAGTAGGGCATTGTAGATTTTGGCTGCTATGGATGTAAGTGTTATGCCTCGGTAGTTTTTGGCTAATCCGAGGTCCCCCTTTTTAGGGAAGGGGAGTATGCGTCCCTTCATCCATCTATCTATCGGATTTTGATTGTATACTGCGTTGCATTGTCGGAGCAGTATGTCGTCGAATTGTCTGGTCTTCCATACTTCCGGGGGAATTTCGTCCAGCCCTGCAGCTTTCCTATTTTTAATTTTTCTGAGAAACGAGTGGAGTTCTTCTTGTGTGAACGGTCCTAGTTTAATGTTTAATTGTTTGCTAATTATTCTGGTGATTGGTTCATGTGTTATTTTTGGTGGGTTTCCAAGTAAGTTTTCGAAGTGCTGTTTCCACAGTTTTATTCTTTCTTGTTGGTTTGCTGCTTTCAGTTTTGCTTTGGCTGTGTTCTTTCTTCTGCTCACTTCGTTTATTGTTTGCCAGGCTATTCTAGATTGTCTATCTTCCACCGAGTCTCTAATCTTATCTATCTGATTTTGAATGTATTCTGTCTGTTCCTTTATATATATGCCTGCTAATTGATATTGTGCCGTTTTTAGTTTTAAGGCATTTGTGTTTGTTGGGTTTTTTCGATAGTTTTTGGAGGCTGTTTTCACTAGTGCACGTTTTTCTCTCTCCGCTAAAGTTTCCCATAGGACTCTATATTTAGTTTTAAGTTTTGTTGGAATGTATTTTGCTGCTGCCTTGAGGTGTGCATTGACGAAATTTTCATATTCGTCGTTTGGTGTACTTTTTTCCGTCTTTTCTTGTAGTGTTTCGAATCTGTTTCTTAATTCTAATACGTATTTATCTCTTGTATCTTTGTTGTTCAATAGGGCCCAGTCATAGTGTTTGGTGGTCGCTGTTCGTTTGGCGTTTTTTCGTAGGCTTAACCGTATTTTCGCCGTGACTATTCGGTGATCGGTGGACACACCCTCAAAAGAGGAGTATGCCTCGCAATTCATTGCACTATTTTTCCATTTCTTGTTTATAAGGACGTAGTCTATCTGAGCTTTTAGTATTGTTTGCGTACGTGTATGTCCATAGTTGGCCCTTCCTTTTCTTGGTAGTTTGTATTCAGGCATGCTAATCTATTTTCTATCATGAAATCTGTTAGATGTTGACCATTCCTATTTGACGTGTTGTGGAGGCTGTATTTGTTGTTTCCGTTTTTCCCGATTTGGGCATTCATGTCTCCGCCAATGACTAACATGTTATGTTTCGGGATGCTATGCACTAATGAGGATAACTCATCGTAGAAGGTGACTAGTTCAGTTTCTTCACTGACATTGGTGGGGCTGTAGCATGAGATGATTGTTGCTCTGGGGTTGCCGTTAAAAGTAGCTGCCATCATTGTATTTTCTCAACGCTAAATCAAAGACTTACTGGTCACTTTTCAAGCTCAAGCATTTATATAATCATTGACAAACAAATGGCAATTATTAAACAGAAATAATTATTTAAAACCTTATAATTATTATTGCAATTAGATTGGCATACTTGAAACCATCAAACTACAAATTATTTTTATTAAATAGTTATATGATATTAATTATGACTGCGCGCAAAAAATATACGCAAAAATGTAAATATAAATGCAAAATGAATGCAATTCCCTAACCTCTAGGCGTAAAATAGCCACGGATTCAACTAAGTTTGATCAATCATTTCTTTGTTTTAGAAAAAAGTTCTTTTTACATTAACTTGTTTCTTCAAGTAGCAAAAAGAAAGATGCGTATTTTTTATTATTTTTTTTTTTTGTTCATCACTTAAATTTGTGGTAAGTGAATTATCGTACATTTTCCATTTAAAAAGGTCAAAAAATGTTTAGAAAAACACAGCAACCAACGAATGAGAAAATTCCCTCAACACGTGAATCAGTTTTAAATTGTAATTTAAGGTCATTACTTTAAAGGTAATTATTTCTTTGTTTAATGTCTCGTTTCCGAATGCCAACGAACCTTTCTTTTCCTTTTCTTTTTTTATTTCCTTTCTAAACTTAAAGGAAGTTAATTACTATCGTGAATTATATAATTGAGCTCTTAAAGATTAGAAACACCTTAAAGGTGTAAGTTGCAGTCATCATTTCTTGAAAACTGGCAATTTCCATTATTTCTTTTTCTTGGACCATTTCCAAAATTCTGCAGTGTTACACTGTGACTAACTTATATTCAGGCAACCAGCAAGGTTACCAGTTACCGTAACTGAAAACCTCTTATATCATTACAAGCCCAAGAGATTAAATTTTCTGCAAAAGTAAACATATCTTCCCTCCCCAACAAAAAACCTATCTGCTGAGGATTCATAGTTTAAAATGTATATATATATATAGAGAGAGAGAGAGATAGAAAAAATGCTTTCAGGTTAATTTTACTTTTGATGAAACACTTTTAAAGTTATCAATAAATAACATTAAAGAAAACTTAATTATATGTTCCGGGAGACCTGGTTTCAATCCCAGGTCGCGTCAAAGACTTTAAAAATGCTACTTGATACCTCCTTGCTTAACACTAAGAAATGTAAGGTATGTATCAAGGGGAAAGTGGGGCAATCCAGGGAAAGGAGTAGCGCCCTCTCCTACACCTCGGTGTGGTAGCTATTGAAAAGGGAACCTTCGGGTCACCCTAGAATACGGTCGCCAACTTTACTTTACTTAAATATATACTTTACTTAATATATATCTATAACCGGGGTTGAATCTTTGGTCGAGTTCTACCAAAAACTCAAAAAATGCCTTAAAATTCTGCATTATAAAGTCCGTATCGAATGTAAAGTGGAACAGTCCAGGGAAAGGAGTAGAGCCCCCTCTTTCACCTCGGTGTAGTACCTATTGAAAATGGAGCTTTCTAGTCGCCCTCGACCACGGTCGCCAACTTTACTTACTATAACCCTTAGCTTAAACAAACTCTTAGTCCTTACCTGAATTAAAAAAACGAATTTTAAAATAGTTAATGATGTTCAAGAACTTTGTATTTAATCTTATTTATGCCTAACATGATTCTCATTTTTTAAATCACAAATATTTCCATTATGAAATAATTCAAAGATAAACAACTTTGCTCGCGTCTTATTTGATCTCCATGTCTGATTGTTTTAATTTAGTTTACTTTGTTTAAAGGAATATCAACTCCTTAAGGGATATTTAATGCCGGCATTTACGAGTAGTTCATTTCTAATTTTTTGGTTGAAATTGTAAGTATATTTGATTTGGTTGGTTGGTTGGTTGGTTGATTAGAGCATTTGGGTACTTTGTTTAATGGTATATCAACTGCCATAGGTTAGTTGATGCTAAAGCAATCTTTGTGGAAGAGCAGCATTGATAGTATTTAACCCAAGGATACTAGTGAATGTAATAGTGCAACTGGAGTTCGAACTCACTTACTTCGAGGCTGAAGTAGAGTAGTTTAGCCATTACGCTACAGGGACTCATCCCCTTCTTTTGATGTGGTTTATTTGTTTTGTAGTGTATAAAATCGTTATGGGTTATTAAATACTGAAATTTGATTCATTTACACGTTTACATTGGAATCATAACTATATTTTTAGTGTTCCATTGGACTTTTTTAAACATCTATTCTTTGTTTGCATAGTTATATGGTTTCATGTATTCCTATTCAATTCAAATAATTTTTAATCAGATCTCTTTGATACAGATTAAACCCTCACAAATATCCTCACTCCGAATCAAAGTGGAAATAATGGCAATAAAAAGGTACTCTACATTCACCAGAGCTTCATTACAGGAGCCTCCCCACCACATACAGTCTAATGTTATACGCAGAACACCAACCATATAGACAGCATATTCTAAACCACGCCGACGTAGTTTCCCAATTTGATAAAGAATAATTCCACAGGTATGTTTAATAAAGCTACTAATATCTGTTTTAATATGAAATATTTTTTCCGATATTGGTTTATCTGGTCAATATACAAACGACAATTGTTTGCGGTATTTTTTGTTTTGTTGTTGTTCTTGTTCTTGTTGTTGTCGGTGGTGGTGGTGGTGGCGTGTGTGTGTGTGTGTGTATGTGTGTTTATTTTTTACTTTGACAAAAAGAAATTTAAAAGCCAAAACGAGTCAATGGGCTCGAAGGTAGAGTCTCAAATTGCAATGTACGAATATAGCTGAATTCGTTCCTACCGACAAAATTTATGACAAATATATGCAATTTTTAATGTATATATATAGTGATTAAGAAGACTCTTATATAAATGTTATTTTTTCGTTCAACTCAGAATTTTAAAAGAATAAGAAAAAAAATGAGTCGCACTTCCATTTTCTCAGCCAATTCGACCGCTATTTCACGGTCTCACGATCATCTAACTTCAATATATACAACTTGTTTGTAATTTTCCGACTCAGTATGAATTTTAAACACCTTAGATTAAAGTTTTAAATTAAACTTCAACTGATTTAATTTCCTTGAGGACTTATGACAATAAAAATACGTTTGTGACCAAATGATATTTATTGGGATTTCTTTAAATAGATTAAATTTTCCCTCATACCTTTCATTCTTTACTCTATGGATTGAAAAGTTTCAGTCGACCAATGGTCCTGTGTTCTCCAGTCGACAAACAAGACTAACGTCGATATCTTAACGAATGAATAATGAAGCGGGAAAATAATACACTAGTGCTGTTAACAGATGTACAACTTTTTAAAAAAATTTATATAGACATTAACAAGTTTGTTTAAAAAAAATGGATGTATTTCACTTTCATCGTATCCTTTGTAATAGTCTGTATGTTATCTTGATCATTTCAATCTCGGAACACAACTTCTTTTTAAGAATTGTAAAAGACTCAGTGTCGTAAGTATTAGTTAACCTATTTCGCCTCCATTAGAGACGTATGTAAATGTCAACAAACCGAACAGATTTAAGGTCTCAATTTAAGAAAAGATATAAGTAGATAAACATTTTCACCCCCTATTCGATGCAACATTCGATACAAGTACAACTCTTGCCGTTGGCAGCATAACGCCCTTGGCAAGTCAGCCATACAGATAATATCATGAAATGTCTTGAGACTTTCCATCAAAGGCAATAAAGACACCAGAAACATGACTCATTAGTGGTCAGGTGGAATTAATATCCTACAAAATTTAAAATGCTATTCTTCCTGCTAAATGTTTACGGTTAACCTTCTTCAACTTACAGATCACATAAATTATACAATTCTTAGATTTAAGTGAATTTTTAAACGTTAAAAAATGGGTTTACAACATACAAGAGTTGACCTCTATAAGGTGTGTGAGTACCGTTTAATAAATTCATATTCTTGCTATATCCTCTTTCTCTGCGATACTCAGGTCTTAATGTGACACATTCTTTGAAGATTAAATGCTATTAACAGCAGTTCTAACCAATATAACCTATGGTTTGTAAGATGATCATTATCAAAAACTAAAGCGAAGAGTTACTTGATAAAGGTGAGGATAACCTTTCCAATTTAAAAGAGTCACTCTACTAGTACTTACCCATAATACATTGGGATAGTAAGATGATCATTAAAAATAAAGCCCGTAGAGTCACTTCATAAAGTTTAAGATGATTATTTCTATATAAAGAAGTCAAGTTAATAGTCTTACCCATATTACATACGGGTCGTAAGATGATCATCATTAAAAGTAAAGAAGACTGAGATGATTTTATTAAGGATAATTAATTGTATCACATTTTTATTTGTTCTTAGATATAATTTATTTACCCGGGCTACTGCTTTGTTTACAATGAGCGTGGCATCCGGAAGATGATTGAGATTTGATTGAAAATCTCACTTCCGCTTGAAAAACCCTAAAAATTCTTATTTCGAATCAATATTTAATCTACATATTTCTTAAACTTAAAGGATATTGATAACCTTTTCTTTAAAAAAAAAAAAAAAAGAAGTCTAACTTGTTATTCCTCCTTAGCATTTTACAAGAATGTCAAAAGTTATATGAGGGAGCTTTCAGCACTTCTTGAAGAGTGCCAAGAGAGATGGTAAGCTCAGTGAGATGGATAGTTAGAAATAGATGATCTGAGATAAATCCCACCTAAAACCCTGTCTGAGCGGGACCTTGAATAATCTAAACTTTTCTCTTGTATGAACATATATAGTATCCACATAATACATATGTATATGTGTGCGTATATATATATATATATATATATATATATATATATATATATATATTCTTTAAGATAAACAACGAAACCGGTCATAGAGGATTATAAATTTATTTCAATCCTGTTACGCATTTTTGAAATTTCCAAAAACACGAAAAAAGTAACAGGACTTCTTCAGATCTTTTTGATATAATAAAAACCTACAATAGACATGTTAGTGAAAGGGGATAGTGGGAGATTCCCAACTCCGGTTTAACTTGACCAAGAATACTATATATATATATATTTTTTTTTTCTTTAAAGAAAAAACTAA
Source organism: Sepioteuthis lessoniana (assembly GCA_963585895.1). Lineage (NCBI taxonomy): Eukaryota > Metazoa > Mollusca > Cephalopoda > Myopsida > Loliginidae > Sepioteuthis > Sepioteuthis lessoniana. The sequence goes on from OY757938.1 coordinate 3,617,110, forward strand.
AGACCGGTTATTTTAGCATTATAAATTTATTTCCACCCTGTTTTGCACTTCTGATGTAAACCAAAAACACGAAGAAAAAAAAATTACTTGCAACTCTGGTTTAACTGGACCGAAAAATACTATATATATATATATATATATATATATATATATATATATATATATATATATATATATATATATATAATATCAACACAAACACACATGCATAATGTATATATATAAATAAAAGACATATATAAAGAATTTTGAACTCCTCGGTTCTACAAAATTCTCAATTCTTGAATCGATTTAAGAAAACTTTTAAGCTCGCTAAAACATCTCACACGAAAATTTAAGAAAAAAACTATTAATGATATATTCAGACAGATGAAAGGGTAAAACAGTTTATTGTCTGTCAGAAAGTGTTGATACTCGAGGCTTGATTACAAGATTAAATATTTTATATCAGTCAGGTCTCTTTTGTCACTGAAGAAAAATAATTCACATTTATTTTTAATTTCACTTTGGACACCAAATTATTAAAATGTATTCTCAAAGCTAAAATTCAAATACGAGATGTAAAATACATAATTAACTTGAATATCTTCCGTCACAAATCAAGTGTATTATTCCACTAGGAATAAGAAGTTTTGTCTTAAACAAGAAAGTAATGTCTCTACAATATGATTTGCATCAACCAAAGTATTTTTTATGAGTCTTGTTACTTAGCATTATGCGTAAGATCTAAAGGTAGAATATATTTTCCTCCTTGGGATATTTGCTGGTTGATTGGGTTTTATAGCATATCAACCATTGTAGGTTATTTAACGCCAAATCCATTTTTACGCAAAAAGTCAGTTCTATTTCAAGCAATTCAGTTTAGAATGAGTACACAGTTTAATTGCGAAAAACATTTCTATTTCAAGCTATTCAGTTTATTCCAACTGTTCTAATTAATCTAATTTTGTTCAGTATAAGTACATATTTTGTTAACTCTCAGTTAAATGTCAAGACAGTTCTATATAAAACAATTCAGTTTAGTCAAAGTACAGTTTCCATGTCAAAACAGTTCCATTTCAAACAAATCAGTTTAATTGTCAAAAACATTTCTATTTCAAGCTATTCATTTTATTCAGGCAGTCCTAATTCAGCTAATTTAGTTTAGTATGAGTACAGGTAAATGTCAAAAGTAGTTCTATATTAAACAATTCAATTTAGTGTAAGTACAGTTTGAATGTCAAAAACAGTTCCATATCAGCAATTCAAGTTAGTATAAGTACATATTTTGTTTACACACAGTTAAATGGGATATTTGTATTAATAAGATAGTTTGCTATATCTATAGATAAAGAGTCATAATTCTAGATGAAAGAACATACGTAGATCTTAAGTAGAATAATGGTTGTATATGCGAGAAACTGACAGTAATCAAGCACCGTTAACTGTGACTATGATATTTTACTTTAAATCTACATATCCACTGTTATCAATATCGTGCAATCTTCTTTTATGAATATAAAAAAATATACAAACACACATCAACAAACTTGGCCCGATGAACGCATAGCTAAGGAGCTGACAGCAGGCCCTCTTGATTACATCTCGCTAACCTAACTAAAAATATATCATAAATAAGTATACTGAAACATTTTATTGCGTACTTTTTCACCTAAACCATATATGCTCAGGTCGTATTATTTCTAATGGAACATTATACCTTCAAAACATATATTTAGCTCAGTTGGCGGGGGTTGTAGAATACACCGACTGCATCTCTGCAGAAGGGTAAGTCCCCACTCCCCAAAGAGTGTCCGGTGGCCCGATCGGCTGGGGCTATAGAATACAGCGACTGCATTTCTGCAGCGAGTGTCCAAGATATTACATAAAACAATTTGACAGGGAGGCTCCAGCTTTGAAATTATAGAGAATGTAGAGTACGCCTTCATGGCCATAGCCCTCAAATCCACTCTGTCCCGGAGTGGTATCACCTGATAAGGTCCTATTAATGGGTGGAATAAAACAAACTGTGTGCAAACAAATGACTGATGTTAAATTATTACTGTTATATAGCAATACTTGTAACCATTTAACTTTGTGCCAAGAGAGCTTTGTGTTTACAAAGCATATATATATATATATATATATATATATATATATATATATATATAAACGACTGCTGCTGTTACTACATAATACCATAAAAATTCCCTTAGCCAAACGTGGTACGCTTGTTGGCCGAGCGGTCTGATACTTAGTCTAACGTAAAGTTGGATGGGTTTCGATCCCGGCTTCGAGCGTCCTACGTGTCTAGCCACACTGAAGAGTTCTGATAGAACGAAACAGTCTGTCTGTGGATGAAATATATGTATATATGATTTATATATATAGGATTTGGTATTAAATAACCTATAATGTTTGATAAGCCATAAAACCCAACGAAACCAAACTAAAACATATATTTCGGGGTATTGATTATGAACAAGGTCAAGAATTCTTATCAAAAAATAAAATCTGACTCCTTATGAAGCTAAAAAGAAAATGGAATAAATATGTAAATAAATAAATGTAAGAGTATTATTTTATATAAAATACAACATTTTACTTTTTATATAACCACATTTTAGTCATCACAGTAACGCTTGCATTTAATCACTGAAAATAATCTTATAACTGATTTTCATTGAACACTCTCAGCAGAGAGATTGATTGTAGAAATTAACTGAAATATATTTTTCAAAAAAGTGATATTAAGTCACTAAATGATATGAGTATTCACGCAACCCGTCCACACGAGCAGAATGTGACCCAAAGTTGATTTTTAAGTGAAGTTTATCAGGTTTTAATCCAGAGTTTTCCTTCTCAGAGATGCGTTGTCACACCATAATCTTGTAATGTAACGTGTCTCAAAGGAAAATTCTGAACCCAGCCTGCCCTACTATTTGCCCATAGCTGAGGAGAGAATAGTTGCATGCATAAATTCCTCAAGGGTATTAGCCTATGTGAAATGCGAATATATTCTTACAGGGTTTGAACTCTGACCACCGCACCATTTCCTTCGACGACAACCAAGAACGTATTCATATAAGTTTTTGAGTGCTAATATGACTACAAGGTTTTTCATGTATGTGTATGTAAGTGAGTGGGCCGAAAAATATTCGATTACCTGCCCTCTGACCAGTTTTGACGTCAGAGGGCGAAACTAGTCTCCGAAGAACGCTCCTTGCGATTGAAAGCCGGAAACACATAAAACGCGTGTGACGCCAACCTTCTCTATCACATCCTCGCTAGGGTACGAACAGAGCTAGATTTTGGCGTATTGCCACGTCTCGAAGAAACAAAGTCGCCTCTTCTTCTAGCAGAAGATATCTCATATACAGTTTAAATTTCCACAAATATCATACAATTCGCCTAGTGCTCGTCCGTCCGTATAAGTAAGGCTTCGAGATTTTTGGCTTGATTTCAACCAGACTTTCGACAGTTGGTTGTGATGCTTAGAAAGTTGGGTTTTTTTATTCTACATGAAGATCTGTGTTAAACTGGTTTTTATTGGGGGGTAATTTTTCACCCTTTATTTAATACACCCCCACTTGCTCTAAGATAATATTTGCCTCGTGACCAGCGTCAGAAAGCCATTTTTCTGGCAATCGTTAAGACAGGTGGATAAATATCTCCCTAACTCCCTCTACGTATATATCTACCTACCCACTCCATACGAGCAAGATGCGACACAGGGTCGGTTATTAAGGGGAGTTTTCCGTCTCCTAGACCGGCTGCCATACCAAGTTTAAAAGACCAGTCTGTCTTTCTGATTGCCCATAGCTGGAGAGAAAATTGTTGGATTCATACCTTTGCCAAGCGTATTAACGCAATATGAAATGCAAATAACCTCGTTCAGGGTTTGAACTTTGGTCGCTGTGCTCATTTCCAACGACGATAATCATTATACCACGTGCACACTCTCTGTATATATGTTTTCAAAACGTCTGCCACATTCATGTATCAATACAGAAGTGGATTGATATAATTTGAACTTTACCGCCCTAAAAAAGACTTATAAACCTATTATATATATATATATATATATATAAATATATATATATATATATATATATATATATATATATATATATATATATATATTAAAATTGTTTTTCAGTACAGGAAAGTAAGATGAAATTTCTATTTTAAATATTCATTATATTGTCGGGGTTTTCAATAATATCAGAGATTCCCAAATACAACCGTTGACTCTTGCATACTTTTTGTTTTTAAACCAAACAGTAACCCATGATAAAACGACGAAAACGAATACAACGTCCTTTAAATACGAATAATTCTGATAAACTTTAATAAAATTGACTCTACGTCCTTTATTTTTGATAATGTCCATCTTACAACATATATGCAATATAAAACTCTAACAAAAAACCATCGTAAACTTTAATAAAAGTGAGTCTATATCTTATTTTTTAATATTAGCTAATTTATTGCCTTCATGCAACATGGGTAAGTACTGTTAGTATTTTTGATATATACAAGTGTAACCAAATTATTATGAGCTAAAAACTACATATCAGAAAACAGATTTTTCTTAAATATTCAAATTTTCATAATATATGTATTTACATGACCACTCCTTATATCATGTGTATATATTTCAAATATTAACAGGTACACAAGACTTTCAAATAAATTTGCATATGCCGAATATACGGTACGTGAACCACAGAGTCTCGTAAGTTTCTACCTGTTTTATTTCCCTTTACAATTGAAATATAATCATCTTTATCAGCATTATCGTTCATCATTGCCAAGTCGTGCAGACAGGACAGATTTTCTTAGCTCACTCTCTCTCTCTCTCTATCACCCATCGCTCCTGGCAGGTTCACAAAACTACAACCAGTATCTTCACAGAGCTGATGTAAATAAATTCTTGCTGGTCGTCCAGCACTGGTCCATCTATGTGTAGGTGTCCATAGAAGAACGCCACGGATGAGTTCGTGCTTGCTTCTCCAGCAGTGTCCTGCATTTCTTGTTCGTCTTATTGAATGTTTTTTCCGATAGGAGGTAAGTGGTCGTGCAGCTGTTGTTTCTTGGAGTATTGGTTTCATGATTTGTTCAAGTTAGCCTGTAGCATTTTTGCCTAGTTTCCACCAAGCCTTTTCTCGATACGTTTTGTAGGTGCCCATGCAGAGCATCTCTACAATAGTACTAACACTATCACTTCTTGGAAGAAACCCTGTTTTATTTGATTGGATAGATCATCGTTCCATATGATCGATAACCTATTGATAGCAGTCCACTGCTTTGCTAAAGTTATATAAAGATCACTTTCAGTTAGTGAGACACTGCTGCCAAGGTACGTGAACTTGTCTACTAATTTTAGAAGCTCATAATTTAGTGTAGAGGTGGCTCCTCGTTTAAGACATATGTGCTCTGTTTTATTTGTGTTAAAAAACAACCAACGAAAGATTATCACGTTATCGTTCACAAACTAAAATGTTTTACTGATTTTAGCAACCATTTTTAATTTATATATATCAGTATGTGTGAATTCCAACAGTTCGTCTTAACGGAAAGAATTTTAACTTCATCAATTTGGGGATAGTATATTAAATGTGACCTTAATTTTCATGAGTTTTCATAATTATCTGTAACCAGTATCGATTGATTTAAAGTAAAATGTAAAATAAAAAACCTACCAATTTTCGGAAACTATTTTGCCCTTTGTATCATTAATATACTGGCTTTAATTTTCTACTCCAAAGTGATAACCTGGGTTCTAGATGGAATTGTGCATATAAGATATAAGCTGAAGATGTGATATTGTAAATCAAAGTAAACATCGATTAATAATTGAGATAGCATCTTCAGCAACGATATAGCCGGAATATTATTCATTGATCAGCTAATAGTTTCCTTACACATACTGAATATTAGAAACAAGCTAAAGGAGATAAAAGATTTGATATTACAAACCAAAAAGATTTAGAAATACATTATTCGATAAGCTATTTTTGACATTTCATTCTTTCAAATTCTTGAGCTTTTTTTACCGTCATTTTTAGGAGACTTCAGCAGATTATATTATAAGAAAGATTTATTCTTATTGCTCAACTTAAGCCTGATCTTTGCTTAATCAAACGAAAACAGAAGTAGTACGAATTTACAGCAATACTTTGTTGTTTCTAATGAAGTCAAAATTATAAAACTAAATGAAATATCCGTATACGTAGGGCTCGAAGCCGATGAGTATATCAAAATATTTGAAAACGACTGTACAAGAATTTCTTGAAAGTGAGATGGATTTCTTCATTTATCAATACATGATCAGTTCAAAGCTTTAAGATGAATATTGTCTTTGTTTTTCACTGAAATATGTTGATGATATATATTACCATAACACATCAGAAATGTCATGTCATGGTTATATTTTTGTTTGTGTTAAAATCCTTTAAGAGAATAAAGACATTTACAGACTAAACTGATATTCAGTAATATTAGGACCGCATATAAAAATTGACAAAGTTCAGTTAATTGATAAATAATATATATCACATGAGCAGAATATGATTTAAGTCAATTTTTTGAGCAGGAGTTAACAATTTTTAAGTCAAATCTTTCTTTCTCCTAGAGCAGTTGCCATTCCAAGGTTAAAGAACACAGTCTGCTTAACTATTTATCTATAGATAACAAGTGAATAATTAGATTCAAACCTTTCACGAGAGGTTTAGTGCGATGTGAAAGGCAAACTGCCTCGTCCAGAATTTAAACTCGGGCCTCGTTGTTCATTCCCTACAACGATAACCATTACACGACTAGCGCCACCTTCGTCCTTTTTTTGCCTATCACCATTGTCGTTTAATGCATAAAAATTCTATGGAATTTTTATAATGAAATATCATTATTAGGAATTGTATACAAAACAAAAATAAATTGAGTACAGTAGAAGTATAACTAATCTAACAACTAAATTCGACGGGAAATGAATGTTCACTCATAAAATAAATTTGAATTATAAATGGACATATTTTAAAAAAACACAACAACTTTAGCGCACTTTATTCAATGCAAGCCTATCGATTAATGTTACTCCGCTAGTTTGGCAGTATTCAGTTCCAATATAATCCAATATAATCCATGATAATCCAAGATCACCTCTTTCTGCAATGTCAAATCGGTTACACACTTTTGATTGCAAGTTAGAACCACAACTGGAGCCTTATGCAATAAAGTAAAACCCAAAAGCAGAAACATACAACTTTCAGCTTTCTCCCGGAATAATGGATAGTTTTTAGTAGGGTCATTTTTTTTCCCAAATATTACGTTTCCCAACTTTGAATCTTTACTCGGTAATTCCATGGGATTCTCTCCCGAACAAATATCTAAACCACCGATATTAACTTAAAAAATGTCACTCAACAGTCAAGAATATAACTACTATGAGAAAGAAACCTAGTTAGAGAAACGTTTCATGCAACAACAAATAAATAAATAATTAAATAAATAAAAAGTCAACATCACTGACCACTAACATACTTTCATAGACCCCCGCACTTTCCTATTTTGTTAGAGTGGGCCAATAAAAATCTTACATGGACACACAGGTACAACATGGCGCTAGGTAGAAACCTAATGATATAAACAGTTGAAAAGCAGGAGGATTTTTATTTTTCAATTTTGTTGTTAGATATTAAATATAAATTCTTGAATGTTCTTGTGCATACATCCACCTAATTCATAACGACATCAGCATAAAAGGAAAAATTAATTGCAACAATATTTTAAACATTACTTTTTATAAACTCAAGAAAGTCTTTGTCTATAATTTCAGTCATAAGTTTAGAAAGAGGTTTCAAATAATTACCGTGGTATAATGGCTAAAGTAATTTAGATTGCAGCCTCGAAGTAAGTTTGAACTCTATTCACGCTATTAAGTTCAATTTTGGACTAATTGTATGAATTCATCTTATCTTCACTGTTATGGATTAAAGAAAACTTCTGCTGTTCTACTATTAAGGTGGTTTTGGCATTAAATAACCAACAGAGTTTGATATGCGAATAGATTAAGAAATCAAAACATTGCCATGAATTAATTTCAACAGCGGTTCAATTTTACATTTCTAAAAGATATTCAAATTGACATCCATAATCTCACAACCGTCTCTGTTTCATTTATTTACATTTTCAAGCATTCGTGTTGTAATGTTATCGCCGTAGAAAGTGGACTGCGCGATCACAGTTCAAATCCTGGACTAGAATGTTTAGAATTTACATAGCATTAATTCCTTTGGGGAAAGTATGCGTCCAAAATATTCTTCCTCTTCATCTATGGGTAAATAGTAGGGCAGACTATGCCCTTTACACTTGGTATGTCAAAAAGTCTTGAAAGAAAACTAAAAAATCAGACCGCTTAACATCTACTTAAAACTTTATCTGGTATCGCATCTTGCTTGTGAGGAGGGGTTGGATAAATAGTGCTATGTGATTTACAAACAACCTTGTTCATGGGGTAATCGACATCGTCGAAGGAAATTATTTCAATTTAATAATAGTTATTTTTCACATTGTTATGTCGTTTCAAGTAACTAATAATCCTTAGTAAACAATTTTATCTCAAAGTAACAATTGTTAATAGAAATAATGTCCAGTTATATGGAATCAATTTTTCTTCTCAAATAAGAATAATTTTTGAATAGATCCATTCGATCCATTGATGTGACCCAAACACATACAACTACTTCAGGTCAGAGTGAACTTGGGAGTAATGATAACAAAGAGGTACACCACATTCACCAGATGCCCCGAGCGGGAATCACAACGTCAGATGCAGTCTAGCATCATACACAACACCTTTTTTTCTCTCTCAAAATAATCTAAACCACTCAATTTGAGCGACAAAGCCGTCTCTTCTCCCAAACAGCAATGGAAAAATAGTTAGGCAGGCTGAAAACATTGTAAGACAACCAGTAATTTTGTGGAACATTGTCTTCGCGGGTTGGATAAATGAATAATTTCGCTGTAATTGAGCTTGAAGTGTAAAGAAATGGGTCCTTTTATTTCCTGATGGTGACTTTGACGTGTAAAGAAATAGATCCTTTTATTTCCTGATGGTGAGGTTCCAGTAATGCTAGGGTTTGGGGGAATGTGGAGCATTGCTCCCAGGTCCACTCTAGCCCGGCGTGGTAGCACCTGATAGGGCCCTATCTATGGGTTAAATAGAACTAATGGCATACTTATGCTAAACTGAATTGTTTGACTAAACTGAATAGATTGTAATAGAAATGTTTTTGACAATTAAAACATACTTACATTTAAACTGCGTGCTTATGCTAAACTGAATTATTTGAAATGGAACTGTTTTTTGTTTTTTTTACATACTGTACTTACACTAAACTGATTTGTTTAATATAGAACTGTTTTGACATTTAACTGGGTGTAAACAAAATCTTATACTAAACTGAATTAGCTGAATAAGAACTGCTTGACTAAACTGGATAGCTTGAAATAGAAATGTCTTTCACAAATAAACTGTACTTAAATTTAAATTGCGTGCTTATGCTAAACTGACTTCTTTGAAATAAAACTGGTTATTTAGATAAAAATGGATTTGGCGTTAAATAACCTACAAAGGTTGATATGCCATAAAACCCAAACAATCAACCATTCCTAAGGGTATTTGAATAAAGCAATGCGAAAACAGTATTTTCTGGAAATTGATCACTGTTCACTGATTCCGTTTTCTTTGACAATAAATATGATAACATTCATCCTAGTATGAGTCAAAGTTTTGCTATATTTTGGTATATGCTGGTTTTCGGAGCGTTGATTACGTGACTAAAGCAGTTTAACCGATGGTTGATACCCGTTATAGTTGGTGGTACCATGGTAATTGGTTCGCTGACACATTGTGTATTGCTTTAATTAATGTGGAACTTGAAATCCGAAAATATCAGCGTGCAACATAGTCTAATTCAAAAATGTATGCTTTACGACTTCAAATAGCGAAAGCAACCACAAACTTTAGTTGTACGAAATAAAAGGTGGAGTTATATCACATTATGGTAGCCCTATTGTTCCAGAAATTTGCAGAATTATTCAATCATTTACAAATCATTATTATTGTAACCTGAAATGATTATTATTGTTACCTGAAACCATACACAGCTGTGTGAAAAAAAATGATTAATTTTAAGTTTAATCATTTGTGCTTGATAGCAAGGATTAAAACCCTTTAAATGTGTGAAAACAAATAAGGTCTGACAACTCGTTTAAGAATAAATTAGCCGACAAACCATTCGCTAACAACTCTCTCTCTCTTTCTCTCTCTCTCTCTCACTCTCTCTCTCTCTCAAAATATATATATATAAACAGGATTTGGCATTAAATTAGCCGACAAACCATTCGCTAACAACTCTCTCTCTCTCTCTCTCTCTCTCTCTCTCTCTATATATATATATATATATATATATATAAACAGGATTTGGCATTAAATTAGCCTACAAACCATTCGCTAACAACTCTTTCTCTCTTTCTCTCTCTCTCTCTCTCTCTATATATATATATATATACATATATATATACCATCATCATGTCGTGCCACCAGCACGGATATCCTTGACCATCTCTCGCCACTTTTCCCTATCGTTCATCGCCTCCGGCAGGTCTTCTGGGTTACATCCTGTGTCCTCACATAGATGCTGTATGTAAGTTCGGGCTGGTCGTCCTGCTTTTGCTTGGCCATATGTGGGGGTCCATAGTAGTACGTCACTTACGAGCTCGTCTTTGCTTCTCCAGCAGTGTCCGGCGTGTCTGGCTCGTCTGACCTGTATAGTTTTCGTGATGGGAGGCAGGTGGCCGTACAGTTGGCGTCTCGTGGGGTGTTGTCGCCAGGACTTGTTCAATATTGCTCTCAATATTCTTGTGTAGTTGCCGTCAAGTTTCTTCTCCAGCCGTTTGGCTAGCGTCCATGTAGTGCATCCATATAGCAGTATCGATACAACCGCTGCTTGGAAGAAACTGCACTTCATTTCATCTGTCAGGTCTGATTTCCATATTATTGAGAGCCTATCTATAGCCGTCCATGCTTTCGCCAGCCGTGTGTCGATGTCGTTTTCTGCTGATGAGACGCTACTTCCTAGGTAGGTAAATTTGTCCACTAGCCTCAGAGAGGCTCCGTCTAGAGTGGTAATGTTGCCCGTTTGGTTGTAACACATATATTCAGTTTTGTGCGCATTGACATGGAGGCCAATGCCTGCTGCAGCTCGTTCCAAACTATGCAGTAGTGTCTCTGCTTGATTAGGCGTATTCGCCAGTAACGCTAAGTCATCAGCGTAGTCGGCGTCTGTGATTGTTTTTGCGGGGTACCTTTTGCTTCTTTTCTTAGTCAGCTCGAAGCCATTTTCTCTGATTTTGTCGATCGAAGCTCTAAGCACGTAGTCTAGACAGATGATAAAGAGCTATGGGGCTAGCGTGTCTCCTTGTAGTACTCCTGCAACAATGTCGAAGTATTCCGTGTCTCCATCTGGTGAACGTACTTTCACTTTTGTGTTTTTGTAGAGGATCATTATTGCTGCTACAGTTTCTTTAGGTAGGCCGTATGCTAGTAGGATTAGTTCCATTTTCCTTCTGTGGATGGAATCGAAGGCCTTGATAAAGTCGACAAATAGTAATGTCGCCTGAAGGTTTTTTGCCCGGACGCCTTCAAGGATTCTACGGATGGTCAATATTTGTGAGGTTGTGGATCTATTTCTCCGGAAGCCATTTTGGTTTTTCCTAAGGATGTTGTCTATTTTGGGTTCTATGTGGTTTCGTAGTAAGGCATTGTAGATTTTGGCTGCTATGGATGTAAGTGTTATCCCTCGGTAGTTCTTGGCTAAACCGAGGACGACTTTTTTAGGGAAAGGAAGGATGCATCCCTTCATCCATCTTTCTATCCTATTTTGACTATAGACAGCGTTGCATTGCCGGAGCAGTATATCGTCGAATTGTCTAGTCTTCCACACTTCTGGGGGGGATCTCTTCTAGCCCTGCAGCTTTCCTATTTTTAATTTTTTTAAGAACCAAGTCGAGTTCTTCTTTGGTGAAAGGCCCTAGTTTAATGTCTAATTGCTTACTGATAATTCTGGTGATCGGTTCATCCGTTATTTTCGGTGGGCTTCCTTGTAGATTTTTGAAATGCTGTTCCCACAGTTTTACTCTTTCTTGTTGGCTTGCAGCTTTCAATTTTGCTTTGGCTGTGCTCTTCCTTCTACTTACTTCGTTTATTGTTTGCCAGGCTATCCTAGATTGTCTATCTTCCACCGAGTCTCTAATCTTATCTATCTGATTTTGTATGTATTCTGCTTGTTCTTTTAGATATATTCCTGCTAATTGATATTGTGCTTTTTCTAGTTTTCGGGCATTTGTGTTTGTTGGGTTCTTCCGATAGCTTTTGGAGGCATTTTTCACGAGTGCACGTTTTACTCTAACCTCTGACGTTTCCCAAGGGACTCTATATTTAGTTCTAGGTTTTGTTGGGATACACTTTCATGCCGCCTCAAGGTGTGCTTCAACAAAGTTTTCATATTCGTCATTTGGGGTAACTTTTTCTGTCTTCTCTTGAAGTGTTTCGAATCTGTTTCTTAATTCTAATGCATATTTGTCTCTAATGTCTCTGTTGTTAAGTAGGGCCCAGTCATAGCGCCTAGTTGTCACTGTTCGTGTGGCGTTTTTTCGTAGGCTTAGACGTATTTTGGCCGTGACTAAACAGGATTTGGCATTAAATTAGCCGACAAACCATTCGCTAACAACTCTCTCTCTCTTTCTCTCTCTCTCTCTCTCTCTATATATATATATATTTGGCATTAAATAAACCCGCAAGGGTTGATATGCCATAAGCAACCAAATAATCAAGAATCCTTAACTCAGGTTGCTAAATCCTCTAGAACCAGGTAAGGTCATGTAGGTTTGATTCTGAGGCCGTGCCCCAAACAATAGATGCAAACTTAGAGAATATCAGTTGTGCTAATTATCTCACAGTCCATAGTTGTTGGTCACCATCACAATCTCGACAAAAGAATTCGAAGTTGCTGAATTGTGCCTCATGTTACCAAAATATTGCAAAACTTTTGTCTCATCCTATTATATAAGCAAGATAAAAATATATTTATTTATCTTTTAAATATTGCTAACAAAGATAAAGAAATTCATCTCCATCATTTTATATAAAGTAGTGCAAGAAAATATTTTAGATAATGGAAACTCAGACGATATCTCTCTCTTTATATAAATTGCTTGGTTTTATTTATGAACCAAAGTAGCATTATCTGTGACTTGCATACATAGATGCAGAAAAGAGACTGTAAGAATCGATTCTAGAAGAGCCTGTTAAAGTCGACTCGAGTAAAATGAAGCCATTACCTTCCTCTCTTTGTATATATTATGCCGGCCAAAGTATATATATATATATATATATATATATATACTGCAGTCAATAAAAAACGAATAGCGATTTGCATTCGAATGTGTATGCCAATATTCTGCAGCTTTGTAGATCACCCTCAGAAACATGTTATAAAAATCTATTTTTCACAAGGCTAACTATTCAGTTAGAAAAAGAAAGGATTGTCTAAGCAGTTTTCCAAATATATTATATACTTACAAAATATCAAAACTTTTTTAACTCCATGTTTTCTGGTTCCTGTTAAATGCTTTCTGAAAAACTAAACTAAAATGTAATGATAATTGAACTTTATATTCTTGCTACGAACAAAAGTAATTCCGACGATAGAAAATAGTTTTTATACCGTGGTGAAGTCAGACATAGTTGCCTCCCTTTGGACCAGTCATCTATATATTTAAAAACAAGCCCCACCTTTGCTGACAACAGTTGTGTTGTATTTCAATAAAACTTGAAATAAAGCAATCACCTTGATCAATTTTTGTTATAGGTACCTTTCAAATATAATCTCATGCTAAAATATCCCATTCTTCTGTCAGTACGTTTTTACAGGTTTAAAGTTATATACGGTGGTGAGCGAAATATACATACTAAAAGAATCTCCTCCTGGATATATGAATAAAGCTTAAAGTTGGCAACCGTAGTCGAGAGCGACATAAAGGCTCCCTTTTCAATAGCTACTACACTGAGGTGTAAGGGAGGGCGCTACTCCATTTCCTGGACTGCTCCACTTTACACTTGATACGTACCCTATAATGCTGAATGTTAAGGCGGCATCAAGGAGAATTTTTTTACGTCTTTGGTATAACTCGACCATTGACTGAACCCCGGTTATATATATATATATATATATATATAAGAAAAAGGTTAATTTTCACATTTTAGTTCAATGAAGAATGGTCACTAATTTCCAGAGCAGTTAGCATGTAAAAACAAAAAGCTGGACGGTTCAGATTATTTTTTCTTTCCTTTTTACTTAATGGGGGGGGGGTGTTAATGCGTGTTCTAGAAATGGGTAATCATTCTACATTGAATTAGAATGTGAAAGTGAACACCTTTTATAAAATGTAATTATTTTCTTTGAAAAAAAATTGCGGTCGGTTTGAGCGTCTAATTAGTTAAAGTATCAATTTTTTTCTCGCTGAACTTGAATAGGTGCACGTGCAGAATAATACCATATCTATTTTATGAGCTCAATGTAATCCAAATTCTCGAGAGGAATGGGTACCCGTGGCTTAAGGGTTAACGCCCTGTATTGCAGCCTTAAAGTAAGCGAGTTCGAACTCCAGTCATGCTATTACGCTCACTTTCATACACACACCCTTGGGAAATGTATGGTTCCTCTCATCATTCAATCTATTTCTCAAATTGAACCTGGGGTGGGTCCTCGTGGTGTAATGATTAAAGCGATGGACGGCGGAATCATAGTAAGCGAGTTCGGACGCCAGTCACGCTATTACGTTCACTTTCGGGCAAATATCCTTGGGAATGGTATGAACCCCCTTATCCTCCCAGGTATGGGTTAAATAGAACCACTACTGTTCTTCTAGGAGAATGGCTTTGGCATTAAATAACCTACCAAGAGTTGATATGCCATTTAACAAAGAAACCAAACCAATCAACTTGAACCCTTATTTTTCTTCTACATGGATGGTTTTAGCATTAAACAAGCCACGTAAGTTCATATGTCATTAAACAAATAAACCAAAGCACAATTCTTAGAGATAGTTTTTGTTTTCTTTTATTTTGTGCCGAAATACTAAAAAGCTTCGTTTTAAAAAAACAATATACCAACGAAAGAATGATTGGTTAAAAGAAATTTATAAATCTTTGAAGAATATTTCTATCGAAGCAGAAATACAGAATGTTTTACTGTTGTTGAAATAAAAGCAGTGAACTCTCATATCTTTCTTATTGGCTTTATTCATTTTCTTTACTCCGATTCATTCTAATAAATATTTAACATTTGGATATTTTTAACCAATTATCGCGAAATTCTGCCTTGGACTACGAATCAGAAGATATTTTCTATGAAAACATTATGAAATTAAGTCTTTCACGTTTTTTCATGCAAGAAACAGAAGGAAATTCAATTTCTATACTTTTCCAGGCACAGGTCAGATTTTCAAGTTAGTCAAGAACTTTGAACTGGAAATCATAGGAATGAAAGAGTAATCGTCACTACCCATATCACCTAAACTGAGGAATAACAAGATGCAATTTAGTTATACCAAGAAAACCCCCACTTGTGGGAAGGTCTTACCTCTCAGTCAGAGTATTCAAAGCTGAGGGTATCCTTATACCATCTATTTTCCAATACAATTCTGATTATATATATGTATATATTTATGCTTCTCCAACTTTCAAACACGTTACCTAACCGACACCTCTAAACACGTGTTCCATCTTCAAATACAGAAACATTCAAATTGAATACGCCCCCGTACGTACTGTTCATGTCGTACTGCATAAAGAAAAAACACAAACTAAACCTTCAAATTCTTGAGGCCCTCAATATAAAGATTAAAGACCTTCCTTAAACAAGATATTTCAAATATAGGAACTACATTCTAAAATGTCTACTACACACTCCCACCAATTCTTTCTCTGAACTTCAGCAAAATTCTTTTCTTCCGTAAATTCCCCACCCACTTATTATTCTTCATATTCTTTGTATCGATGCATATGACTCATCATTTTATTATTTACTACCCTGAAGAAGTCTCCTGTTGGGGTCGAAATTACTTAGGAAGCATACGACGACTTTCTAAAATCCTTCCATATAAGAGTCAAACGACTCATTTGAAGGTTTGAATGGATAAAAGATAAGATAAGCAGAAGTATCTGCCCTACCTTATCGTACATGTCTCCAACAGAAGATGCCACACACACACACACACACACACACACACACACACACACACACACACACATATATATATATATATATATATATCTCAAAATGAATAGTTCGGTAAGAGTTTTGTATTTTTTTAAAGAATTATTTATTTCGTTCTTATATACGTGTATATTTCCAGTTTGTTACTTTCGTCAAACAACATGCATAACACAAGGCCATGAACGTCAGTTAGAATAATCTACTAACAGACGGATACGAGTGTGTTCCAGTCCTACTGGGTGCTCCATTTACATGGTATTGAGCCACATATGTTTTCTGACAAAAGCAACAAATTGGGAACATACGCATAGGTAAGAACAAAAAAATAATTTTAAAAAAGATACAAATCTCTTAGGGGACATATTCATTTTGAAACATTTACTTTTTTCTCTTTGGACCTATAAGAATTTTTTTACATATATATATCATCATCATGTCGTGCCGCTAGCACGGATATCCCTGAACCTCTCTCCCCACTTCTCCCTATCGTTCATCGCCTCTGGCAAGTCTTCAGGGCAACATACCGTATCCTCACATAGCTGTATGTATGTTCGAGTTGGTCGTCCTGCTTTTGCTCGGCCATATGTGGGGGTCCATTGGAGTACATCACTTATGAGCTCGTCCCTGCTTCACACTGCTGGAGAAGAACACACACACACACACACACACACACACACACACACACACACATATATATATATATATATATATATATATATATATATTCAGATTAGATAGCTATATCGAATACCGCTTCAGTGAGTCACAAAATGTTGTTTGGGAACTCTGGCCTAAACTTTTATAACCAAACCTTGATTTTTGTTGCTTTACTTTTACCAATACAGTAAGATAAAGAAAAATGGCGCAGAAAAAGGAAATAGCGGAAGGACATTTAATTTTGTTTTGTAGAAATGAAAATTTCATTTCCTTTCTGCGCTCTTTTATTACACAGGAACTTAGATATTGTCCTCTAGAGACATCTAGCCGGACTTTAATGCAGCCTCAGAGAAACGAGATGGTTACCGTATTGAGTTTTCCCTACAAGGTAACTGCTTTGATGTTTACTAATAAAATGTTCCATAATATATTCTGATCGTACAGAACGTACGATCGGAATATCTTATAGAACATTTTTATTCGTAAAGGTAGATACAGCGGCTTCTTCCCCAAATTTTTCAGATATTGAAACATAATAACGTAGGAGTAGAAATTATTTCTTTTAGAAGCTTCAATAAAGAAAAAAAACAAACATTTGTAATTGCTTTTACTTACGAAGAAAATATTTATATTATAAAATAAATTGGCACTGCCTTGTGATAGTAAAACCATTTCCATTGTAATTCTATTATCATCATTAATGTGTGTCGACAGTACGGATTCCCTTGACTCTTTTTCTCTCCGCATTCGTCTAAATTGGTCACTACTCATTGTGTTCGCATGGACCTGATGAATGTATATATTCCTATAATAAAACAAATTTCTAATGCATTCCTATTCGAAAACCATTTCCAATTCATTCCTATTGTAAAATGAATTTCCAATCCATTTATATGGTAAAACCTTTTCCAAAGTATTTCTACAATAAAATTATTTGCAATCTCAACCCATTATAAAACTCTTTCTAATGCAAATTCATATTAAAATCCCTTAAAATGAGAGAATTCCCTGGGACGTAAGGACTAATTCGCTGGACTTCAACCAAGTAGTTAACGAGTTCGATCTCCTGTCGCGATGTTAGGTTCACTTTCAGATTGATACCCTAGGAAAAGGTATGTACCTCTTTATCCACCCCCCTGGTATAGGTTAACTATGTCAACTACTATTCTTTTAGAAGAATGGTTTTGACATTAAATAACCTACGAGTATTGTTGTGCCATTAAATAAAAAAGGATGCCAAACCTTTCAGTTGTATACGCAAAACCTCTTTTCAGATATTATTCTTTAAAGCTTTTTTTCTTTGATAAAATCCTTCCTAATGTAATTATATAGACAAAAAAAAACTTCTTTTTTAATAATTACTTTTATGTAGAAAGAAAAAAATACTTATGCTGAGAGATTAACAGTTCGTTTTTAAGAAATAAAAAGTGTACACCTAGAAGCGGACAAACGACATGAACAAAAACGTAAACAAAAAAAGTGAAAACCCATCGTCCCGAAGATCAATAGACACATTTTAGTAATGCGTACTGTATTTGAATACAACTTGCTGTATCCCCTTTCAATGCTGGATATTTTTAGCGAAGTAAAAAACAAATAGAGTTATTTCAAAGTAGGAAATAATGCATTATTTTTCTTCTCTTCAGCAGGAAAATGAAATTATATATATATATATATATATATATATATATATATATATATATATATATATATATATTTCTTTAGAGGGAATTTCTTCTGTCATCCGATCAAGTGTAGAATTCTGAGTTGCTTCAAAGAAATCAAGATTCCAAAATGAATAAATGAATTAGACTCAAAATAGACACCCAGGAGAAACAGGCTCTTCAGTATGCAGTAGGGAATCTTTATCCACGGTAAATGGGTTCCAAATCCTACGGGGATTGTGAAAACCGCGGATAATTGCTAATCATGTATGCAAGTATATGGAAAAATATTCACTGAAAGGTGATGGATTCGAAATCTTCCTGGAAGTTATTTTCATCATTTCTAACCTTATAAGCCCAATTGTTACACACATATGAACTCACACCCAAACGCACAAACCATATATATACAGCCCTGGAAAAAAACATAAAACCACCCTCAAAAATGAAGGAAAATATATTGTTTACAATTTTTTCATTATGAAAATCATATATATCAAAGATAAACTTAAGAGACATTTACATTTAAAATAAGAAGAAATTTCAGTTCATTTTTTTATATGTATATTAGCATTTATGCTAAATCTAAAAAAAATGACATAATTATAAGACCACGAATAAAAACTAAAGAAAAAAATGACTTGATTTAATTGAAAAGTTTCTTATATATAGTTAAGTTAGCGACCATAGTCGAGGGTGACCCGAAGGCTCCCTTTTCGATAGCTACTACACCTAGGTGTAGGGGAGGGCGCTACTCCATTCCCAGGATTGCTCCACTTTACCCTTGAACCGTACCTTATAATGCTGAGTGTTAAGCAAGGTGGTATCAAGTACCATTTTTAAAGTCTTTGGTATGACTCGACCTGAGATTGAACTCAGGTCTCCCGGGCCATTGGCGAACACTCTAACCGCTGGGCCAATGTCCCGGTATTTCTTATATATAGTTTACGTAATATAAAGGCAATTAAAACTGTAATACTTAAAATACTAAAACTTTAAATTGCCAAAGGAAGTAAATTAAATAAATTTGAAAGGCAAGATAACAGCTCTGAAAAAAAGTTGGAAACTCTCAGAGAGTTATTTCGAAGGCTTTAGGATGCAGTGAAACCGTTAGCACCAATTACTTAAAAATTCCAAAAAATTTTGGAACAAGAAAACCGACTGGCAGGCCAGAAAAATTATCACCACAATTCAAGAAAAGAATTGTTCGCGAAGTAAAAAAAGGAAACTTTGTCGGCATCAATAATTTTGAAATCTCTAATGGATGTTACTTGTAGTACTAGAACAATTAGAAGGCATGTAAACAACGAAAAAATTAAGCTTAAGAAAAGCATTCATTGACCAAGGTTAACAATGAAGCACAAAGAAAACCACTGGAATATGCTCGTCAATATCAAAGAATTAGTGCTAAAGAATGTCTAAAGGTTGTTTTCTCGGAAGAAAAGAAATTCAATTTAGACAGTCCAGATGGCTTTCAGACGTACTGGCACGCAAAAAATTTTCCAGAAGAGAATTACTCCACAAGGCATAGTGGAGGAGGATCTCTTATGATCTGAGTGTGGGGGTCTCATCTTCAGAAAAAAACCTAAACTACAATTTGTCAGTGTTCGACAAAAAGCAGCGGCTTATGTGAAGATGCTAAATGATTTATCTCTCGCACAAAAAAATGCGTTGTCTATGTGGAGAGGAAGGGATATTTTAGCAAGATAATGTTGCGACCCATTATGCATCAATAGCAAAGAAGTACTTACTTGAACAAAAAAAAGACTCCCTGACTCCCAGCCTGCTCTTCAGACCTCAAACTTAGAGAAAGTTTGTGGGGATTGATTGTTGCAAATGTTCATGAAGCAGGTCAACAGTACTCAGCAATTTCTGAACTCAAAAACGCAATCTTAGACATATGGGAAAATACCTTTGGTTCAACTTCAAAATCTAGTTGATAGTACGCTTTGCAAAATCTTTGATGTTATCAAAGCTATTAAATAAAAAATGTGCCTTTATATTCTATAGTTCTGCTCATTTGTCTTATATTTATGTCAAAACAATTTTCAAATAAAAAATATAAATGCTAATATACAAATAAAAATGAATTGAAATTTCTTCGTATTTTAAATTTAATTGTCTGTAGGCCTTATCTTACATAAATCTGATTTTCGTAATTTAAGAATTGTAAACAATATTTTTTTTTCATTTTTGAGGGTCGTCTTAAATTTTTGTCCAGAGGTGTAGATAGATTGATAGATATGCAAGAGTCTGTGAGTTAAAATTCGTAGAGACGAAAATCACAAGGTTTTCAGAGGATTTTATTTGAAGAAAAAGTTGCCACCAAAAACGTTTCAGTTTTTCGACCATCATCAGAGCTAAATGAAATAAAATAAATAAAATAATCCTCTGAAGAACTTTCATCTCTGTATAATTTCATACCGCCAGAATTATTTCTAGTTTTGCCAAATGTTAACGTGCGTGCGTGCGTGTATGTGTGTGTGTGTGTGTGTGTGTGTGTGTGTGTGTGTGTGTGTGTGTGTGTTGTTTAAATAAGAAAAAAAATCAGATGGTGTATTTTTTAGTTGTCTGAATTTTTGAGACGAAGCTTGATGATATTTTATCCAGCAGGACGCATAGCGTAACGGTTATAGGCGTTGCTTCCCTAAGCTTCTAAAGAGAATCATCTGGAGTTGCAGGTTCAAACCTGACTCCAGGTAAATAACAATACAGGGATACTTAGCACTTATACCGGGTTATGGTTAACGGAATCAGAACAAGTGACCCCCGTGGATTAAGTAAAGGACGTGGTTCGAAGTTCCGTGTAATCTCCCGAGTTTTACACATATCTGAAGAAGGCCGGATGCCTTATTGGCCGAAACGTTGTGAACATAACAATAGAGATGAAAACAATAGTCTGAAAACAATGAACGATAAAGATGTATTTTTTTTATATTTGAAAATATGCCAATGTACTTGACTGTTTTTTATTAAACTATCTTCAGGGTGGAAATTTACTAAGCTTTTTGCTTAGATGTGGCACAAGGCCATATGAAAGGGGCACCCAATGAGACTCGAACTCACTCGTGTAGGTTTGCTAGTCGAGCTTGCTAACCATTACACCACCAGAGGCGCCTTGAACTATCTTCAGGGTGATTAATAGCAGATGTTAAATACTTCATCCGAAAAATATTTTCAAATGAAAAAATCAAACAAAAAACTCGACATAATTCCTACCGCTCCGTAATGGTTAACAGCTTTTCATTTCAAAATATAGTGATGTCATCTGTATTCGAATTTTTTCACAAATCGGATGTTTTTGTTTTAGATTTCATCTTTTTTAAGCATTTGTAATCATTCATAATTTCAAAAATTATAACAACGTCCATGTATGTAATTTTATAAATTTATAAAAATAATTTTATTTGATTTTTTATACATTAGATAATATGACGTCATTGAAAGTGTTTTAAATCTAAAATTAAAAAAATAGATGACAAAAACAGGAATAAATTACACAACGAATTCTACTTGAATATAAATGTTTTTAAAACGTCAAATAAAAAAATGATTTTGAAAGATGACAAATTCTGTGGTTCATTATTTGATTACCAACCTCCAATTCTTAAAATACATAAACTTCCAAAAATATATAAACCTAAATTTCCTTTAAGACCAATTATTTCTGGTGTAAAGCAGTTGGCCAAATAAAATCGCCACATCTTTTACTTTGATTTGACGCACCATCAGTAATTAACATTTAAAAATGTTAATGATTTACTCAACAAAGTAAATAATATAAATAAAAAGTATTATTTTTAGCCAATGTAGACATTAAATCATAATTTACTTATATTCCTAAAAAAATATTAAATATTCTTAAAAATTATTTTAAAATAAACTTTACTGTACATTATCGGTTAATAAATAATCAAAATTTGCTAATTCTACATTAATCTTTGTTTCGTATTTTTTTTTTTTTTTTTAATAGGATGGTATATTACATTAAAAAAAATCAGTTTACCCTGGTTCACGTTCCAGTTATGTACTTCCTTGTTTTTTTTTCTCGAATCAGTTCCCTTTAAATCCATAATACCCAAAAGACTATAGATATTTCCGTTATATAGAAAATATATCATTTACATCTCAACAAAATATAAACAATAAAAATTACGGGTAAATTAAATAACATAGAAACCATCAGAGATTTTATCAACAAACTGGAAACAAAAAACATCTTGCCTTTATAGATATAAAGTAAAGTTGGTGATCGAAGTCGAGGGTGACCTGAAGGCTCCTTTTACAATAGCTACTACACCGAGGTGTAGGGGAGGGTGCTATTCTTACAAAATAATAACAACAATAAGAAATTAAATTCCATCAAAAATAAACAAAATAAAAATAAACATATGCAGTTTTATTCATATTATACCAAAATCTAAAAAATGGAATAATCAAAGGTTTTTTTTTTTTTTTACCTCAGTGCTCATAGAATTTGTTGCCGAAAATTAATCAAATAGAAAATTTCTTTCGCAAATGTCCAGTATCCTAAATTTTTCATACTACGAGCTAAAATAAAATTATTTAAAATTCGCAAACGAAAAGGTTATACAAACAATTTCAACAACAAAAACAATTTTTACCACAATAATCGATTACATTTTATTATAAACTAATTAACCACACAAATCATCAAAAAAAAAATCTTCACAACCTTTGAATCCAAACTGTATCAATCTCTTCTAAAACAATTAGAAATATAATTTTTAAAAAATGTATAGCATTTAAACTGAAACTGGCGTATTTACATCCCGTGTAGAGGTTGTGACAAAATTCTGCTGAGTGATTCTAAAATCTATCAAAATGTATCTATGAATAAATGCCAGATTTTAAACTGCAAATCTCAATGAAGACAATTTTATATCACATGAAGATTTAGAATATTTTTAATTACGCTACGTAGACATTATTTTTCAAATATTTACACAATATTTTTAATTTTAATGTCTGTTTTAATATTTAAATTATCAATAGCAAAGATATTATCCTGTTAAAAAAAAATTGAACACCAGTGACGTCACTATATTTTGAAATGGAACACTGTTAATGGTAAGCGAACCCTAAGAATTGTTTTATTTTTCATATAAAAATGTCTTTCCAATGAATCATTTAACATGTGCTATAAATTGCTCTAAAGACGGTAAAAAAACGAAACGATCATTGGCTCATCATGTAAAAAAATGCAGCAGTTGAATATTTTTTGATATTTACATAACACTGCATTTCTTCCTTTCTTTATATATATATATATATATATATATATATATATATATATATATATATATATATATATAAGCGTACACCTATATATATATATAAAAGAAAGGAAGAAATGCAGTGTTATATATATATATATATATATATATATATATATATATATATATATATATATATATATATATATATATATATATATATATATATATATATATATATATATATATATATATATATATATATATATATATATATATATATATATATATATATATATATATATATATATATATATATATATATCGCTGCTACTGGCTCCTCGTGGCTGAGGGTTAGAGGCTTGGATTGGCGTTTGAGTCAACCGGGTTCGATCCCAGCTACGGGAAGCTAATACGTCTAACCACACTGATGAGTTCTGATAGAACGAAACAGATCTGTCTGTGGATGACGATATATATATATATATATATATATATATATATATATAATGCCTTTCAGTGTCGTGGTGTTTGTAATTTTGAACATTCATTGTAATATTATATCTTTCTCATAAATTATCCTCAGTGCTTGCATCTTATGAAATGTTCATGGAAATAAATAAAAAATTGAGTTTACATGAACTTTTTTATTATTTTCTACATAAAATCGAATCGTTAATAAATAAATAAGTGCAGGTCAACAAGTGCATAACAGCCATTTCAAAATTGTTAAAAAGATTTACTGATGCCTTTAAAGGATGAAAAAAAAAAATCTCTCAATTACAATTTGTTGAGAGCCAAGAAAAATAAATGTTTTTAATCTCCGAATTTGATAAATGACGCATGAAAATGATAATCTCTTTGAACGGTGCTTCAAATACGAATCATTTTTTTCTCAATTATCTAGACGTAGACATTAATCTTTCCAAATGATTGAGGTTCCTCACATCCTTTAAAAGGCAACTTCATCACGTAAAAAAGAAAGAAGACCAAATTGATCACGTCGTTACGTGCTGTTCATAGAAATTCATATCTATCACTGAGTGAGGACACTCAGTGTAGTTGGCCCATTTCTTCATCGGCTTAATGATTGACATGTTTTGGCATTTGAGTCAAGTGTTACCTCAGCAAAGATAGCCAAACCATGAAACATAATTCGCTGTTCCAACGACAAATACAGATATCGTTATAAATTGTGTGTAGCTTAGAGTCTTAAAAAATAGTTTTTTAGTTGATTCCCTCCTAGGTCGTGACTTTCTTGTAATGTTAATCTTCAAAATAAGATGTGTCAAACAGACTATTAAAATCATAAAGGACAAAATAGCATTAAGAATGTAATCATTATTAACTTTTGGGTAAATTTCTTACATTTTGTATTCTATAGAGTATGTTTTAAATTGTACCCTCTTGAAATTAGAAGTAAATCAAAGTAGAGGGGAAAAAAAGTTCACAAAAATGAATGAAACAATAGAGTTATAAAAATAAGAGAATAAATAAATAATTCAATATAGTTGACTTTAAGTTATGTCAGCCCTTGTTCAGTTACTGAATGCCGACGTTATTTTGTAAACAATTATATGATCTTGAATAAGTAATATTTAGCTCTTGTAGATAATTATAACTACAAATCACTATTCATAATACCGATGTAATATAATGGCCGAGGGATTTTGTTTTATGCCTTTGGGTTTAGTTAGGCTGAGAAACATTCGGCTCAGTGCATGGGTTACTTAGATGTAACATTAACGCGCGTGAGCGCGCGGGCGGAGCGGACGTGTCACTCAAAGATGTCACAATAGCCCGAGATGGGAAACGGGGCTAGCAAGTGCGAGTGACGTCATGCACCGGAAGCGCGCGGAGGATTTGGGGAGGTTTTGAAAAAGTCAGTTAGTAGAGTTGAGACCTGCCTCGGGAGACGACGGTTGGCTTTCGCTTGCTCGCGGAGGCTTTGGGCAGGTGTCGCACGAGATGGCGGAGGGGGCTCAGATGAAAAAGCCAGAATAGAAAGATTGTGCCTCTCTCTCCTTATGTCGAAAAACCTTTAAACTCAAAGGTAATAAAATGTTTCGTACCTGAACTGAGAAATCGTAAGTGTTTTTCGTATTTCGAGATTCCTATGTTCTATCTTTATGGACATTCGATGTACGTTTCACACATAGCCATGATATGGCTATGTTACACCGATAATTTACATCGTTATACAGTATCAAGTACTCTTATCTGATACTAATAATGCATTAACAAACATGCGAATTAAAGTATTTCAAGTAGAATATATTTTCCATAAAATGAAGATATAATCATTTGTAATAAAAAAAAATGACTCTAACCACTATTTTTAAGACTAATAAGTTATAACCATTTTTATGGTTTCAAGTAATTGATAAAAATAAATATTTGCCAAATATGTATTAAAACGGCTGGAGATGAAACTGGATGGCAATTACACAAGAATGCTGCGTGCAATCCTGAACAAGTCCTGGCAGCAGCACCCCACAAGACACCAACTGTACGGCCACCTGCCCCCTATCACGAAAACTATTCAAGTTAGACGAACCAGACATGCAGGACACTGCTGGAGAAGCAGAGATGAACTCATAAGAGATGTACTCTTATGGATCCCCACACATGGCCGCGCAAAAGCAGGACGACCAGCTCGAACGTACATTCAGCAGCTATGTGAGGATACAGGCTGTTGTCCTGAAGACCTACCTAGGGCGATGAACGATAGGGAGGAGTGGCGAGAGAGGGTCAGGGATATCCGTGCTACCAGCGCGATATGATGATGATGATGATGATATATGTTTTGGTAATACGTGTTTTGTAGATCCCATTTCTAGACGATTCAGAGCCCATTTGTTTGCACACAGTTAAATAGTTTTAGTTATTGCCATGAAACAATAACAATTTAACATCGTCCATATGTTTGCACGTAGCTAAATAGTTATACATATGATTTGTAAATGAATAGTTTGTTTTCAGTAATTCAGTTTTTATATTTGTAAAGCTAATTTCTTTGCATACAATTAGATGGTTTCAAGTATACTATTCAATATTATTTATTTCTTTGCTGTTAAATGGCTCCAAATGTTGTTTATGAAATTTTAACATTTTAATTTAGCATCAGTTATTTGTTTTCACACAGATAAATAGTCAAACAGTTCTATCTAATCCATAGATGGGACACTATCACCTACAACTACTCCGTGTCAGAGTGAAACTTTAATTCATGGCGGTTTAGAGGTACTCACATTCCCCACAGCTCCAAATAATTTACACACCGTTATTTGGTTTCATGTAATCCTATCTATCAAAAATAATTTGCACAGTTATATGCTTTCAAGTATTCCTCTCAAATACTAATAATATTCAAACTTATCTCTTTGACTCCTAGATTGGATACTAACAAGCAGTACCCTTTAGATCAGAGTATACTAGAAAATAATGGTAAAAACGGGCGTTTCCACTCTCGACACAGTTCTTGAACCGGAGCGACACCACTAGATATAATTTTACGTGAAATCCAGGACTTCCATTTTGGTGAGATTTTATTCCTTTTTAGTTGATGCGATAAACGAATTCTAAGCCCTAACGACAGATTCAAACAGTTACAAGGATGAGGAAGACAGAAAAAGTTGAACAGTGACATTTTTCTTGTAGTAAAAGAGTAAATTTAATATATTCGGTAACAACGTTTCTGAAGAAAGCTGTGCCACATCCCTGGCGTGTGGAATTTTTTCTTATTTTTCTCCTCAACAGGTACTGTCTGCCAGAGATTGTATTCCTCACATACATTCAATTGTATCCAGCTTCGTCGCCAACTCGGCTGGTCGGACACAATAAAATTTATTCAGTTTAAAAACACCGCATCTCCGTATGAGAGAGAGAAAAGCAGTCATAGAAATCGGAATTCCTGCGAAAGCTTCCACGCCATCTAAACCGTCTTAGGAACTCTGAAATTCTATTTACATCAGCTTGCCAAAAACTTTTGGTTCCGGCCATTACCCGGTAGGCCAGAGGCCAAGATGCTAAATCTGCTGATCGGTTAAGTCAATAAAACTGTCCTCGAATCTTCCTTGATCTCGAATCTCCTTACAGGAGCTTTCATCTTGACCGAAAGCCCTCTATAACTATTTCATGTAAAAGATCATGTTTTTAAAATAGCAATTTGTGACTTTAGATACGGCATCAAAAAGACATTCCTGAGGTAAATTTTCTCTCATAAATAGTCCGTAAAGAATTATGTAATTAAAAAAAAATGTTCCCAGTTTATAACTTTCTATTCGCACTTCTACGTCTTCTCTACATTAAAATAAATAAAATTAGACTTTTAAAACAGAAAAGCTGATCTTCAAATTTCTTGAAGTCGTAATAATAACAATTAATGAACCTTTTTTTATGATGGTTAATGGATTTAAACTCGTGCATATTTTATTTGCAGATTTGGGGATTACGTAAACTGTGCATTAAAAATCTACGTTGCGCTGTTTTTAAGAGTATTTTACACATGGTTGGATGTCTTGTGGGGTGTCTTGTGGGGTGTCTTGTGGGGTGCTGCCATCTAGCTTCTTCTCCAGCCGTTTTGTTAGCGTCCA
This sequence comes from Sepioteuthis lessoniana, assembly GCA_963585895.1. Lineage (NCBI taxonomy): Eukaryota > Metazoa > Mollusca > Cephalopoda > Myopsida > Loliginidae > Sepioteuthis > Sepioteuthis lessoniana. The sequence continues at coordinate 3,645,585 of OY757938.1, forward strand.
TGTAGTGCAGCCATATAGCAGTTCTAAACCATGCTAAAAAGGTGATAAATTTTCACTGGTCGAGTGTTGAAGATTTACATCGTAGAAATGGCGGGACTAAAGAAAAATGTGAAACTTAATTTGTGCTTTGTTCATTTTTTAAAGCAATATTTCTTTAGTAATCTTTGTTGATAATATTTCTTTGTTGATAATATTTCTTTAGTAATCTTTGTTGATAATATTTCTTTGTTGATAATATTTCTTTAGTTATCTTTGTTGATAATATTTCTTTGTTAATAATATTTCTTTAGTTATCTTTGTTGATAATATTTCTTTGTTGACAATGTTTCTTTAGATATCTTTGTTGATAATATTTCTTTGTTGATAATATTTCTTTAGTAATCTTTATTGATAATATTTCTTTGTTGATAATATTTCTTTAGTAATCTTTGTCGATAATATTTCTTTGTTGATAATATTTCTTTAGTAATTTTTGTTGATAATATTTCTTTGTTGATAATATTTCTTTAGTTATCTTTGTTGATAATATTTCTTTGTTAATAATATTTCTTTAGTTATCTTTGTTGATAATATTTCTTTGTTAATAATATTTCTTTAGTTATCTTTGTTGATAATATTTATTTTTGATAATATTTCTTTAGTAATCTTTGTCGATAAAAATAAATATGCTAGAAATGTTAACAAAAATAAATTTAAATACTTTTATAAAAGTAAATGTACATAACAATATAAATCTACTTAACAATCTGGAGAATAATAAACATTTAAATTGATAAATCCTTTATACTATGGCCTCCCCACCAAACTAACAATGTGTTAAACATTTGCATACGAGTGATCGGTAGGTGGAAGGTCAAAGTTCAATGACCATAGATTAAAATATAAAGAAAGTTCTGAGTTGTGTTTTCAACATCAATGGAAACATTTTTAGGCTTCAGAAAGGCCACTCAGTGCCTATAAAAAGTTGCATTACAATTAAAAAAAAAAACTACCCCAGATTTAACAGTTTATGAGTACTTATAAAATCCAATAGAAAATTGGGCTACAACTTCGTAGTGAGCAAGTTCAAACTCGAGACGTGCTGTAGTGTTCATTTTCGGATATATTTCCTTGGGGTGAGTAACAGCTCCCTAATTCCCCTGCTATGGGTTAAATAATATTACTGTTCTTCTACAAAGGTGGCTTTAGTCTTATATAATCCACAAATGTTAATATGCTATTAAACGACGAAACAAAACGACTCCAGACACAAAAAAAGTTTCGGAACAGCATCCTCACCTTCGGATCGCTTTTAATTTGATACCATAGTCACTTTACTTCTTATTTATATATCAGAATATGTAAATATATTTTTATTTGTAAATGGAGGGGGAGTCTAGGGACGAAGTCGTTAATGTATGACGTGGTAGACAATTCGAATTTCACTCGGACTATTATCTTCACTTTCAGACTAATACCCAAAGAAAAGTGTGAATTCACTTATCTTCCACAGTTATGGGATAACGTGTATCACTACTTTCTTAGTACAAGGATGGATTTGGTATTAAATACCCCACGAAAGTTGATATGTCATTCAGCAAAAGGAACCAAGTAACCAAAATAAAAGGAGTCGGTTTAATGTAGCAGCATGTTTCTGATTTCTTTTTGTCGGACAGAATATATGACATCTTCGTCTCCAAAGGATTTCTTCGAAAACTTTCGTCTTTCACAGAGTTACAAACTTTGTAAGTGCCTGTTGTAACCTAACAAAAGGTTACTGAATGAGAAATAACCAAAACGGAGGTTGGAAATGAAATGGAAATCTTCATAACATTAGCAAATTTACAATGCTCGCCACCAGCGTGAAGAAGGTACCCACTTCAAATGGTGATTACTTAGTCAGCATAAATCACCCTCGCTTCACAATAGCGTCCAACGTATTTATGAGGAATGGGACAGAACCATTAATGTTCGCCTGTAGGGTATTATACAGTGCCACAACAAAACCTTCTTTTAGAGAAAATTAATAAATTCTTAGGAAAATATAAACAAGTATTAGGCAAATATACTTTTGTTTGGTTTAGGTTTTATGGCATAACAACCATTTTAGGTTATTTAATGTCGAATCTATTTTTATAAAAAATAAACAGTTTTATTTCAAACAATTCAGTTTAGCAGAAGTACACAGTATAATTGTCAAAAATGTTTCTATTCCCAGCTAATCAGTTTAATCAAACAGTTCTAATTCAAACAATTTAGTTTAGTATAAGTATAGATTTTGTTTACTGTCAGTTCTGCTTTGAATAATTCAGTTTAGCATAGTACAGTTTCACTGTCAAAAACAGATCTATTTCAAACAATTCAGTTTAGCATGATTACGCAGTTTAGTTCTATTTGACCCATAGATAGGACCCTAACAGGGGCTACCATTCCGGGCCAGAGAGGACCTGGGAGCGATGGCAATGAAGGGGTACTCCTCATTCCCCAAAGCTCCAGTAATACTGGAACCTCACGATCAGAATATTTAGTGTCATATCCAGGACACTCGTTGGGGGTCTTACCCCTTGCAAAGATGCAGTCGGTGTATTCTACTGCAGCAGCCGACTGACACATACTTTCTTTTATGTGAATTTATCTTGTATATGTAGAATGTGATACAATGTCAACTTTTAGGCGGGTTTAAACAGGTTTAAAAGCATATTTTTCCTCCTATACCAGTTCTCACTCCAAGGTTAAGTAGCCCAATATGTTTTCTATTTACCCATACCCGAAGAGACAATATCCATACTTTTTTCTAAGATATAAGCCCAATAAAAAATACAAACATCGTCGTCCAGGAGTTAAAGTCGGGTAACCGTGCCTATTTCCCACGACGATAACCGTAACGCCACAAGCGTTTCCTTTTGATTCATTCAGTATAGTAACAATTATCTTTTGTAACTGTTTGGTGTAACTGTTTCATTAGATACAAATACTTTAATACATTTATTGTTTACGAATAATTAAATAACTTTTAGTTATTTTAATTATTTTTAATTTTAGATAATGTATTATCTGCCAATAATGTTTAACAAGTGATTCATAACAAATTATTCTTAGTCTTTTTTAAAATCCCAATTCACTCGGTACCGGGTCATGAAATAAGTTGACAGAGACAAAGACATAACCAAGTGTTCATTTAAGGAAAAAAAAAAAAAAAACAGCGACATGGCCACAGAAAAATACTAATCTCTTAAGAACTCTGTTTCAACTCCCCTTTAGACCAGTCTCAAATAAGGAAGACATGATGTGGTATTTTTTAATTGCAAAATTGTAACCCCTACTAATGAAAGGAGGCAGTTTCGTTCCCTCCGAAATTTCACTCGTCACTTGTCCTCTGCGGGTTAACAACTACCTGAATGAACCTTTTAAAAAACTTCCAACACTTACGTGTTATTTTTTCTTTCACCTACCACGAGAGTTCACGTAGCTGACCTCTGCCGAGCACCAGGTTCTCAGTTGTTAGAAGACAGCTTCTCCATTACAGTGCGACTATGAGAAACAGCGCATATTGGAAAAAAAGAAACCATAAGTTTTCGTGGAGATTTGTATTCATGACCACTTTGCATTTAACTAGGCTTCGCCGTAGCAAAGGTGATGAGAGAGTTCAAATCTTACAAAGAGCGTATCCATCATTATTTCCGATCAGTACCGTTTCATGCCTTGTATCAACATCACGTCTTCCCCCTCATACCCAACGTATACGGGTATCTCATCTAATAACTGACAAATGTTTTTAATGAGTTCACTATAAAGATGAGTTTATGAACGACCAGTTGTAAATAAATTTTCCGAGGACGTTGAATACCGATTGCTGCACTTTCTAAACATTCTGTTTGACTCCAAACGAAATAGTTATGCCGGATGTGCTTTCCAATGAACATCTGCCCTTCACCTTGACATCAGTCTGTCCATCTAATACATATACACCAAATCAAGAGCAGAAAAGCAAATGATACTTGAATTAGACCAGCCATAAAATAATCAAAGATCGCAATTACAGAACGCATCAGAGTTGTTACTTAAAACAGAATATAAACGTTGAAAATTTAATTGTTTGTTGTTTTTAAGATGATCTTAAAACATTATTTAGAAAAGATGTCTTCTGTCTGTATTCATTGGTTATTTCAATAAAATTTCTCCAAATGTCTTTTATTTCTGTATTTCTCTGCATAATTCAAAAACAGCTGGAGTTTTGTTTAATGTTTCAGCATGAGGTTTTCTTTTATAAAAACACAAAAGTAAAAGTCCGCTCCCCAGATGGAGACACAGACTACTTTGACATCGTAGCAGGTGTGCTGCAAGGAGAAAAAAATTAGCCTCATACCTCTTTATCATCTGTCTAGACTACGTGCTTAGAATGTCTATTGATGAAATAAAAGACAACGGTTTCAAGCTGGCAAAGAAAAGAAGCAGAAGATACCCCCACAAAAACTATTACGGACGCAGACTACGCCGATGACATAGAGCTTCTGTAAAATGCACCCGCCTAAGCCAAAACCCCGGTGCATAGTCTGGAACGAGCAGCTGTTGGCATAGGCCTCCATGTCAACACAGACAAGACGGAATACATGAGGCGACATCTCCATTCTAAATGGTAGTTTTCTAAAATTAGTGAACAAGTTCCCCTACCGAGGAAGCAGTGTCTAATCAACCGAGACAGACATCAAAACATGACTAGCAAAGGCATAGACAGCCATCAATAGGCTATCGGTCATATAGAAGTCAGATCTGACCAATAAAATAAAACGTAGTTTTTTTTTCCAAGTAGCGGTCGTGTCGATACTGCTATATGGGTGTATTACTTGGATGCTAACTAAACGAATGGAGAAAAGGCTAGACGACAATTACACAAGAATGTTGCGAGTAATAGTGAACCATTCCAGGAGGATGCACCCCATAAAGCCACTTACCACCCATCACGAAAAGTATCCCAGTTAGACGAACCAGACATGCGGGACACTGCTGGAGAAGTAGGGACGAACTCATCAGCGACATACTTCTGTGGACCCCATCACATGGACGAGCAAAGGCAGGATGACCAGCTAGAACCTATATACAACAGCTCTGTGCTGATACAGGAGGTTAGATTTAAAGACCTACCGGAAGCGATGGACGATAGAGACTGGTGGCGAGAGAGGGTCAAACCTAAATATTCAAGAAAATCAGTCTGCGTCTTATAAGGTTAAGGTTCAGCTTGAGTTTGGTTTGGCTTTATGACATATCAACCATTGTAGTTTATTAATGCCAAATCTATTTCATATATATAAACAGTTCTATTTTTAAAAAATTCAGTTTAGCAAAAGTACATAGGTTCAATACAAAACACAGTTCCTATTCAAGCAGTTCAGTATGGTATATGTACACAATTCCAATGTCAAAAACAGTTCTATTTCAATCAATTTAGTTTTGTATAAGTACGCAGTTTAGTTCTATTTGACCCATAGAGACGACCCTCTAAGATGCTACCACTTCAGGGCCAAAGTGGACCTGGAAGGGATGGCAATGAATGAATACTTCGCATTCTATAAAGCTCCAGCATAACTGGAACCTTACCATCAGATTGTTTAATATCATATTCAGAAAAGTCGTTGGGAGAGTCTTACACCTTCCGCAAAAAGCAGTCGATGTATTTTACAGCCCCAGCCGACTGAGCAAGGTCAGCTTTGGGTCACTGGATAGTGGATATATAATGCTGTCGTGGCATTTAAATCAAACCGCAAACATCTCCGGAAATGTAGGTAAGTTGACGATTGTTTCCTCAACAACAACGCCAACTCTTTTGCAAGGTAACAATGTATAACAGTAAAATTCTGGAGCCTCTAACAAGGACCAGGTCTGGTAGGTCCCGGCAAATATGAAAGTTTTTACATATGAAATATTTGGATTTAATTAGGATCTGAATAGATATACATCTTTTAATGTGGAGTCTTACGGCTGTCAAGTCAAAACACTTTACCTGACATATGTGGTTTAAACTTGGTTATTCATCTTTTTTTAAAAGTCTGGTCAAAATCAAGTGTGTCTTATAAAACGTCAAATAATATATAAATATTTTCTTCGCATTCACCATATTGTTATCTGTTACCTTCTTATATACGATAAGTCATAACCTATAAATGCAAACTAAAACTAAATATTGATCATTGGCTGTTGGTGCTTACATCGAAAATAGATACTTATCGTTTCAATTAGTTGATGGTTTGACCCCGAGTAAAAAGCTATGATTTGATTTTTTTTAAGTGAAGCAGTTTTTATTTAGAAGTCGTGTGTAATACAATTTCCTTAATCCCGCATATATTCTATATAGCTTTTCCCAAGCCAATTGTAGACTATATATATATATATATATATACTCCCCTACCCCCGTGGGGTTGAGTTCTCTTGCGAAGAAGTAATCGTGTTGCCATTAGCGTCTATTGCAAGCCTCTTCATAGTTGAATTGAGGTCTCGGCTACCGTTGAACGGATGTATATAAACAATAGTAATTGTGATTCATAACCGTTTAAAATTTACTTCGCATCTAATATCTCCTCGTGGCTGAATGTTTAGAAGCTTTGGTTTGACGTTTGAGTCAACCGTGTTTCGATCCCAGCTTCGGGAAGATACTGTCTAGCCACACTGATGAGTTCTGATAGAACGAAACAGATCAGTCTGTGGATGACTATATACATATATATATATATATATATATATATATAACCGTCCAGTACAGCAGGGCATGACACAAGATTAATTTTTCAGCAGAATTTTACAGGTTCTACTTTAGAGTTTTCTAGTCATATCAAGGGTAAAGTGGTCAGTCTGACAAGTATTTGCCCCCATAGCTTGAATGAGAATAGTTGGATTCATGCCTTTCCCAAAAATATTAGACTCGTTCAGTATTTGAACTCGGGTCGCAGTTTCCATTTTATATGAATTCAGCCATTACACCACTTGCAGATACTCTCTCTCACACACACACACACACACACACACACACTCTCTCTCTCTCTCTCTCTCTTTCACACACACACACACACACACACACACACACACACACACACACACATATATATATATAACAACGAAAACAGACTTCTCTCTAACACCATCTGTTCCCAGAAAAATCACATTTTCATATTTCTCATGTGGTCAAGCGTCATCAGAATGTATATGATTTTATAGCTGAAAACAAATGTCCGTAAAGAGATAGAAGCGTAATTTACATCAAGCGTTTGACACCCTACATTGTGCCCATAATTGAACAGCATTTTCAACTAAATTTCAATTAAATCGTAGCTGAAAATTGATTCCAGAGAAAACAAAACAAAACAAAAAGTTTGCTTTCTCCATTATATAGTTGTTATGATATTTTACAGTCAAAAAGCAAAAAGCAAATCTTGCGTTGGCTAAATACATAATATGGAGGCGTGCTTAGTGTAACGGTTAACGTCGTCGTAAATGGAATCAGAAATCTGGGTTCATAGCCTGTTCGAGTCTGTTTACATTTCCCTTCGTGCTAATGCCCTTAAGAAAGCCGTGAATCCATCTCTTTCCCCACCATCAACTATAGGTAAAAAATTGAGCAGAATGAGTTCTTTAGCCTTGATAAAACAACCTGCCTAGGAGAAGGAAAATCAAAATTCAAACCAGCTTTGCACGCTTAAAAATATTACCTTTTATCATTTTCCATGGCGACTAAAAACACAGATTTAGTCCTAATTAACAAGAAAATAATTTGACATCAAGTGGATTTTACCATTTCATCTCACAAGAGAGAAAGCAAAAAAAGCTGCAAAAAATCGACATATCCATGGACCTTGCCTGAGGGTTGAAGTATAACAGAAAATAGATATAGCAAATAAGGTTCAGATTGTGGTTAAGGCTGTTTGCATTTAGTTTACGTTGAACCCACATTTTGTCTTCTCAGCCCTTGGTTAAAGCAGTAGGACGGACCAGTTGAGCAATCTAGTCTTAACGTACAACCAATCTCGCAGGAAAACTGAATTAAAAACAAGCACCAAGAGATCGCAACCTTTCTCCTGCAGCTTTTTAGGGCACATTATAAATGGAAATAGAATTGCTACAGAAACCTGTATTGATGCTGTCAGTGGGGGGGGGCATGAAGGCATATTTCTCCCTGCCTCTCACCCGACAGGACTTCGAAGGTCATCGGCTCACTTAGTGATGAGCCTAGCTGGACATGGAATCAAATCTGGGTCCAGGCACATATGGCTGATTATAGCTTAAACTTGACAGCAAGTTTCAGTGCTATACAAAGGTGACAAAAGTGTCAATTTACAGCTCGCCCACCCGAAGGTGGCCCAGGCGAATTTGTGGGCTTTTCGGCCTTAAGTTTGCCTTTGCTGGACAATGCCCGCTGGACTCAAATCCAACAGTATATTAATGCCGTCGGCCTTAACACCGAAGCAAACAGAAAGGTGAGAATTTGGTGAGTAATTGGAGCCTTTTGATCAGTTACAAATAATTTAGAAAAGCGACAAGATGTACAGGAGATCAGAGGAAAACTCGAGACCATTCAGACCGTGCTACGGTAAGATTATCTGTGACAAATGTGAAATGACCGGTTGACAGGATGGAACTCTGACAAGTTGCACAACTCAGTATAAAAATTGTCCTGAGATCAATTACCTCGGTCTCCAAGTCTGGAGCTTTTCAACCAGACGCAGTTTAGTATTAAACTCAGGACATGATATATTTGAATTTTGTGACATGAAACTCTATATTTTATTAATCAAAACGATTTATTTGAAATCCCGATCATACATTGAACCTCAACCTAAAATCTTAAAATCTTACTTCTCTTTCCTTAATCTTTTTGTCTTTCTTTTTGTTTTCTCTTTTTTTTTAAAAATAACACGTCAGAAGATTCACTAACGATCAAACAGATCTCACGTGATTTGAAACCAGCCATTAGCGAACAGAAGAGGAAGCTGACAGAGACAATTATGATGATGTGGCAAATTTGAAAGAAATCGGCATTCATCACAAGACGGCGGAGGTAAGATAATCATACTGCCAGGACAAAGTTAATCCTAATAACTCTCTCCTTATCGGTGAATATTATCACTTGTTTTATATAAATTATGTCAGCTGGCAGAAAAGCTGTAAAAATCCAAAGACGAAAAGCTGAATGCTTTCGGAATCTTTAAAGGATGGACGAGTTGAAATAAACAATAATGAAACTAATGAATTGACAACAGCTAATTTTGCTGAAATTTTGCAAAGTAAGCTTTCAATATACACAAGAGGAATAAATGCTGACTTCTAAGAGAACAAGAAACAAGGAAGAAACAAGGAAGAATTCACTGAGAAAATTTGGTCTCAAAAGTCGATGCCCGCATGAAACATTAAGTTCGTATGACTGAGTTCTCTTATTTCTACGATTCGTTTCTAGATTTTTCTTATTTCTTTTCTCCTTTTCATATGGCTATATAAAAATATTATTAACCTTTCATTCCGAAATTATTATTTTTCTCTATTATGTCATATAGCCATATATACGGTCTTTCAAAGATTTGAGAAATTCCTAATATTTATCCATCTCATATATAACCCATTAAAAATTTCATAATCAACTTTAATTTTCTTTAATTTTTTTCTTCATTAACATTATCACTGATTTTAACAGCAAGTAATCTTTTCAAGTGCTATTACATGTCAAGAGCTTAAGAAATCCTGTTCCTGCATCTATTTTTGTTCAGATATTTCCTAAGGTTTATTTTTGTACATGGTCCTATCAAATACGAATAATTTTAAAACAAATCTATTTGATATTAACAGACTCTACCGCTTCGGTCAGAATGAATTTGGCAATAATGATAATGAAAAAGTACTCTACACTCTACAGATACCAGAACTGAAGCTTCATCATCAGATACAATTTAGTGCCATAGGCCATCTCTAATCCCACCCTCGTTCGTCAACATATTTGCATGTGTTATATATCATTATTTCAGCCATAGGTAGAAAGGTAGACACGTTATATATTCATAGCTATCAGGTAAAACATAATTTGAAAAGGAAAAAAAAAAGATTTATTTTAACCAGATTCTGAATGAAGCCTGTGTTTAGGAATTACTAGATATAAAATATTTAAAGATTTCTATGAAACTATTCCTGTAAGCAAGGGTGGGCTAAAATTTTAGATATAGACGTCATATTTGCTGTTAATAACTTTTTTGACCAAAAGAATTCAATCACTGAAATACCAATGCAAGAAGTGTGCAGGTCACAGGGAGGGGACTATGTTGAAAAATAAAACTCATTTAGTCATATTCTATGAGTGTATCTTGCTCAACTAATGAACTTTTCACAAAAATGTGCACATTTAAGAACAAACGGGAGCAGATGTTAGGCACCCAACGAGAATCGCTTACACATTATCAGACCCTCGGTATTCGAGAGTTCATTGAGCTCTATATAGACGACACCCGCATTAGACTGTGGGCCTTAAAAAATCTGTCTGACCCTCGCATGGATTTGCCTGCACGAGGGTAGACAGAGGGGTTAGATGTTGGAACAAGAAAGGATTATCTCTCTTGTTCAAGATCATACAAACATAGAGCCAGCAACATTTTCCTAGAAATACAAACGAGGCAGCGACTAATGGTTGCTGATATAAGTTATTTGGATTTTACCCTTCTGTTTCAACTATCAAGAGTCTATATAAATATCCTGGGTTTATACTAATTCTTACATACAATCTTCTTATTTTAAAATTAGATTACTGTGATTGATCTGAGAAGATAGAATTTGTTCATAACGAAATATGTATTACATTTGCAATCATTATTCTTATCAATAGGTATTCATTCAATTTCGATCGGTAATATCAAAATTAGAATGTATACTTACTAAAATATGTATTAGAAAGAATGAGAAAATAAGATAGGTAAGTGTCAGAATTCTGAATTGAAAAAAAAAAAACAAATTATTTTCACACGTACATTGAAAAATCGAATGAAAAACTGAAAACGAGCCATAAGGGAAATTAAAATCAATCAAAAGAAAGCATACACAAATACAAATTACAATTATATATATATATATATATATATATATATATATATGTGTGTGTGTGTGTGTGTGTGTGTGTTTGTCAGGAGAACGTAGACATAGTCAACGGTGTTTGGTGACTGTAAGTTTTTTGTCCATACGAACATCACACACAATCAAATTGAGAAACCCGCCATCTTTTATCAGTTTTTACAGAACCCTTGCGTGGGCGGCATCGCATGGCCACTCTCTGCAATCATTTATACGTCCGATCGAGTCTGGTGACCTCGGAGAGTCGTAGATAACTCCTATTTTCAGTCCGGGATGCTAGATCCTTCATATATTTTCCCTTAGCCTACTGGACGAGATTTCAAACTTTGGAAATTTGTCTCTCTCCTGACTATTGTCTTTTTTTTAATAATTTGTCTATTGACACCCCAGTACCATTCTCTTACTGTGTTACCCTTCTACAAGGCATTTTCTTCTCTTTTATGACTAAAGTTCTGTTTGAGGTTTAGTATTTATATTAGATTCTTTCTGATTTTTATCATTAAGGGTTTTCGGAGTATTGTCTTCATCTTTATTGTTATTTCCACAACGTTTCAGTCGATATGTCCTCCGGCCTTCTTCAGGTGTTTCACATATCGACCGAAACATATCGAAGGACATATCGGCCGAAACGTTGTGGAAATAACAATAAAGATGAAGACAATAGTCCGAAAACCCTTGATGATAAAAATCAACAAGCTTCGTCTCAGAAATTTAGACAATTAGATTCTTTCTATTCTTTTGATGATTATTTTGATAAGAAAAGGGACAATTCAAATTTTAATTTGCAGTTAATTTTGCCCTAAACTGCCAAATATTTCAATAAAAATACGAACTATCTTGATATTATAAATTCCAGCACATATGGTAAAAATTGTCTGGAGGAAGAGAGCTAAATTATTCGTTAAGGGCTTCGGTAAGATATAAAAGATAACACTTTTCGAAAAATAAGCAAAGGATGAGTTTTCATCAATTCGAATCGACTCATTTCATTAGAATGCATATTTGTTACATTGTATCTATTTTGAACATATCTGGATTTATCTACAACTATGGAATCCCACACAGAGCATGTTTTCTTATTTTCTTCAAAATGTGTAAGGAGCTAAAAACTTCTGTCTTAATTCATTTATGAAAGAATTTTTTACAGAAATTTCTGAACCTTAACAACAATAATAATCTTAATGAATTACTTTACAAATTATATATTGTAATTAAACAATTAAATGAATCATAACTTCGTTGATAAATGATTCAATCATAATTGTCTATATATATTAAATGTATATTAAACCGGCCTATTAAACTAATGAGTAGAGTGCTCGCCAATGGTCAGGGATACCGGAGTTCAATCCCAGGACGAGTCATATCAAAGACTCAAAAAAAAGTTTCCTTGCTTAACACTCAGCATTATAAGTTACGTATGGCGTAATGGTTAGAGTGTCCGCCAATGGCCCGGGAGACCAGGGTTCTAATTCCGGGTCGAGTCATACTAAAGACTCAAAAAATGGTATTTGATGCTTTGATGACATTTTTAAACAAGCATGCACTTATTTTTTGGCACACTTTTGATTTCAATAAATTTCAAACTCTCAAATTTAGCATTAGTACAGCTTTTTGTTTATTCCAAGTTAAATGTAAAAACATTTCTATTTCAAATAATCTAATTTAGAACAAGTACAGTTTAAATGTCTACAGTTTTATTTCAAATGATTCAGTCTTGCATGTCAAAAAATTTAATGTTTTCAAGTATTACTATGGATTACTAACCATTCAATTAAACATCAGTCATTTGTTTATATACAGTTAAATGATCAAACAGTTCTATTTTGAAATAATTCAATTAAGCTTAAGTACAGTTATTTATTTACACACAGTTAAATGTAAAATGTTCTATCCCAAGCAACTCAGTTTAGCATAACTACACAGTTTGAATAGCAAACAGTTCTATCTGACACATAGATAGGACCCGGTCAGGTGCTACCGCTCCATGCCAGAATGAACCTAGAGGCGATGGCAATGATGGGGTTCTCTGCATTCCCAAAAGCTCCAGCATTACTGGAACCTCACCATCAGAATATTTAGTGTCATATCAAGGACATGTTTAGGGAGGGGGGGTCTTACTCCTCTTCTGATGAGATACAGTCTGTGTATTCTACATCCCCAGCCTACTAGGCACTGTAGAGTTGCAAGCTTTTCTATCTAATACTAATAATTTATATATCATGATATAATCTCAAGTGACAACTTTTATTTAATAATAATAATTTGTTTGCAAACTGTTATATGCTTTCAATTAAGCAATAATGATAATCCTTAATCAATAATTATCGCTTCCTTCCCAGTCGGCTTGGGCTGTAGAATACACCGACTACCCCTCACCCAATGAGAGTCCTGGAAATGACACTAAACAATCTGATAGTGAGGTTCTAGTGATGCTGGAGCTTTAGGGAATGCGGAGCACCCCTTTATTGTCATTGCTATCGGGTCCACTCTGACTCAGAATGGTGGCGTCTGATAGGACCCTATCAATTGGTTAAGTAGAACTAACTACATGCTTATGCTAAACTGAATTGCTTGAATTAGAACTGTTTGATTAAGCAGAGTAGTATGAAATAGAAATGCCTTTGACAATTAAACTGCATTTACATTTAAACTGCGTGCTTATGCTAAACTGAATTGTTTGAAATAGAACTGTTTTTGACATTTTACTCTACTTTCACTAAAGTCAATTGTTTAATATAGAACTGTTTTGACATTTAACTGCGTGTAAACAAAATCTATACTCATACTAAACTGAAATAGCTGAATTAGAACTGTTTGAATAAACTGAATAGCCTGAAATAGAAATGTTTTGGACAATCAAGATGTGTACTCATGCTAAACTGAATCGTTTGAAATAGAACTATTTACATAAAAATGGATTTGGAGTTAAATAACTTACAAAGGTTGGTATGCCATTCAAACCCAAACAACCAACAAACAACATTATCGCTTCAATTAACTATTCTTATTACAAACAATTTACACACAATTATAATGTATCAAGTATTCCTATCTTACATTAATAATTACTAATTAGATCTATTTGACCAATGGGACCCTAACAGGTACAACCCTGGGTTAGAATTCATTCACAAAAATTAATAAATAAGTAAATAAATATTAAGTTGCCCCTCCACAAGCTTTTATGACAGACTTAATTATTTAGTTATTTATGGATTTCACTTATTCAAATCAATATACTTTATCTAATTAAAAAGATATACATCTTCAGGTACAAAGACTTTGGATTAAAGTTGGCCTGGGAGTATTAGCAATGAAAGGGATTGTAAAATGATCTACCAATTTCATAAAAGACTTTTTTAAATTGGCACTTCTTCCGTTTCTCTTCAGAGCTGTATATTAAACTTAGAAATTTAAAACAGGATGAAAATGAGATATCGAAAAGTAACGCCCAAATGTCCAGTCTAATCACAACAACACCCTTTCTTCTGTAAAAAGCTTCTGTAAAATTGACAGTCATGTATTTTGAATTGAATTTTTTTTTTTAAATAAGAAAATGTACAACCATATCCACTTTTTTTAAACTCTCTCGGAAAGAAAAATATCTAAAAAAAAAATCATTGTAAAGAAATCATCATCATCATCATGTCGTGCTGGTAGCACGGATATCCCTGGCCCTCTCTCGACACTTTTCCCTATCGTTCATCGCTTCTGGCAGGTCTTCTGGACAACATCCCGTATCCTCACATAGTTGCTGAATGTATGTTTGTGCTGGTCGTCCTGCTTTTGCACGGCCATGTGTGGGGGTCCACAAGAGTACATCACTTATGAACTCATCCCTGCTTCTCCAGCAGTGTCCTGCATGTCTGGTCCGTCTAACTTGAATAGTTTTCGTGATAGGAGGCAGGTGGCCGTACAGTTGGTGTCTTGTTGGGTGTTGCCGCCAGGACTTGTTCAATATTGCTCGCAGCATTCTTGTAAAGAAATAAGGCAATTTAATCGTGTTTACTTACGTCTTAATTTCTTTTACATCACTCCAAATTAAAATTAGACGGAAGTTCTTTGCATGAATAGGTGTCCTGTTTACGAGATTCCTTTTCAAATACGGAAATAAGTCTTATCATAAGAATATTCAAATTATTATTTTCATCTTTATTGTTATACTCACAACATTTCGGTCGATACGTGCTTCAACCTTCTTCAGGTGTTTCATATCAAACTCGAGAGCCTACACCCTTTACTTAATCCATAGGTGTGGATTGTTCAAATCCTGTCAACCTTGACTAGTAGGACACATGGCGAAGAGCATAAGGCTTTTGGTCTAAAAGTGATTCAGCGTCAAATCATCGGGAGGTTGCAGGTTCAATCCCAACTTTAAGTAAGAATAACAAGGAATATTTACTTTAACTTAACATTTTTATCTGGTCATGGTTAACGAAATTAGAACAATCTTCCCCCGTGAATTAAAGAAAGGGTTCAGTTCGAGGTTCTTTGTGAGATACCGAGTTTGACATGAAACACCTGAAGAAAACCGAAACCGGCTAAAACATAGCTCATATAGCAATGGAAATGAAGACAATTCGACCGAATATTCGATGTAATAAAAATTTTCCGGCTTCATATCAGAATTGCATTTTCAAACCTTTCTCCCTGTCTGATCGATAGAGTTTAGAATACGCCTCTTAAACCTCCTTGGAGAGGGATAAGAATTCCTCCAACCAAAAAGAAAGGTTATTCTAAGTAAGACACTTCAGTGCATATGATGGTGAGTTTCCACTTCTTAACTTCTGGTTTGTGTGGAGTGCCCCCTCATTGTCATTAAGATTGCTAGTGCAAGTTAGGGTCAAATCTATGGGTCAAATAGATATGTTTTCAAATTATACTTATTCAGTAGGACTGTGTGCAAATAAAATAAAATAATATCAAAAACTTAAAAATTTTTGATTTAACCATTTAATGTACTCTATTTCTCTAAGATTTTGGTATTGAAGGGGTCCCAGTGCTATCATGGCTAAAATGCTGGACAGCAGCTTCCAAGTGAGTGAGTTCAAAGTCGTCCTATTGCGATCACATTCAGACAAATGTTTTTTGTTAAGTTATGTTTCCCCTTTTTACCCAGCTATTGGTGAAATAGATCCACCACTGTCTTTCAACATGGATGATTTGTTTGTTATTTAATGGAATATCATCAACCTTCTCGGGTTATTTAATACCAAAAAATATTTTCAGACGGACATTAGTGGTACTATTTAACCCATTGATGGGAGGATAAGGGGGTTCATAGCTTTCCCAAGGGTATTTTTCCAAACGTGAACGTAACAGCGCGAATGGAGTTCGAACTCGCGTACTACGATTCCGCTATCTAGTACTTTAACCATTACACCACGGGGACATCCTTACAAGGATAGATTTGGCATTAAATAACACACAAATGATAATATACCATTAAAAAAAGAAATCAAACCTTAAGGCATGAAATAATCCTGTACGACTTGTCAGCCGTTAAAAATAAGTCAATACCACAACTGTTGATCATGTTATCATTGTCTCTGAATCACAATTTTGCGGTTATTATCAATAGTACCACTACAGTTACCCAATTCATAGAAATTTCTCTACCATATGTCATCAAATTTTCCAGTAATTTTCCTTATCCCTCAACTTTTTATCTTAAGATCCACAAAAATGCTTGTATTCAGAATAACTTATTTAGCATTTCTTCCAAATAGCATCATAATCTCCTTAATCAATTCTGAACATGATATTTTTTGTGTGTTGAGGGAGTCTCCGTCACTCCCATGCGGAATGGACACCGTAGTGATAAAGTTTTAACTCAGGTCGTGGTATTGCATTCAGTTTTAAACTAATATCTTCGGGAAAGGTATGAAACCCTCTACCCACTCAGTAATGGGTTAAATACTACCACTATTATGATTCTACAAGGATGGATTTGACATTAAATATCCCTCGAAGGTACCCGGGGTGTAATGGTTATCGTCGTAGGAAATGGACACGGCGACTCGAGTTCAAATCCTGGACGAGAATGATTGCGTTTCACATAGCACTAATACCCTTGGGAAAGGTATGAATCCAATTATTCTCCCTCCAGCTATGGGTAAATAGTAGGACAGACTGGGTTCTTTAGCCTTGGTGAGGCAACTAGTCTAGGAGAAGGAAAACTCTGAATTCAAACCTGTTAAACTCCGCTTAAAATCATTGACCTTATGTCATATCCTGCCCGAGCGGAGGGGTTGGTAAATAGGATTAAATATCCCTCGATGGGTGATATGTCATTAAACAAGGAAATCAAACCAACTAATATTTTAGAAGTATCAAAAAACATATTTAATATTTAAACAATTTCAGTTATTAAAAAATCCAAATATTCTCCTTTTAGAACTTAAAAAACCCCAAGAAAAAAAATCAACTACGTATATGGATTGCAATAAAGTTTTGCGTGAGTATAATTTCAAAATAAATGGTTTGACTAATTTTCTGTTTGTTCAAATAATTACGAGAAAAATATTCTATTTTATTTCATCGTCCATTTAACTCTTAAGTTGCAACTGATTAAAATGATTCAGGTTTAAACCCTTTAGCCGTCTCTTTTATCTCCTGGGAGTTGAATTGTGTAAACTCTTCATCAATCTTAATGATACCAGAAATTCTCCTTGCTCTCTAGTATGTTCAGCTTGAGTGATCGATAAATTTATGGTTCAATTTTATTTTATATATAGAATCAATTCTATTGTTTTGTAGACCTCGACCCTTAGCTTTATACAGAGTGTTCCCTTATCGATTTAAATGCTAATTAGTTCATTTTCTGCCAAAAGACCTGATAACCAGCTTCACTAATTAATGGATTTTTCGAATCTGAAATCGATATTGGATATATCTATAACCCAACGATGACAGTTCCAGTCAATTGTGATGAGAATAAGTTCATCATATTGCTTAACATTTTGATGTGTTCTATGTAAGAAGAGTTTGAAGCGTAAACAAATAATTACGAGAAATCAATTAGGTTCCATCGATCATTAAAATTGCCAAGATTGATTTAATGTATTTGTTCATCGCCAAGAGAACTCAGTAATTCCTGATTAATAACATGACATAGGAGTTTCTATTTATATGAAAATATTTGAAAAGAAAGTAAAGACAACATCAGAAAGAGACTTTTACTATTTTTCATATAGTAAAGGTTAATGAGTTATCCATTGTTTTGTTGGTTAGATTTAGAACATGTCAGCTCTTGTTGTGTTATTTGATGCCAAAGTCAATTTAAAGTTGTTGTGTTACAAGCGTCTCGAAGAAAGTTGGCTTAATAGAGAAAAATTGGTGTAGGCTATATAAAATGGACCTCTCTAAAAATTAGCATTCAAAGAAAAGTTTTTTCTTGGCTAACATTTAGACCAATTTCTTCTTCTCTTGACATTTTTCAGATTTAAAAAATACAAATTTTCTGTGGTTTAATACGTTTGATGAATAAAAATACAAATATCGGATGTAGTGTTGCGGGCGTCGCAAAGAAAGTTAGCGAAAACTAAAGAAAGAGATGATGACGAGGCAAAGAAAGGGAAAATCTAATACGTGGTCACAGAAAAAAATCCCACTCACTTTCTTGTCAATGTTACAACTTTCCTCTTGAATGCTCTAAAAGATCGGAAGACGTGAAGAATTATTTTCGGACGATAAGGTAAAGATCTATTTTTTGATAAATCGTAGCCCACATCCAATGGGGTGCAAGTTCTTTAGCCACGAAAACAGGTTGTTACTTGTTACCCTTCTTATAAGTAACTAACTACCCTTTTTTCAAAAGTTATCAGGTCTCGTGGATGACCATAACACGCACTTACGTTGTTATTGACCTTTTGTTGTAAGATCATTCGTGGGGGCACTAGTGTTACTAACTGTAGTAGGCAACCCCTACAATATGGTTTCTTTGTTTAATAGCATACCAAGTTATTTGATACTAAAACCTTTCTGCTAGAAAGTCAGTAGTGGTACTATTTAACTCATAGCTAGGGGCAAATGGGGGTTTATACCTTTCTCAATGGTATTAGTTTAAAGTGAAAATAACAGCACATCTGGATTTCGATCGAAGCGACTAAGATATCAAAGTTCAACAGGTTAGCTTTTCCGCCACGGAGACTTATCCCTCTATATCGTGCTCACTAATTATATACGTCACTATTATCTGACACTGGTATATACTTTATGCATAGTCATAATACCACAAACAGAAGAACTTCATTAGACTGATATATATATATATATATAGCCATACATTAAGCTCTCATAGATTTATATGATTTCCCTCATATATTCTATGTAAAGAATAATCCACACCTACTGTCCTTGGACACTGACTGGATAATTTATATATATATATATATATATATATATATATATATATATATATATATATATATATATATTGTATAAATACAATTTCGTTAGCAGATTTGCGGGCGTCTCGTAGAAAGTTAGTGGAAACAAAGATAAGATGACCTTATTATGTCTCAATACTATATAGATATTATAGTCATAATATACTTAGTACGTTAACTACTCCGTCACGGGGACTTATCCCTCTATATTATGCTCTATAATTATATATGTCACTAAATACATAGTCATAATACCAATATTTTGTCCCAATAGATGAATAAAGTAAAAACTTCGAACTTAGTAACAATTCTGATTGAGTCAGTTATGGGACACAATTAGGTACTACCACTCTGGGTAAAATTAGTATTCGGAGTAATGGCAAAGAATGAATGATTCCATATCCGTCAAGATCAGTAGACATGAAGACTCTCCACTGGATAATATTTAGTATCGGGTCTTGACTCACTATTGGGGATGAAACAAGTTTATTCGAAACTATCTGGTTAGCATTTGATAGGAATAAATGAAACTATGATATCATGTGCTCGCTCAATTCAAGCTTCCATTCCTTTACAATGATGTAATGCATTTCTCTTCTAAATCTTACAAAAACGGGAGGGAAAAATTCAATTTGAAATTTAAACAGTTTAAGCTTCCCAACAAGTCGACAGTATTGGCTTTTCTAGACAAATTTTCAGAGATTTAGGGTCTACTGGATCCAAAGAGCTAAAAATGGTAATCTGTGCTCTCTGTCGGTGTTCTCGATGGTATATTAGAGTATTTAACTCCCACACCCGTCAGAAAAACTAACGAAGCTTTCCTTGCCAGTCTGGGATGTATCTGACGAAAACCTGTTATTTGAATTTTTGTTCAGGTTAACATTTTCAATAAATAAAATTAAATTCAAATTATTATTTTTAGAAAATCCGGATCTTCACGTGTTAAGTCAGTTGAATTATTTCCAGGTGTTTGTTGGTATGGGTGTTATAAAGTGTTTCAATATTACAATTATCCTATTTACCAACCCCTCCGCTCGGGCAGGATATGATACAAGGTCAATTTTTTTAAAGCGGAGTTTAACAGGTTTGAATTCAGAGTTTCCTTCTCCTAGACTAGTTGCTCAAACCAAGGCTGAAGAACCCAGTCTGTCCTACTATTTACCCATTGCTGGAGAGAGAATAATTGGATTCATACCTTTCCCAAGGGTATTAGTGCGATGTGAAATGCAATCCGTCTCGTCCAGGATTTGAACTCGAGTCGCCGTGTCCATTTCTTACGATGATAACCATTACACCACGGGCACCTTCATATTACAATTATAATAACTTTTCTGCATTTTGTATACATTTACATCTTTAAAGCGAAAATATTTTTAATAATTATGCCAACTAAAATCCATCCTTCTTATTAAAAAAAAATCTCGAATTACAAGTGTGTTTGCATTTATAGTCTTTGTGTTTTCATCCCATGTAAATTGCATTAAGGTTGGCGATCATAGTCGAGGGTGACCCGAAGGTTCCCTTTCAATAGATACTACTCTGAAGAGTAAGATAGGGCGCTACTCGATTTCCAGGATTGATCCATTTTACCCTTGAACTGTGACTTAAGCGTTAAGCAAAGACGTGTCAAGTACCATTTTTTAAGTCTTTGGTATGACTCGACCTGGGATTGAACCCCAGTCTCCCGGACCATTGGCGAAAACTTTAGGCTAATGGTCCAATTGAATTGTATTAAATACTGGTAAATTAGACAATTTTTGCAACTCAATATTTAATCAATATATTTAGTGATAAACAAAAATGAAATTTGGTTGAAAGGGATGCATTAGGAAAAAAAACTGAGAAGCCTTCGTCTAGAATAATGAGGAAAAAAGTCAGATAATCATTGAAGTTAAATTGAGATGGTCGCCGACTTGTTGCACTACGAACAACGAAGATAAATGCATGCTTGAACACTGATTCAGTTAATGTCCTATTCAAACATACTTCGTGACAGTTTGTGTGACGGCATTGGTTTGTTTGTATTTATGGCACATCAACCAAGGTAGTTTATTTAATGCCAACTCCTCTTTATATATACATGTATATACAAAATATAGATGACTTGTTAACACATTTTGTTGAGAGCATTTTTAAACGAGCCCGAGCTTTTCTTTTTTTTTTTTTTTTGCTGACATTTTTAAACGAGCCCGAGCTTTTCTTTCACTTTTTTTGTTTTGTTTTATATGATTTCATTAGCCATTTGCTTGCATGCGTTTGAATGTTTTGTAAGTGATTCTATTGTTAAATAAGTTACAGATAATTTGCTTGCACTCAAACATTTTTATTATTTCTACACAGTTAAATGGTTTCAATTATTGCTATCTGATACCAATTATTCCATTTAATATTAATAATTTGCTTCCACATTGTGAAATGGTTACAAGTATTGCTATTGAGCACAAACAATTCAATTAAACAGTAGTCATTTGTTTAAGTACAGTCATATAATCAAACAGTCCTATTTCAAACAATTCTACATAACATAAGTCATTTGTTTGCACACAGTTTAAATGTCTAACAGTTCTATTTGACCCATACATGGGAACCTTTCCAGTACAACTACTCCGGGCTAGAGTGGACCTGGGAGTAATGGCAAGAAATGGGTATTCCTTATTCCCCAGAGTTCCAGTTCTGGAGCCGCACTCCATGATGGTGGTGTATAAACCTTCAGTAGAGAAGCAATTGGTGTATTCAATAGACCTAGGCGACTGAACTGTTTCAATGTCAAAAACAGTTCCATTTTAAACAACTCAGCTTAGCATAAGTACGCAGTTAAAATACAAGTTCACAGTTTAATTGTCAAAACATTTCTATTTCAAGCTATTCAGTTTTGTCAAACAGCTCTAATCCAAACAATCCAATTTAGCATAAGTATGCAATTTAATTCTATTTAACCCATTGATATGGCCCTATCAGGTGCTACCATTCCGAGCCTAAGTGGACCTGGGAGTGTTGGCAATGAAGGGGTACTCCTCATTCCCCAGAGTTCCAGTTCTGAAGCTGCACTCAATGATATTGTGTCTAAATCTTCAGCAAAGAAGCAAGTTGTGTATTCTACAGACCCAGTCGACTGGACTGACGGCATTAGTTATGTTTTGCTATTGGAGATGGTGTGAAAACCGAAAACATTAAAAATCAACCCCTTTTATCGTGGCATCTACCGAGACTAAGAAAAATGTAAGCAATATTCAATTAATTTCTTTGGAGGTCAATGTAAATTAAATTTAGTTAAGAGAGTTTGCATCAAACAAAACGTTTGAGAAGCATTTTAGTAAAAGATAAAACATGAATAATACAAATATTTTACTCGTTTATCACTTATTTTACGTTTTTTAAATAGTTTTCTTTACATTTTACTAGTCTGTATATATCATCATTAATTTTTCACAATAAGCAGAAAAATGAAGAAACCGAAGACACTTTAAAAATCAATCTATCTGATAATGAAATCCAGTGAAACGGAGAAAAAATGTTGGCAATATTCAATTAATTTATTTGGGAGTGAATAGAAATGTAATTTGTTTAGAAGAGCTGCATCAAAAGGTTGGTTGGTTGTTTGGGTTTTATGGCATATCAACTTTTGTTGGTTATTTAACGCCAAATCTATTTTGAAACAAATAATCATTTCTAATTCAGCTTATCCAGTTTAGCATGAGTACAGAATTTCATTGTCAAAAACATTTCTATTTCAAGCTATTCCGTTTTGTCAAACACTTCTAATTCGACTAATTCAGTTTAATACAAGTATAGATTTTCTTTACTCACAGTTAAATGTCAAAACAATTTAGTTTAGCGTAAGTACAGTTTCAATGTCAAAAACAGTTCCATTTCAAACAACTCAGCTTAGCATAAGTACGCAGTTAAAATGTAAATGCAGCTTTATTGTCAAAAAAATTTCTATTTCAAGCTATTCAGTTTTGTCAAACAGTTCTAATTCAAACTATTCAATTTAGCATAAGTATGTATTTTAATTCTATTTAACCCATTGATAGGGCCCTATCGGGTGCTACCATTCCGAGCCAGAGTGGACCTGGGAGTGTTGGCAATAAAGGGGTGTTCCGCATTCCCCAAAGCCTCAGCATCACTGGAACCTCACCATCATATTGTTTAGTGTCAAAGCAGGACACTCGTTGGTGGGAGGGTCTTAACCCTTTACAGAGAAGCAGTTAGTGTATTCTACAGCCCCAGCCGACTGGGCAATAAACAGAGTTAATGTCAAAACAGTTTTATTTCAGGTAATTCAGTACGCAGTTTAGAGGTAAAACAGTTCTATTTCGAGCATTTCAGTTCTGCATAAGTATGCAGATAAATAGCAAAACAGTTCTATTTTCAATAATCCAATTTAGCATAAATACGCAGTTTAAATGCCAAAAACAATAAACTCAAACCACGGTTTAATTCTATTTAACCCATAAATAGGACCCTTATCAGGTACTACCACTCCAGGCCAGAGTGAACCAAGGAGAGATGGCAATGAAGGGGTACTCCGCATTCCCCAAAGCCCCAGCATTATTTGAGCCTCACCATCAGATTGTTTAGTATCATATCCAGGATACTAGCTGTGGTGGAGGTCTTACCCCTCTGCAGAGAAGCAGTCGATGTATTCTACAGCCCATGCTGACAGGGCAATGCATCAAAAGGGGTTGCATGCTTAGTGTCACGGTTACTGCCTTAGGAAATGGAAATAGCGATTGAAGTTCAGATCCTGGACTTGGCAGTTTATATTTCCCTTCGCACTAATGCTCTTGTGAAAGGTATAGTTTCTTCTCTTTTCCCCTAAACTATGGGTAAATAGAAGGTGATCAATCTCGAAAGGAAACTCTGAATTTAAACCAGCTCTACTCCATTTGAAAATTAACCTTGATGGAGGGGTTGAGTAAATGCATTCAAGGAGTGAATCAAATAAAAATGTTGAGAAGCTCTGGTTTACATAAATGTTGTGGATGAATCCCCGTGGCATAATAACTGCAGTTAAACTGCGGCCTCCAAGTAAGCAAATTCGAATTCAGTTTGAACTTTAACGTTCTGACTGATAGTCTTGATGAATGTTTAAACCTATTCATTACCCATTTACAAGTTAAATTGTATGAAAGTTGTTCTTCAATAATTGTTGTATATTAACCCCCGACCCGGTCGGGTTGTCAAAATAGGAAATGCACCTGTGTAAATAACAGATGAATCCGGTCGAGGAATATCAGAATATAACCTTGACCGTGGACGGGTTAAATGAGTGCGATTTGTGACGCTCACAAGAAGAAGGTGGGTGTCGAACTATTATATAACTCGGTGTACAGGAAGTTCAATCAGTTGGAGATAAGATGCGGTAGAGAAAACTAGCACCTAACTGAGTGGGCTCCAGGCCCTCGGTTGAGCAGCCCAGGAGAACAGGAAAGAGACGCAGTTATGGCCAATAGAGTGGGGGTCAATACGATGCAGTTCTGTTTGGTCTCCAACTTCCTCTCACACACAACCCTTTCAAATAAAGTGAGAGGTATATTTTTCTAAAGAACTGTGTCGCTCGTCTTCATTTTGTCGTCGTTATGATTCTACATGCCTGCATATCTGTTTGTATAGTTGGTCATGGCTATACAACATAAGGATGACTTTGGAATGAAATAACCCACGAAGGTTGATATGCTATCCAACAAAGACACCAAACCAAATACAAGTCGAGGAAAATTGGTGCATCTTTTCCCCCGATGCATGTATGCTAAACGGTTTTCCTATTTTAACTGGAGTCTTGTTTACATTTCTGCTAATGTTCGGCTCGTTTTAAAATGTCTAAAAAGATTCTGCACGCTTAGATTCTCTCTCTCTCTCTTTCTCTCTCTCTCTCTCTCTGTATATATATCTCTCTCTGTTTGTATCTATCTCTATCTATCTCTCTCTCTCTCTCTCTCTGTATCACTCTCCCAGGTAACATCATGCAAACATCAGATTTGTAACTGTATCAGAGAAAATATCGTGACTTGAGTGCATATCAAAATGAATGACGGGTCTTATATACAGTGACCTTATGACTTGAGCTGTTTAAAAAGAGTAGCTTTTTTTACCCATATTTTATTTTAAGTAACGCATTCAGGGATTTGAATCAGCAGCCAGCATAACCGGGTGGAATAGAAATAGATTATTTATTTTACAGAAGAACGAGATGAATTTTTTTTTTTTTTTTTTTTTTGCTATGCTTATTCTAGTTTTAAGCTTACAGAAAGCCATTTTAAAGACATTCAGTGTAACATTTTTCTTACTTTTATTTCTGTCGTTTCTTTATCTTTCATCTGGTACGATAGTATCAGAAAATACGTTCTCAGCATTTTATTAACCTTTATCTTTCATTTAAATATGAACTTTTTTCGTATTTCGATAAAGATAGTGAAATCCATTAATTGTATTCTACTACCTCGAGTAAAAATTATGGAATTAACACAATTTAGTGGATTGAATTCAGGTCATCAAGGTTATTTTATTGCTAGAGAAAAGGAAATTCGCTTAATGTTAAGTTTGTATTTACATTTCTTATGTAATTGTTTCTTAAGAATTTTATTTTTTTGTATTTTTTAAGCATATGTATTATCGAATAAAAATAGATTTTAAACGCTCATATCAAAATGAATGATGGAAATTACATTCGGTAACCTCATGACTTAAAAGAAATCTGCATTTTAAAACCAATATTTTATTTTAACTCGTAGGTAAAACTCTAAAAGTTATGACCATTCTGAGTTATAGTGAACTTGGGAGTATTTGCAATGAAAGGGTACTCCACCCTTCTGAAATATCTAGAACTAGAGCCTCACCACTTTAAAGTAGCAACGACTAAGTAGCAGTATTGACACTCACTTACTTTACACAGTATTAATCGGATAAAACAACTTCTAAGTTCTGCCTCTGATCCCTTTTATATTAATGGAGGAGGCAGGTTCTGCAGTACAATGCTTGCTTATAGAAGCTCCTAGAGGTGCCCGTGGTGTGATGGTTATCGTCGTAGGAAATGGACACGGTGACAAGAGTTCAAATCCTGGACGAGACTGATTGCATTTCACATTGCACTAATACCATTGGGAAAGGTATGAATCTAATTATTCTGCCTCCAGCTATGAGTAAATAGTAGGACAGACTGGTTTCTTCAGCCTTGGTTAGGCAACTAGTCTAGGAGAAGGAATACTCTGAATTCAAACCTGTTAAACTCCACTTAAAAATTGATCTTGTGTCATATCCTGCCCGAGCGGAGGGGTTGGTTAATAAGATAGAAGCTCCCTTTATCAAATGGGACGGTCGATTTTTGTTCTGCCACCATCAGATGAAGTTTAGTGTCATACCAAGAACACAGTGCACTTAGAGTAATTTACAAAACCTTTTACTGAGATGTGGCACAAGACCGAATAAATAGTGCACCCAGTGAGACTCGAACTCATTCATGTGGGTTTGCTAGTTTAACCTTGCTAACTATAACACCACCCGCGGGGCCCTACATAGTGCACTAGGAGACTGTTCATTACTCTATTTTAAGCTGAATAATAATTAAAAATAACAGCTAAAACGCAATATATTTTTCTTTAATAGCTGAACATTCTGCCTTCATGAAATATAACTTAAACAAGCTAGATTAACTTATTATCTATCATTTAATTAATGGTATAATGATTTACCAAAGGGGACATTAATATTTGTCGACTTTACCAAGGCTTTCGACTCCATTCACAGAGGAAAGATGGAACAAATCCTACTAGCGTACGGCATACCTAAAGAAACCGTAGCAGCAATAACGATTCTCTATAGAAACACCAAAGTAAAATTACGATCACCAGATGGAGACACAGAATACTTAGACATTGTAGCAGGAGTACTACAAGGGGACACGCTATCTCCATACCTCTTTATTATTTGTCTACGTAGAACATCGATTGACAAAATCAGAGAGAGCGGCTTCGAGCTGACAAAGAAACGAAGCAGAAGGTACCCCGCAACAACAATTACCGACGCCGACTACGCCGATGACATAGCGATACTGACAAATACACCAGACCAAGCCGAAACACTACTACATTGTTTGGAACGAGCAGCCGCAGGCATAGGCCTCTATGTCAATGCACACAAAACGGAATATATGTGCTATACTCAAACGGGGGACATCTCCACTCTAGACGGAACCCCTCTTAAACTAGTAGACAAATTCACTTACCTAGGAAGCAGCGTCGTATCAACCGAAAAGGACATCGACACGAGGTTAACGAAAGCATGGACAGCTATCAATAGGCTATCGATTATATGGAAATCAGACCTAACCGATAAAATGAAACGCAGTTTCTTTTAGGCAGCGGTCACATCGATACTGCTATATGGATGCACGACATGGACTCTAACAAAACGGCTGGGGAAGAAGCTAGACGGCAATTACACAAGAATGCTGCGAGCAATCTTGAACAAGTCCTGGAAGCAACACCCCACAAGACACCAACTGTACGGCCACCTGCCTTCTATCACGAAAGTTAGACGAACCAGACATGCAGGACACTGCTGGAGAAGCAGGGACGAACTCATAAGTGATGTACTCTTATGGACCCCCACACATGGCCGTACAAAAGCAGGACGACCAGAACAAAAATACATTCAGCAACTATGTGAGGATACAGGATGTTGTCCTGAAGACCTGCCTGAGGCGATGAACGATAGGGAAAAGTGTCGAGAGATGATCAGGGATATCCGTGCTACCAGCACGACATGATGATGATGATGATGATAAATGGTGTGGAGAACGGTTGAACATTATACAATCAAAAATATTTGATACGATTCATTAAAAACCCTATAGTACTGAAATTCTATAATTCTATTTTCAGAAGAATACTTATTTCCATTTTGGGTTACAACATTTCAATGCTGTAGATTTTGGTCACTGGCTGAAATTATGGACTTAGCAGATTTACAGGATGTTCTCTTAAATTTCTTTATTTACAAGTAAATGAACGAAAAACATTTGTGATTTACAGCTGAAAATTATGGAGTCGTACAATTTACTTTAAACTAACAAAATTTAAGTATTCAAATTAATTGTACTATATTTTCTGAGCCATGGATAGGAAAATATTATTTAATAACTGTACATTGAAGAAAAGTTTTGGAATTCAGTGGCAAAAAAGAGAAAAATAATTTATACTTAATTGCTCCTCCTCAAACCTTATGCCAGCCTTCTTTATTGCATAGATTTTATTTATTTATTTAAACTAATATTCTTTTTCTAAATGGTTCCAACTTTCCCGAATGGCAATTAATAAATCTCTCTTTTCATGGCAATTTGTTTCTTTTTTAATTTGTGTCTTTAAAATAAGTTAAACATTGAATCCGTTAATTTCACGAGACTTCGGATCTACTCCTGGATCTCATCACAGACCTGCGCAAGGTTAAATGGAAAGCTGCCATGCAGCAGTTCAAGGTGCAGTACAACATACCATCAGTGTCACTGCAGGATTTTTCAGAAAGAGGCCGTACCCAATATTGGGCTTCTTTAATCATTGCTATTTTATAACCGACAGTCTTGATTCTTCTAGTCTGGTTACCCTAAGAAGGTCAGATAGCCAAGCTTGCCATGGGAAATCTACTGATTTTCCTACTAAAAATGCTTTTTGTGCAAAAAAATGGCTTAGGAAGCTTTAGATTTTTTTTATCGGTATTTTTTTCATTTATTGACCAATCAATTAGTACACACTAGTTTTAAAATTCCATTCAGTCTTCCACGGACGACAATATTTGATATTCCACGAACAATTTGAAGGATCGAAAACCAAAATAATTTCAAAAAACGTTTCTTTTCTCGATTCTTCAAAATACATTTTTAATCAGTGAGAATCATAAATAAAGCATTAATTTTTTCATCTAATTCAAAGCCTATCTCTCAACCTTTTAGATAAACGAAGAAATAAATGTTTGTCCAGTAAGTCTCAGATTTATTCGGTAACATTCTCAAAAAAAATTTTCGTTTATTTCTTTTTGAGTGAAAATGTAATCTTCTTTCCCTTCAAGATGAATTTAATTTCAACATTGCTTTATTATCTTAAATTGAATGAATATATCTGTTTACATTTTCATTATATTAAAAATATTCATACAACTATCCAATATGTCTTCCGGTGATTAAAATTTTCAACCGCAACTGCACATATGTTTAACTTATTAATACATAGTGACACACTTACACACGCAAATCTTTCATCCACCCAAAAATATATCCATTTAGATAGAAGGTAAAAAAAAAATACTACATTTCATGAACTGGTCTTTAGAATCTCTTAAAATATTTAACCTTTGACTAATTTCTTACCCGAAATAACTTTGTAACTTTTGTTTTTCAACAAAATTTTCACTAAATTTAAAAAAATCAAAATTTATGAAGTCGTTGGTCGGTTTTTTATTCAATCATTTATATCTGTTCCCACCACTCAAGCTTTACTGTTTTACGCACATCCAGTGGTGGGTGGAGAAATATTGATATATTGACAATCAGAGATCAAAATAAAACGCAGATAATCTCATCTAGAAATTGAACTTGGCTTGATGATGCAATGTTGGACGACAATAGTTATTTACAAAGCTTTTGCTTTGATGTAGCATTAGTTTGATTGTATGGAGCTTCCAATAAGAATCACTTGTAATAATTTGCTTTGATATCTTTCAAACCATTACACTACTCGAGGTGCCTCTGATGGTGTAATGGTTAGCAATCTCGTCTAACAAACCTATATAAATAAGTTCGAGTCTCATTGGTTGGCCCTTTCATATAGCCTTGTGCCACATCTAAATAAAACGCTAAGTAAATTATCACTATTCGATGTGCCTTTTCTTATAACTATAACAGAAGTCAGGTTTAGTAAAATAAACAGAACAATCATCGGTGATAATGATCATTATACCGATGATAAATCAATTGGTAAATATTCTTGTTCGAGGATCTGCTGTAAAGTTCATAGGATGACCAAGATGCTCTCAAAAATGTGACCCACTGAGATTTAGGAGAGACAGTTGAAAAGCATAAAGGCTGGCCAAGATACTCTCATGAATTGTGACCCAATGAGATTTACGTGGGACAGCTGAAAGTTTCATAGACTGACTAAGATACTCTCACACAATGTGACCAAATGATATTTATTTTTGAACACCTCCACTGTCGTCCACACGTTTCTTCCATCGGTTTTGCCTTGCTTTGATTACATTGGACAAAAATATTACCAGCATTTATATGATGTGATCATGGGAACTTTTCAGCTCACCCACATTTAATATACTTTCTGAAAATCTTTCTATCTTTATAAATAGCAGGGAAAATAGTTTATTGTTTCGTTAGAAACTGCAACAATTTTTTTCTGTTCTGACTTGTTTTGCGATATAAAATAATCCTTCATTTCCTAGTTATCTCAAGTATCTTAAGAAGGAAAAAACGCAACTAGCATCTCAATCTAGAAAAGAGAAATATTCCTTAAACTGCTTCAAGGTTTACAGTAGAAAACGGAAAGGATTTATTTTTATAATCAGTTACCATCTTGATAGACAGGACACAAAATTTTTAGTTTGAGAATTTAAAACTAAGCAAGAATATCTCTTCCAGCCCAACCTAAAATAAAACAAAATGTTTCTACTGCTCGTTTTATCTATATTGAAAATCTCTTAAATCTTTATTTGTAATCATCTTTGGAAAAATCGATTGGCTTAGTGGGAGTGTTTTATGTAAGCCATTTAAAACAGCTATACACTATATATCCAGTCTCCTCTGATAAGTGCGTTGTATATCGATTCTTTGAGAAAGAGATGAACGCTACTAATTGATCCACTAATTTAAGGCCGTTCCTTATTTAGTTTCAAACAAATGGCGTAAAGAGACGTTTATTGTAAATACGTAAAAAAAAAAACGTATTAAAAAAAACTGTATTCATTTAGGGATTGACAAGAGACGAAAGAATCTTAAATATTGTATGATTAATGGCTTTATTCAACTTTCGGCAAATTATCAGATAAACGATAAAACCGGAAAATCGAACGAATTTTAAGCGAAAAACGGTTACTATAATATTGGTTGAAACGTATCTAAGGGTAACGCGTACAAACTATGTTAGTGTGCGCACGCTCAGACATCTTAACTTCCGCCATTATTTCTCTGTCCTCGTCTGCAACCTCGTATCACATAACTTGGTACGATAAAAATATAGTTATCATGCTTTGAAAGTACGCTAAAGCTATGTCCCTGATTCATTTTAATGGCTGGTCAAACCTGTCAGGGATATTCCATACCATGAGCAGAATGTGACATAAGGTCAATCGCATGAAATTGCACATTTTTATTTATATTTTGAGCAGTTATTTCTCAAGAGTTCTTTCTATATTTATATACGATATGAAGCATTCTTAGTTAATAATTTCCGCTCATTTGTATAGCTTCAAGTGCCCCGACCTAAATCGAATAAGTTACGTACAATTATATGGTTTAAACTAATTAGTTCTATTCAATGAAAATTTGGATATAGCTATACACTTCTGGTGGGCATGCTCCAATTCTAGGGAGTCTAGAGAAGTCTTTCTATGCCATTACACTAATGTCCAATCGGACTCGGAATGATACTACCCATCTGAGTCCCATAGATCAGTTTTTAAATCATTTCTATAAGATAGGGCTATGTGACACCCTATAACAGTGTTTAAAATTGTTTCTGTTAAAAATAGTTATATTAATTGTTCAATAAGGATTATTATTATTATTACTAAACCGGCTCATTGGTTAGTGGGTAGAGTGTTCGCCAATGGTCCGGGATACCTGAGTTCAATCCCAGGTCGTGTCATACCAAAGACTTTAAAAATGGTACTTGATACCTCCTTGCTTAACACTCATCAATATAAGGTGCGTATCAAGGGTAAAGTAGAGCAATCCAGGGAAAGGAGTAGCGCGCTCCCCTACACCTCGGTGTAGTAGCTATTGAAAAGGGAGCCTTCTGGTCGCCCTCGACTATGGTCGTCAACTTTACTTACTAACTTATTATTACTAACTTGAAACAATATAACTGGATCAAATAGATCTAATTTCAAAAGTGATTATATTTTTAAAATGCTTGAAAAAAAAAAGGTTACTTTCTATAAGAACTAACATAAGTGTTGACATAATATGTCTTCAATTAAATACATATAGTAAAAAAAAAAAGATAGCTAAATTATTTTTTAATCATTTTGAAGCGGTTCAATTTTGTAGATCTTGTTAGGTGAAAACTAACATAAGTGTTGACATAATATGTCTTCAATTAAATACATATAGTAAAAAAAAAAAAAAAAGATAGCTAAATTATTTTTTAATCATTTTGAAGCGGTTCAATTTTGTAGATCTTGTTAGGTGAAAAAATGCATAAAGAGAGAATAAATAACTGACATAAATAGTAGATTTCAAATAATCCAATGCAAACTGAGCTGGCTCAAATAGTTTTTTAGAATGTTTAATTATTTTTGGAAAGTATGTGTTCAACGAACTTCTCCACATGACTAGAATGTGACATGAGTTCAATTCTAAAGCGGAGTAAAGTTGGTTTAATTTTAGATTTGTCCCACTCCTATATCGGTAGCCTAAATAAGGCTAAGAGGCGTAGTCTACCCTATAATTTACACAAAGCTATTTGGAGAAACGTTTGATTTATACCTTTCCTTAAGGTATGAACACGAAATGAAACAAATATCCTCGTTCAGGATTTATACTCGTAGCACAGATTTCATTTCCCACGATGATAACCAGTTAGTATGGGCAATAAAAATTCGGATTTGTTGACTATTTCACTAATGTGAGCTATATCTAACCGGGTGTCTAGGTAGGTTTTTTTTTAAGTTCAAAGGAGAGCGTGAATAAATACATACATGCTAGAATGAACTGAATATTTTTAGATTGAAAAAGACATTACTTCTCTTCAAAGAAAGGCGTAATAGTAATGATAAAATTTATACTGTTCTTTTTTTAAGCTTTTCATTGACAAATGTAGCCATGTCAAAAGTGACTATATGTGTTGAAACTGTGACTCAGAGAGAGAGAGAAAGAGAGAGAGGGAGAGGGAGAGAGAGAGAGAACGTCTGTTTGCCAAGAAAATCAGCATTCAAAATCATTGTTTTGTCCATTGCTTGTGTTGCGTAGCCATATACACGAATATGGCCATGTGCGAAATAGACATGTAATGTTCATAACGAAAGAATATATAAAGAACAGGAATCTCAAAAACACGTAACTACTTCTTGTTCAGGTACGAAACCTTTTTATTAACTTTGAGTTAAAGGTTTCGACGTAAGGAGGAGAGACACAATCTTCTATGCTGTCTTATTCATTTGGTCCCCAACTCGAGCGGCCCCCCATAGGGCGCAAGTTCGCCTCGCGCCTGCGAGCTCCAAAATCGATCCTTCTCGTTTGGTGTCTAAAACCCGACTCTTATTTTCTTCAAATTCTCACACAAACTTCCGCGTGCTTCCGGTGCGTGACGTCACCCGCACCTTGTCACCCAGTATCGTCTCGGACTGTTATGATATCTGAGTGACACCTCCATCCACTCGCGCGCACCCGCGTTAACACCTGCTTCAATCTTACACCCAACCAACCCATGTGCTTAGCCGAAAGGTTCTCAGCCTAACTAAACTCAAAGGCATGAACCTAAATCCCTCGGCTATTTCATAACACTTGAACACAGGCCTCTAAATTGGGTAAGTAATTTGACTCCCTAAACAGAAAAAATGCTTTTTTTTTCTCATCAATTACACGGAACTCACAGAAAATTTTATAATGTTTATCGTATAAGAAATCGAATTGTTGAAATTTTCCCCACTCTTAAAGAATATTCTCAGTTGGGAAAATACGAATTGAACCTATCATTCTTCTATTGACTGAAACATACATAAGGACGATGTTTTAAGTAAAGTCTAGCTTTCGCATAGATTTGTGGCTGCATCAAGGCTGAAGATTTCAGCCTGCCTCTATTTACTCACGACTGAGGTGAAGACCAACTAAATTTATTACTTCCTCAACGGCATTACAGCAAAGTGAGTGAAAGGCAAATAGATTCATCCAGGATCTGAAATCACGTCTGCAAGTCGTTATGATACGTGTACTACAGCTGGGAAAGTGTGTATTAACCCAATCATTTCCCTATGAGCAGAATATGACATAAGGCCACTCTATGAACCAAGATGTTTGAATTCAGACTTTTCGTACTAGATCAGTGGCTGCACCTAGACTAAAGATCACAATCTGCCTTATTATGCCAACCCCGGCTCCTTTTGCTCCCCTTAAATATGTTGCTGGATTCACCAACCTGCAAATTAAAATGAATGGCTGATTAAATGACTAAGCATTTGAAGAATAACTTTCTTTAAATTTAGCGTTGAGATAATCTATTTTATAATCTCCACAAAACTTAGATATTTTATAGATATTGCACCTGTAATATAAAAGAGAAGAGTTTAAAAAGTTTTCTTAATGTCAGTGACTATGAACAGTGTTACGATATACCCTTTTTAGATGTGACCTAGGGGTCGCTCCCAGACCGAATATTCTCTTAATACCACATATAATCGATTATAAGCAACCAAGATCGAACATGATTGATCATCTAGTGTAAGGATTGAATGAAGGGCAGTAAACATTTAGAAAATCTTTATATCGATTTGCTGTATCAGACGAATAGTCCGTTGAAAACACTGCAACTGGTCAGTATTAAACTTGAAGTTTGATATCCTGTCTAGTTTTTCCAAGAATTTACCTTGCCAAAAGAATTCGTATTGCAAAAATATTACGAATGTTATTTAGATAGTATATAGTTCCTTCAAATAAATAAATATATATTATTACTTGGAATAAATATAAAAATGTTGGTCAATTTGTTGCCCAGAATAGATTAAGAATTTAATTCTATAAATTCTTGGAGCCGTTATAAGAGTCGATTTGAAATGAGAAAAAAATCAAATGAAGGTCCACAATTTTATATACGACCCATTATTACGTTTTCTGAGCAGTTTGTTCGCCTGATCCTCAGCTGGATTGCAGTACCCAGGATCAGTACTTATCCCTATCACTCCAAATAAGGATTGGTAGGAGTATTTAAGGAAGGCATTTAACCGATTTCCCACCCAGTCGATATAAAACACAAAGCCGTTTTATAGTGGTGAGCACCGCACGAATCAAGACTCATGCGTGGCTATAACAATAATGCTTAGTTCCGTCGGCATCCCACTTTTGGGGCTCCTCAGGCACAGAGCAATAAAATCAACCTTGCAAAGCAAGTATAGCCTGGTGGGGTGTTTAAAGAGTGAGAAACGTGGACAAAACTTGATGTAATTTTCAATTCTCTCGCCTTATTTCACTCCTTATTCAGATTTCATCTCAATGCTTTTCGGTACCATTTTTGAAATCTCTAAGGAACATATAGACACACCACACGTAAGACATAAGTCATGCACAGTGTATAAAACTGTGGACTCTCTCTCTCTCTCTCACTCTATATATATATATATATATATATAAAGGTCATTCAATGAATAAGTGGATTTTGACGAAGTTTGCGAGAGGACACTACTTTTACAGTTGTTCCTTTTTCATGGTAATCGATACAGATGGTTCTTTCATGTCCCAGAATACTGCTTGCATCACTTTACAGACCGCTGCTCCCGGAACATTTCCTTTTTCGGGGAGTCAATGATTTTCTACTCCATAGATTGTCTTTTTCGATTGAAGCTTGGTTTAAAACGTGCTTCTACGTACACATAATAGATTTTTCTGTTTAGCTCTTCTCAGCAACAAAAAAATTGATGGCAGTCCTTTGTTGAAGCACAGAGCACTCTGATTAGCCACCATTTTTGATATCCTCAAAACAAATATTTTGGCAAGAAAATAGTTTTTTGGTATAAACCAATTTACAAAAATGCTTAGTTTACATTTATGTAAAAAATTCATTTTCCTATATTTTTAATTGCCTTTATTTTTTGAAGTGTCAACAACGCTTGGTAACGCTCGGTATCTTGCCGGTATAATCATCGAACCATGTGATTCCCACATGGTGTGTATCCCTTTACATAGTGCTGTGTGAATAGGATGCAAAGGTTGGTAAAATTTCGGTGTCTTTCTTGAGGATAATGCGTGGTAATTTACGTGGCTATATTGTATTTATTTTGCGATTTATATATTTATTGATTTTATAATGTTTAATTTATTACGGTATAGTGGTCATATATATGTGTGTGTGTGTGTGTGTGTGTGTGTGTGTGTGTTTGGAGCCCCGAATAAAACATGGTGGGGCTGAACGAACATTTTAAATAAATAAAGTTCCTAACCCCATGGTCATTTGTCACAAACGTCTACATCGTATAAAAGTTTTAGAATCTAATATTTTGGAGAGCAAAAAAAAAAAAAAAAACGGCGAACAAAGAGGTTGTATGTTTTCGGAAATTATTTGAGGAAAATAGGGGCAATAAGTGTTCGCAACAGAACCAGCAACTCAATAACATCGTCAGATATGGAGGCCAATGTGGCTTATATAGTTACGTGTTTAATTTTCCATTCCACAAAAAAAAAAAAAAATACAAAAAAAAACGAAAGACTCAGAGGCTGATCAGCTCACTATTGAGCCATCCCAAATTTTTATATATTTATGAGAAATGCAATGGTATAGTCAGCGGCTTAAACTCATCGTTCACTTGGATTATATGATTAAACTCATGCAAATATTAATTGAACTAAACTTAGGTCATCATCGTGTTAATGAATCGAGCATGCTGTTCGGAATAAAGTATTTTTTATGCATGGACCCGAAATACTCTGTAGCAAATTTTCCATATATGCACGTACATTAAACACGCCAAGGTAATTTTCCGAATTGAACACACTGTCTCCTCTAATTTGGAATCAGTATAAGTGTCATAGAATATCTTGATAAATATCATTTGGACCACTCTCTTACCATCGTCCCTGCAAATAAACGAGGGAGACAGCGGATATTTTGATTGGCAGCGGGGTCATGAGGCGATATACGATGGGAATTAAATGCTGAGAGACACAGATTGCCCTCCCCCGTCTAGGGAGAGATATGATTGGTTGATAGGATTGTTACGTGATATTAGAGACAGTAAATGATTTAGATTTTTGAAGAATACCCTTCCCATGTCAATAAACTGCGACCGATAACAATACCTTCTCACAAAGACTTACTAAAAATCGGACAACACAAATTAAAACACCAACTTTTTTGTAAATAATACAGGGTTAGGCAAAATGATCTAACACATTTGTAGGTTTCATAAAAGACAAATAAAGTAAAGAAACGAAAAAGTGTTTTTTTTATTTTCGAAAAGTAAATATAATGCCATTTTTTTTTCAAATAATACACTTCTCGACGTGCTATGGGGATTTTGAGGGAGATGTTCCCTGGTCATTTGATCTCATTGGGTGGTGACATCGGTTGGCCCGCCCGTTCACCTGATTTAAATCCGTGCGATTTTTTTTCTCTGGGGATACCTCAAGTCAAAGGTATAAAGTATTCGCCCTCAGTCTATTGAACAACTTAAAGAGGTAATTCGTCAAGAAATTACTGCCATTCCACATGAAATGACCCGCCGAGTTATAGACAACTTTTGTGAACGCCTTCAACAGTGTGTTGACAATAACGGATCCCATTTTACTGATTTAATTTTCAAAACCTAATGAAACAGAATGGCATTATATGTTCTTTTCGGAAATAAAAACCCTTTTTTTGTTTTTTACTTTATTTGTCTTTTATTAAAGTGAGATCAGATCATTTTGCCTGACTCTGTATAAGTATATTTAACTACACAATTAAAACTTAATTTTACAAAATTGAATGTACGACTTCTTCATTCGTGCTTTTTTTTCCTTTCTCTTTCTTCTCTTATCTTTAGGTTATTGATGCTATGTAAAAGGTTAGCACTATTCAGTTACTAATCAAGCTTTTTTAGTTATTCTCAGAGAGAGACTTATATCAGCTCACTCTTGCACTCATGCAAATTAGGCAGATTAATTTGCCAGTATCACTACATCTGCCTGAAACGTATGGGTCTTATACCCTAGTAGGTCTTGTAATTCTTCTAGTGATTGTTTTATTTTTGGGATTTCTTTGCTCTCTTTGTCTTTCTCCCCCTGTTTTTTTTTTTTCTCTGGGATATGTAGATCTGTCCCACTCTGAGCTGTAATCAAGATCGTTTTTTTGCATTATTTGATCTTCATCCAAGTTTTCAAACTCATTCTGGCCCACCTGATCATGCATCATTTCGTCTTCTAACATTTCATTCTGTAAAAGTTGTTACAATAAATCATTAACGAAAGGAATCTTAGAGATTTCTTCCTCATTTTGCTCTTTATATTCGCCCTGAGGCCTTATTTGATCTGCATAGGCTAATATACTGTACACCATTTCTCTATTTTATTATTGATGTATTATGGTCTTTTTGCATGATAAATTCTACCCTTTCTAGAT
Source organism: Sepioteuthis lessoniana (assembly GCA_963585895.1). Taxonomy (NCBI): domain Eukaryota; kingdom Metazoa; phylum Mollusca; class Cephalopoda; order Myopsida; family Loliginidae; genus Sepioteuthis; species Sepioteuthis lessoniana. The sequence continues at coordinate 3,684,574 of OY757938.1, forward strand.
TTGATCCTTTGTTCTTTTTGTACCGCTCTTTTTCATTTGTAGAATACGACAATGTTAGTGGAGTTCTAATTTACCTTACAATCAAAGCTGATGGTCTTTCTAGTCTTCTGGTGCGTGGTATTGTGTGATAGGCCCTTTGAAATATGGTGCTTGCTATTTTTATTCCATACGGCATCCTTCTGTATTTCAGTAACCCTATTGGCGTATTGATCGTCGTTACCTCTTTGAACTTACCGTATATTGGTATTCGGTGGTATGTCATTTTCAAATTTATTTTTGTAAAACACTCATACCTGCCAGTGCATGAATTGCAACTTCAACAATACGTATAGGATATGAATCCGAGCAAACTTTGAGATTTACACCTATCTTAAAATCTCCACATCTACTTATGTCTCCATTTGACTTTCTTCAAACTACAATGGGTGATACCCACTTGCTATTACCAGAGAGAACCTGTTCAAGAAAGCCCTGTTCTTTTAATTTTCGTATTTTTGCTACTACTTATGTACTGAAAATTTTCGTGCCTCATAATAAGAGGGGGTAATATTTTCTTTTAATTTTAAACTTGCTTTATAGTTTTTAACTTTCCGTTTATCTCATTAACTAATTTGTTATTATTTATGTTAAGCACATTGTTTCAAAGAAGTCCATAGTTCTTTTTACAAGTTGTGAAAATTATAGGTATTACTTCAAATTTATCTTCCAACTCCAAGGAACCTTTAAAGTACACAAAAATTTTTATCGACGACACATCAAACTGGCGGAGTTGTAAACTGCTCTTTCGTAAAGTTGGCTTTCCAATGTCTCCCCAGAAATTTATTGGTATAAGCGTTACCTCACTGCCGGTATTCATTTGCATATCCAAATTGAAGTTGTTTATTTTAACCTTTAATATGTCTTTTTTCTTCAGTTCATTTTTTTCTATATTCTTGCTTTTGTTTTTTACTGAAAAGACTTCCATATTGGTTTCATTTTCTTTGACTCTTTTAACGTTTTTCTTTTTGAATTTGCATACTGCATGAAAATGATTCTTTTCTAATCAATTTGTACAAGTCTTCCCAAATGCGCGGCATTTTTCTCTTTTTATTTCATATTCACGTTCACAATACGAACATTTTTAAAATCTTTTTTTTGACAAGTATCGGGGAATATTTGTTGGCTGGGTTGACTTTTATCATGGTAATATTTCTTTATCAATTCTTGTTGCTTTATAAAGTCAATGCAGGTGTTTAAAGTCATATTTCCTATTTGTAGTTGTTCCATAATTTTATATCGGTGTGATGCATTGTATATATCTTCAATTAACCTTAATTTAATTAAATCCCCTTCAATAGTCACTTTGTCCAAGTTTTTCAAACTCGCAATATCTACTCGCATTTCGTAGATAGTGTAGATATTTTATGATTGTTTCGTCAATTTCTTGTTTGATCGTCATAAACTTCGTTCTTTCTGCCACGACCAATCTTTTCTTGGGCCTCATATTTCTTCTGACTTATTTTTTCAAAAGTTAGATCTTCCAGGTTTGCGTGATACGCCATGGTGGAGACTTTCATTATCGCCTCACATCCAGCTGTAGCCAAAAAGAGATCCATAATCTCATATTCGCCTCCCTTTTCTTTGCCGTCTTTCTACTTTTTAGTTATTGCGCTTGCAGCAAAACATCGTAGCCAGGTATCGACAAAATCGGGATCCTCGAGAGACAATTGGCATACTATCGGCGACACCATTGTTGTGATGAGCAAGCTTAGCACTAGTCAGTCGCTAATCAAGCCTTTTTAGTTATTCTCAGTGAGAGACATATATCGGTTCTGTTTGGGCTCCACGTGTGGTTTAATAGTTGACAATTATAGATTATCAAACTTACGCGAGTGAGTTCGAGTCTCTTTGGGTGCCCCATTAATTCGGCCTTGAGCCACATCGAAGCAAAGAGCTTCGTAAATTACTATATCGGCTCTCTCTTACATTCATGCAAATTAGGCAGATTAATTTGCCAGTATCACTACAGCTACATTTCATTAATGTCAATCAGGGATAATGTTAGTAATTCACGTTGTGTGGTCTGTGAAAAACTGCAATATAGGAAGTGGCTATTTGTGGACACGGGAGTCAAACATTCAAAAACACGACTCAAAGGTTAGTGAAGGACTTTTCATTATTTTATTCTTTCAATTCTGTCACTGATGATTCGGAAGCAGAGAAAAAAAAAGAACAACGGATAGCATATGTGCTGGAAGCGTCTTCGTTTTTCGAGGAACAGTATTTTTGGTTTTCTCTTCTATTCACGATAAACGTTAATTGTACGTTGTTAACCAAAAGAAGGGTTCAAATCACGAAATGGTTTTATATATCTGGAAATGATATATACGAGGATTATTAAATAAGTTTCCAGACTTTTTTCGTATGGGCATTATTATTGATAGTACACATATGAAACTCTAGTCCCCTTCGAAGTAATCTCCTCCGGCAGCAATGCACTTGTGTACCGTTCCAACAACTTCTGGAAGACCCCATGGAAGTCCTCTTGTGTCACTGCCTTTTTGATCTCCTCAGTTGTCTCATAACCACAGCCTCTGAGCTTAGGGAAAAACCAAAAGTCACAGTGGGCAAGATCTGAACTCTAGGGAGGATGAGGAACAGTCTTGATGCCCATCGTGGTCAAATAGTCTATGACAAGGATGGAGATGTGGACTGGTGCATTGTCCTGGTGGAAATGCCACTGACCCGATTTTAATGTGTTTGAGTTTGAGTTTTGTTTAACAGCATATCAACCTCTGTGGGTCATTTAATGCCTGAAGAGTTAAATTGCTTTTGTCTTTTGTGCATCTTTTACGTTTTAAAGTATGAGTTTTAGTTATGTTTAATTATATTTCACTAGATTTTAATGAAGAGATTGATTTATTTTAGAAAGCTTAAGATTTCCTCTAGTTTGGAGTTTTTGAAGAGGTTCTTTAAATTGTTTATTTGGTAATGTTTTGGGCGAATTTGTCTAAACCTGTCACAGTTTATGAGAATGTGTTTGACTGTGAGAGGTACTTTGCATGTTGGACATACTGGGGAGTCTTCCACTTTTAGGAGGTGTGAATGGGTTATTTGGGTGGGACCAGTACGAAGTCTGGAGATTATCACTTCTTCTTTTCTATTTCTTCTATAACCTGCTGGCCATTCACCTATGGTATCTTGAATATGGTGGAGCTTGTTCTGTGTTTGATAATTCCAAGATTTTTGCCATGTCTTGAGGATAAATTTGTTTATAAGTGGTTTTAGGTCGGTGTATGGAATTTTTGTATTGGATATACATGTCTGGAGTGTTTTTGTTTTTCAGCTCTGTCTCCCCTTTCATTTCCCTGTATGCCAATGTGGCTGGGTATCCAAGGAAGAATGAAGCTTTTGTTTTTAGAAAGAGTGATCATTTTATCTAATAATCTTGTAATGAGAGCAGTTGATGAATCTTTGCTCTGTAGAGCTTCGGGGACTGATTTGCAGTCTGAATAGATGATAAATTTAGAGGATTTGTGACTTGCTATAATGTTCATTGCTAGGTCAATAGCTATGACATCTGCATTATAGATTGAGGATTAATTTGAGAGACGTTTTAACAGTTTTGAAAGACAGCAGCACAACCAACTTTCATTTCCTGTTTGGATCCATCTGTATAGATGTTTGGGTGGTCTGGGAAGTTGTTTTGGATGTTTAGGAGGTTTTCTAGGAAGGGGTGGGTGAAAATAAAATAAATAGGTAAAAAAAACGGAAATTCAATAAAACGAGGAGGTAACTCCTTAATCTCTTCCCTCTCCCCCTCCCCCCACGTGTCTATTCTGTTTTATTTATCCATTGGATCTGAAGAAGTCCTGTTATATTTTTCTTCGTGTTTTTGGTTTACACTAGAAACTGAAAAACAGGATGGAAATAAATTTATAATCCTAAATTAACCGGTCTTTGGTTTTTTCTTAAAGAAATATTGCTCTGTAAAAAATTACGTTGAGCTCTCCACCAGGAAAATTTAAATGTTCAGCTCCTGAATGATTTTCTTGTCCTGAAGGAATTACTCCCAACTCTGGTTTAACTGGACCGAATAGTGTGTTGGACACGGCAATAAGAATTCAAATCCTGGGTGAAACTTTCTACATTTCCCATGGTGCTAAATACCTTTCGAAAATATATCAAACCAATTGTTCTCCCTCCAGATTTAGATAAATAGTAGGGCAGACGAGGCTCTTTAACCTTGGCATACCAACTGATATAAGTGAAAGAAAACTCTGAATTCACACCTGTTAAACTCCGCTTAAAAATTGACCTTGTGTCGTATCCTGCTTGTGTGGAAGGGATATATATATATATATATATATATATATATATATATATATATATATATATATATATATATATAAACAGATCTGTCTGTGGATGACTATAGCTATATATATATATATATATATATATATATATAGACGTTGGTTAGCACCCCTTGAGCCTCAGTAAATGATTCCACTTAAACCCACTAATATTTCAAGCTAGTTATAAGTTGTCGGATTGCTATTCCTCACCTAATCCCCCAAATTTTGTCGGATTGCTATTCCCCACCTAATCACCCAAATTTTGCTTTGCTCGTTTTCGTTATTTTAAATTGTTTATCCCTATCCTGTATTGTTGGAGGGTAACTACTAAAAAGTTTTCTTAATATTTATTGAATTAATTTCTTTGTATCAAATAACTGCACTTCTGTGTACGAGGTCAACGGAGACTTAAACGAATATCACTTCAGTTTATTATTTCTCCTGAATTTAAACTATATTTCTCATTACCTAAACAGAGAACATATTTAAAAAAAAAAATAAAATCACTGTTATTATTTTCTAGCTTTCAAAAGGTCAAAATGTATTACTATATTAGTTTTCCTAACTTCAATGATATCGTTTTGCAAACGTAATATCAAAAAAGATTTCGTTCAATTCTTCATAGATAATTGTTTAAAGAGTTTAAGATTGTTCGAAGTTTTTGAAAAAGGAATCTATTTCTTTGTTTTTTCTAATGAATATAATATTTTCCTCTGTTACCAATATTCTGAAAAATCCAATGTAGCACAAGTTCATGAGGTATTTTGCTTCAAATACATTCAATTGGCCCAGCGGTTAGAGTGTTCGCCAATGGCCTGGGAGACCTGGGTTCAATCCCAGGTCGAGTCATACCAAAGACTTTAAAAATGGAACTTGATACCACCTTGCTTAACACTCAGCATTATAAGGTACGGTTCAAGGGTAAAGTGGAGCAATCCAGGGAATGGAGTAGCGCCCTCCCCTACACCTTGGTGTAGTAGCTATCGAAAAAGGAGCCTTCGGGTCACCCTCGACTATGGTCGCTAACTTTACTTACTTTTTTACTTACCTTAGACTACGATAATTTTCCCAAAACGTTTGCGACGTAGATTCTTCCATGATACATTAGAGAAGAAACGAAGACATACAGTATTTTTTAAGCGCCTTTGGTGGTGTAATGGTTGGCAAGCTCGACTAGCAAACCTACACGAATGAGTTCGAGTCTCATTGGGTGCACCTTTCATATGGCCTTGTGCCACATTTAAGCAAAAAGCTTAGTAAATTACAAGACATACAGTATTTTTTAATAAGATTTTTCAGTTATCAGCATTTGACTGAGAGTAAACTAACTCTATGATACTGTGTATCATTTTTTTTTATGATTGATTGATTTTAAGGTTATGTCAACCAGTCTGATGTTATTTTATGCGGCGAAATTGAGTAAATGATTTCATAGCACATTTGTAAATACATATTTTGTGTAATTTTTATGTTTACTTTTCTAACAGATTTATTTGACCTATAGATAAGATCCTTGAAGCAACTACCACTCGGTCAAAGTGGACCAGGGAGTAATGAAATGAAGGGATACGTCATCATCCCCAAAGCCCCAGACTTTGATTCTTACCATTCCTCGGATACCATTTTGGATGAGTCTTACTCCTCTATCAGCATATTCTAACTGACAGAGCAAAATTATTTCGTAATAATATCCGGCTCTTAATGCAGAAGACTTTTTTCAAGAGCAGATAAGAGAATACGCAACTAACAGCGAGTTTCCCGATAAAAAATAATAAAATTTGTACACAGTTGAAGGGTTTCAGGTATATCTTTCGAATAAAAATGACTTGCACACATTTATATGGTTTCAAGTATTCCTTCTCATATTAACAGTTTTCAAACAGATCTCTTTAGCCAAAAAGTGAGGACCCAAAAGATTCTTCCTCTCCGAATTAATGTCTAACGACAATGAAGAAGCGCTCCATACTCCTCAGATCCCAACAAATAGAACCTCGCTACTGGATGCAGTTAAGTGTCACACTCACTTAATCCTATATATATATATATATATATATTCTAAATTGACAACGATGAAAATATATGTTTAAGAAGGGCAACAACTTTCACAGAAATCTCTCCAGAACGTCAAAGATTGCGACTCATCGAAGGAGTACATACAAAAAACCTCGAGGCAACACTATGCTTAATTAGTTGGTTAGTTGGTTGGGTCTTATTGAACGCCAATTTCGGTTGTATATATATATATATATATATATATATATATATATATATATATAAACAAATAGTAAGTTGGAAATATTACAAACAAGCCAAATTTCATTTGTTTCAAGAATTCCCATCTTATGCGAATAATCATAAAAGGTAGTAATCATTTGTCTGCACACAGTTGATTATCTTGAAATATTCCTAATATTGATAATTTTATTTGAACGCAAAAATTTTTTCAAGTATTTTTATGTAACACTAACAATTTAATTTGACATATCTCATTTGCTTGCGCACAGTTAAATTGTTTAAAAAGTTATCTTTGACTTATAGAAGGGACCCTAACAGGTACTATAACTCCAAGTCAGAAGGGAAAGGAGTGGGAGGCATTACATAAGCGAACAGAGTTTTTATATTTTAATCAAGAACCCATCTCCAATTTAAGTGGCAAGCTACTAAAATTTGTTGACCTGTTCAAATACCTAGGCAGCAATATCTCATTAACTGGAAGCGATGTCAACTTACCTAGTGCAAAGGCATAGGCTTCGATTGACAAGCTATCAATAATATGGATATTTCATATCTTTGGTCACTTAAAATGGGATTTATTGCAAGCTGTCATAGTGCCGGTACTATAAAAGTTAAATCGGAACTACACAATAGTACAATTCTCTGTTTGAAGAAATTATGGAAGCATCACACTAGATAACAGCAGCTGTACTGCTACTTACCTCCCATCTTACAAAGCATTCAATTAAGGTAAGCAAAACATGCTTTTTACTGTTGGAGAAGTCAGTAAAAACTTACAAGTGACCTTTTCGTATAGAGTCCTACACATGGAAACACCAGTGTTTGTTGACCACAAATATTTACATACACTAGGTTTGTGCGGACACTGGATGCAGTCTAAAAGACCTGACAATAGCAATAGACGATCGGAATGGATAACAGAAGACATTCAAGAAGCTTCGTATCATTAGCATGACATGATGAAGTGAATTCAATTTTAATATTCCATTTGGAAGCCAACAAAAAAAAATGGAGATTTTTATGAAGTGTAAATTGTAAATAGATTTGAATTTGAAATTAATTATGTTGTTATTATTTCACAAGACTGGACTACATAATTTTGTACTGGGATTTTTTTGACCAGTGTTTCCCAACAATTTTTCACAAATGCCTCTCTTTCTAACTAGAAACATTTGGATGTCTTACTACAAATTCTACGCTTATGTAATTAACGTAACTGCTCAGAGATCAAAACAAGGCTAGGCTGTAGTTCGTACATTTCCAATAACAGACGGCAATTTGTTTTGATAGATTGCTATTTAAATCCCATTAAAGAAATTACTTATTGAACGAAAAGAGGAAAGATACCAAGGTGAATAAATCTTTCTACCATGACGCGCCAAGACCCGGTTTGACTGAAAAATTCCCTGCCCCATGAACAGGAGGGTGTATGGTCTCTGCAGATAACCTTCATTTATTAATACGTTGAATGGACTATTGCATAGATAACACTTTTGGGTGTGTTATCAGTACTATAGTCCATTCTTTGTATTAAGACGTGAAGATCATCTGCAGCGAACTGACATCTTCCTCTTCATGGACAAGTGAATTTTTCAATCAAACAGGTTCTAGCGTTCGAAAGGGACCAAAAATGCACGGATAGCGTTCGAACTCGCTTAATACGATTTCGCAGTGCCGCTCGATTGGCACTAAATCACAAAGACTCCCTCTATAACGTAGTTTTGGAACCGAATTATTGCTAGAAATCGGTCAAATCAAACTTCTTTCTCAAAAGCTAAGAACCATGTGGTTGCACACATCACATTTACCCTGAGTTCAAAAGAGTGAATTCTTTCATTTGTCTTTTGCTAATTAATGTGAAGAATATTCGAAATAAATAAATTAATAACGGATTTGTATGCATTACAGTAAAATCTAAAAAAAAAAACAAAATAAACAAAGTGCTCTACATTTTATTACTACTGCAAATTACCTAAAACCAAAAAGACGTGAAGCCGCAGTACATATTTCGTTTGTAATACGTTACTTGCTTACCTACTACAGGTATGGAATCGGAATAAGTGCAAAATTTATACTTAGAATTGTGGTGAAAATTATCTCAATGGCAGGACGCGCTCGACATTCTTCATAGCGCAAAGCTCGCACACAAGTTCAACATTTTCGACCCACTCCACAATTGGCATGTCAGTCGCAGCACCACTAAACTCCGGAATCAATCGGACGTCGAAAATCTTGCCTTCCATCGCCAAAAAGTAGTGTCTAGCCGAAATAGCTCGTAGTTTGAACAGAAGGTGTGTTGCGTGTGTCTGTGACGTTATTCAAGTCTTTCAAACTACAAGAATCATATAAGAAATCTCTTCTGTTAATAACGGGATGAAAAATATAAGCACCCTTTATCTACTGCTTCAGTTGCTAATTAAAACGAGTCCGTGATAAAAACAAAATGCATGCAAGATTTGATGCGTTTACATTAGATCATGTTATGTGGAATTTTTTGTTAAATAAACATAGATTGCTATCAATAAATCGTCTTAACTTAAAAAATTGACTCATCAAAAGAATGTTAAACGAGGTGATATATTAAATTATATCGTATGGTTTAGTTTGGTTTCTTTGTTTAATGGCATATCAACCGTTATAGGTTATTTCATTCCAAAGCTATTCTCCTAGAAGAACAGTAGTAGTACTATTTAACCCATAGCTGGGAGGATAAGGGGGTTCATACCTTTCCCAAGGGTATTTGCCCGAACGTGAACATAATAGCGCGACTGGAGTACGAACTCGCTTACTACGATTCCGCAGTCCATCGCTGTAACCATTGCACCATGCTGTAATTGTATAAGTATCGATACAATATTAAAACCTGAAGGTGGTCATTGATATTTGTAAGAGAATAAAGTTGCTTTTTCTATATGTATACGTAATTTCTGTAATGGTACGAAAAATAAAAGTACATTTCCTCTACAGCTGCTGCAGGCAAATTAAAACATGTCTGTGAATGTAAAATCGAAAAAGGATGTGGTAAATCTTTTTTTCAAATCACATTTTTTTACCTGAAATTTCTTGGTGGTAAACATAAATAGATTGTAATTAAGAAACCATGCTATCTAGAAAACATTTGATTCCATACTCAAAGGAGAGATTGCCCAGTCGGCTGGGGCTGTAGAATACACTGACTGCATCTCTGCAGAGAGGTAAGACCCCCCCCCAACGAGTGCCCTAGATATGACACTAAACAATCTGATGGTGAGGTTCCAGCAATGCTGGAGCTTTGGGGAATGCGGAGTACCCCTTCATTGCCATCGCTCTCAGGTCCACTCTGGCCCGGAGTGGAAGCACCTGATAACGGTTCTATCTATGGGTTAAATAGAACAAAACCGTGCTTCTTTCACTATACTGATTTTTGCATTTAAACTGCGTATTTATGCTAAACTGAATTGTTTAAAATAGAACTGTTTTGACATCTAAACTGTGTACTTATGCTGAACTGAATTATCTGAAATAAAACTGTCTGACATTTAAATCTGTGTATTGCCCAGTCAGCTGGGGCTGTAAAATACACTGACTGCACCTCTGCAGAGGGGTAAGACCCCCCCCTAACGAGTGTCCTGGATATGACACTAAACAATCTGATGGTGAGATTCCAGCAGTGCTGGAGCTTTGGGGAATGCGGAGTACCCCTTCATTTCCATCGCTCCCAGGTCCACTCTGGCCCGGAGTGGTAGCACTTGATAGGGCCCTCTCTATGGGTTAAATAGAACTAACAGCATACTTATGCTAAAATGAATAGAGTAAACTGAATAGGTTGAAATAGAAACGTTTTTGACAATTAAACCGTACTTACACTTAAACTGCGTGCTTATGCTTAACTGAATTATTTCAAATAGAACTGTTTTTCGACATTAAAACTGAATTTACACTTAACTGAATTATTACATATAACTGCTTGAATAGTTTGAAATGGAAATGTTTTCGACAGTTAAACTGTGTACTTATGCTAAACTGAACTGTTTTCAATAGAACATATTATTTACATAAAAATGGATTTGGCGTTAAATAACCTACAAAGGTTGATATGCCATCAAACCAAACAAACCAATCAAAGGAAAGAAGTAAAAGCAACATATCTAGCATATGGATTCCCTTAAAAAATGGTTACCGCGAAATAATAATTCGCTAACCCTATGGTGACACTGATTCATTTAACATTGTCACAGAATTCTTGCAAGAAGATAGATTTCTAATTATAACCTGTATAGACTGCGTACTAGGAACCACAAAAGATCTAATAAAAGAAAATGGTTACAGAAAAATAAAAAAAATAGTTTAGAAGCAGACGGTATCTTACAGAAAGTATTACTACGCAGATGCCCCCTGGTGACTGAGGCTGTAAAATACGTTCATTGTAACTCTATAGAGGAGTACGAACTACATCGCAACGAGTATTTTGGTCAATAGTGCAAGTGAATAAACTGTATCAGAAATGACTGGATAACGAATAAATTTTCTATCGAGGTCGGATGCCAAAGTTTCATTACCAACTCAACCTCCGCATGTTTGACTAATCTTGTACTCTTTTCATCAGACAAGAGTAAATACATTAAAAGATCCAAGATAGTGCTCTAACTACATCTGCGTGGATATGTCAATCCCAAGGAGTGACGACTATCCAACAATGTGGTGGTATCGTGAGTTACAGCTCGAGACCTCTGAGCTAGTGGTAATGATGCTTCGGCCCTGAAACTATCCCTGAATTAAGAGTCATCATCTGATAAAGGCTTAAAAACATCAGTTATTGTATGAACCTATATATTTATCATGTATATATGTGAGAGCGAGTGAGAAAGAGAGAAAGGCTATAACCAGTAAATGATCTGATAAAATTGAATTTTCTTCTAAACAAAATATTATATATAAGTAAAACACAGAAGAATTTCGGCCAGACAGTGTATAGGTTAATAAAAACGTCAGAAAAATGATAAGTTAGCCATACTATTCGACACTTATACTTTTAAAACACTGAAGATACAGACAGAAATCGAAACATACAAGTACTTTTCAGTATAATTATATGTATATATATATATATATATATATATATACAGAAACACAAGAAGTATCAAGAGGGACACACCGATTATCTCAGATGAAACAATGAAATAGATTGGGGATCGTGAGACGGTGTCATTACCAGTCTAGAATGACAGAGTTTGATTGGTTAGCGTCACTGTAAATTTCATCTGTGATATATTATTTCCTCCCAAGTGCAGACAATCAAGTCACTGGTTGAACCATGGACTATTTCCAATCATTTAACAATTTTCATCTTTAACATAACTTCTTTCTTTACTGATAATTCAGAGCGAACGAATCGAGTCAAATAGTTGATATAATATAAAATACACAGAAGACAGTACAGTATTTTTGACGTTTCACATAGAAGTATCATCTTGAAATTCTTACTGTGAGCAGATCGTAAACTAGTTTGACTGCATTCTTCTCGGTTGAGTATGAATTTTCACCAAAATCGGTTGTACTGGGTAGGACACTTAACTTAATACGGTTCTGCGGTTCTTCTTCTAGAATTCTCAGGAATGTAGCCTAAGTGTCCCCCCTTGCCATTTCTTCCATGTCCACTCTGACACGAAACAGCAGTACATATTAGGATCCCATATATGGGTCAAATACATCTATTTGAAAATTATTAGTATTAGATCAGTATACTTGAAACCTTGTAATTGCTGTGAATAATTAGTATTGAATAAGAATACTTGAAACCATTTAACTATGTGCAAATAAATTATCATTAAACAAGAAGAGTTATCTAAAACAATATGTGAGTATAAATCATTAGTATTAAAACAGTTACTTGAAACACTAGTTATTTTTTTTTGGTCTTTTTTCTTATAAATTATTCATTCTCAAATGAAACCATATAATTATGTATAAATTATTAGAATTATAAAATAGTTACAAGAAACCATTATTGTTTGTAAGTGATAATTATCATTTGTTACTAGAAAATATATAATTGTGAATAAATTATTAGTATTAGAAATAATTGCTAGAAGCTTAATTTCTTTACAATTGTAAATTATTATTTGTTGCTGGAAAAAAAAAGATTTTATTTAGTAATAAAACCAAACAAGTATTTATATGCGGGAAAACCAATCAAACAATTGTCACTACTTTTTCATATTTTTTTTTTTTTATATTTGTGATGTATTTTTTTTCTATATGTATTATTCTTTTTCTAACTTGTTGCGTCTATTCAATCATTCATCCCCGACGCCCATTTTCTAACGTCGAAGGAAATTATTGGAGATCACCATCATTATTTTGTTTTATTCATATTTTTCTTAGATTTGACGACATATTTCTTGTGATCCTCTATGTGTGTGCGTGTGAGTGTTGATTGTACGTAAAACAATTTTAAAAAGAGTTTATATATTTTAGTTTGGACTTCTATTCTTTCAAGGAGACATATCGATTTACTCTGTAAAATAATGTCCCCTTTTTCAACATCTTCAACCAATAAAACGCACCTGATTACTTAGAACCGCACCTGGCGATACTTCATAAAGATAATAGTAGCTGTACCATTGCTTTCAATAGAGCCAATTAGATATTTTTTCTTGGAAAATTCAATACTTTAGCATTAAGATCTTTTGTTAGGATTTCGGTTTCAGGCAGCAATTAAAAGAAGCAAGCAAGCACTACAAGAAAACTCATCTCTTTGATACAAAATGTTTTCATCTTACAAATAAGAAGATCAAAAAGAAAACACTGCTTTCTTTTTATGTCCTTATCGATTAGATAAACATTACAGACAACATCCAAGAACTCTGGTCATTTAGGTAATTTCTTTCTTTTTTTTTTTTTTTTTTTTTTTCGATTAGCTGTTTATTCAGATATGATAGGGGTACCTAAAAGTTTATTAAATTTCTGTAAATAGATTTGTTATATGTTTCTAAACGGTATTTGATGCTTTAACCATTGGAGAGCGTATTTCAAAGTAAAATAATCTTAACAAGACCCGAACATACCTTCATTTTCATCAGAATTTATTCTGAGAGATTTTTTAAAAGAATTTCTTCTTTTCTAATAATGTGTATTACTGTCTGTTTTCGTAACGAAGACAAAGTATGGATTTGTTTAATGTAATCCATTTTCAAAAGACAAGTACGAATCTGAGATGTTTATATGAAATTTAGTTTAGATCTACCAAGGCTGGTTGAAAATTTAATTAGCTGACAAAGAGACTTACGTGGAATGTGGCCAAATGAACTATATTTTTCAATCTAGTCCCTCATGAAGTTCACACGCTCCTTCTACTGGTGTTGCAGTGCTAACATCCAATCGGTCAAAAAATGATTTGCTGCAGATATGACATCATCTTATGAACATTTTAGCCCACGCTTTTATAGAGATTAACAATAACACCACAAGAGTTTCGGATTGATGAAATTTTTTAAGGAAAATCTATCGAATTTATTCGGAAAATAGTAATTTACCCAGCATTTTGCACAGATATGGCATAAGCCCGATTAAATAGGGCACACAATGAGATTCGAACTCACGCTTGAAGTTTTGCTAGTCTAGTTTGATAACTATTACACCACCCGGGGTGCCCTTATATTCGGAGAATAATTTACCATACATAAAACAAAACCATAGTGAATACTTTATAAATAAGAAATTTACAATTCAATTATGTAATGATTTATGAAATAATACATATTTCTTAGTTTGTTATGATTCGATTTTTGTATGTTTCTCTAACACAACAAAAATGACCGGTAGCTTTTTGCTTTGGTTTTATTACTTTAACAGCATATCGAGGTATTACCCCCTCCACTGTTGATTGGGGCTGTAGAATACGACAGCTGCACATCTGAGGAGGGTAAGCCCTACTCTCAATAAGTACCCTGTTTATGTGACTAAAGAATCTGAGGGTGAAGCTCCTATCCTGGATCAGTGGGAAATTTGACGTATCCATTCCTTGCGATTAATCCTTGGATCATTCTGACCTGGAAAATACCTGTGAGGATATATGCATGGGTTGAATAGAATTAATCACTTTATTTCTAAGGATTATTATTACTTGAGACTTATATTTACCCAACCCCTCCGCTCGGGCTGGATATGACACAAGGTCAATTTTTAAGCGGAGTTTAACAGGTTTGAATTCAGAGTTTTCCTTCTCCTAGACTAGTTGCCTAACCAAGACTGAAGAACCCAGTCTGTCCTACTATTTAGCTGGAGGGAGAATAATTGGATTCATACCTTTCCTAAGGGTATTAGTGCTAAGTGAAATGCAATCAGTCTCGTCCAGGATTTGAACTCGTGTCACCGTGTCCATTTCCTACGACGATAACCATTACACCACGGGCACCTCCATAATTATTACATGAGACTGTACAGTTATGTGCTGGTTGTTTGGGTTTGATTGGAATACTTGATAAATAAAATTACTAATGTTAAATAAGAATACTTAAAACCATTTAACTATGCGCAAACAAATGAGCTCAAACTCGTTTAAAAATTATATCACCAACAACTAATTCGCTTACAACATAAACATATAAATTAGTTGACGTTAAATAACCTACAAGTGTTGATATACCATAAAACATAATCAAGCCAAACACTTTATGGTTTATTCAATACCGAAATTTTATTCAACTCTAAATATTTAATTGAAATGATAACTACATTTTTAATGTTTCATAGCATTTCTTGAATCGGCACTTTTTTATTTGGCTATAACAATTTTTTTGTGCACATTTATACAACCAAGTATTCCTATCAAACTTAAATAAATTGCAAGCATTATACAGTTTCAAGTAAATAATAATAATAATAATAATAATAATAATAATAATAATATGAATAATCCAGCAACTGTCCTAGAAAATGACACGAACAAAATCCTGTGGGACTTTGATATACAAACGGATCACCTAATCTCGGCCCGAAAACCAGACCTTATAATAATCAACAAAAAAAAATAAAAAAAGAAAATCGGCAAAGTTGTCGACTTTGCTGTCCCAGCAGACCACAGAATAAAACTGAAAGAATCTGAAAAGAGAGATAAGTACCTTGACCTTGCTAGAAAATTGAAAAAACTATGAAACATGAAGGTGGCAATTATACCAATTGTGATTGGTGCTTTTGCAGGGTAACTAAAGGATTATTAAATGACAAGGAAAATTTAGAAGTTGGCGGCCGAGAGGAGACCATCCAAACAACAGCATTACTGAAAACTGCCAGAATACTGAGAAGAGTCCTGGATACTTGAGGAGACTTGCTGTCCCTCAATCTCCAGTGAAAACCATCAGCTTACGCTGATGTGAAAAGTCTAATGAGTAATAATAATAATAATAATAATAATATTTTCCTAGAGAAAAATAACTATGGGACCAGAAGGTGACGGTGACACCCATTGTAATTAGGACGCTTGGAACAATCCCCAAAGGATAGATAAAGAAACTGGAAGATTAGGTAATAAGAGGATCAGCGGAGACCATCCAGATTACATTATTAAGATCGACCAGAATACTGAGAAGTCCCCGAGACTTGATGAAGTTTACTGTCAATTAAGCTCCATTAAAAAAACCATCCGCTTACGCTGGTGTGAAAAACTTTCCAAAGAGTAAAATACTTACAATCGTAACAAAGAACATGAGGATGATGGTTTTGCCAATTGTTATTGGTGCACTTGGAACGATCCCCAAATGTTTGGTAAGGAGACTAGTAGAATTGGAAATCGGAGGACGAGTGGAGACTATGTAGAGTACAAACAGCATTAGTAAGATCGGCCAGAATATGGAGAAGAGTCCAGGAGACTTAAAGAGATTTGCTGTCACTCAGATATAACTGAATGACCATCAACTAGTGCTGGTGTGAAAAGCTCGCCAGAAATAAATTAATAATAATTTCTTAACAATTATATCATAAAGTAACGTTTAAATACAAATAATTTGCACGCTGTTGTTTGGTTTTAAGTATTCTTATCTAATTTATATAAATGTTTGGTTCCATATTACTATTCTTATTTAATAAAAATAATTTGTCTGTACACAGTAATGGTATCAACTATTCCTTCTTAATACCAATAATCTACAAACATTCACTTAACTACTAATAAACATCCTTAAACAAACATAGTTTCAAGTGCCTATTAAAAGCAATAAATTCCACATAGTTAAATGGTATCAAGTATTCCTATCCAATTATAATTTTTAAACAGACATTATTTATTAGGCCGTATGCTAGTAGGATTTGTTGCATCTTCCCTCTATGAATGGAATCGAAGGCCTTGGTAAAGTCGACAAATCGTAATGTCGCTTGTAGGTTTTTTGCCCGTACGTCTTCAATGGTTATACGGATGGTCAATATTTGTGAGGTCGTGGATCTATTTCTTCAGAAGCCATTTTGGTTTTTCCAAAGGATGTTGTCGATATTGGGTTCTATGCGGTTTCGTAGTCGGGCATTGTAAATTTTGGCTGCTATGGATGTAAGTGTTATACCTCGGTAGTTATCGGCTAATCCGAGGTCACCCTTTTTAGGGAAGGGGAGGATGCATCCCTTCATCCATCTGTCTATCGATTGCGTTGCAGTGTCGGAGCAGTATGTTGTCGAATTGTCTGGTCTTCCATACTTCTGGGGGAATCTCGTCCAGCCCTGCAGCTTTCCTATTTTTAATTTTTCTAAGAACCGAGTCGAGTTCTTCTTGAGTGAACGGTCCTAGTTTAACATAAGTACACTGTTTAGTTCTATCTAACCCATCGATAGGACCCTATCTGGTGCTACCACTCAAGGACAGAGTGGACCAGGGAGTAATGGCAATAAAGGAGTATTCCGCATTCCCCAAAGCTTCAGCATTACTGAAGCCTTACAATCAGATTGTTTAATGTCATATTCAAGACACGCGTTGTTGGGAGTGTTACTCCTCTGCAGAAATGCGGTCAGTGTATTCTACAGCCCCAGCCAACTGAACCAAAAAAATAATTATTATTTAATAGTATATTTCATAAACAATATATAGTAAAGTAAAGTTGGCAACCGTTGTCGAGGTCAACCAGAAGACCCCCTTTTCAAAAGCTACTACACTGAGATGTAATGGAGGGCACTACTCCTTTCCTTGGATTGCTCCACTTTACCCTTGATATATACTTCATACTGCAGAGTGTTAAACAATGAGGTATCAAGTACCATTTTAAAAGTCTTTGGTATGATGCGACCTGGGATTGAACCCAGCTGTCCCAGACCATTGGCGAACTCTCTACCCACGAGGTCAACGAATTGAGTATAAACTATCATTATTAAAAGATTGTAATTCTTGAGATTATATAACTATGTGTCAACAAAGGATTATTGATAAAGAAAAGTCAGCAATATCAAAAAATGCTGTTGGTTACTGAAAATATTTTCATGATTGCAATCGAACACAAATGAATGAATCAAATATTGGCTTTACATAACCCATTAGGATTTTTGTGCTTTTAAACGAATAACTCAAAACAACTTGTGTTTATTAAAGGAGTAATATTTACCGATTTCCTGTCCGTGAAATTTTATTAGATAATGAAATTCGAATATTTTTTTAAAGTATTCACGTGCAAACACCTGACTTAAAGGACAAAATTGTGCGGAAAATTTTATAGGCATGCTCCGTGAGGGATTTTCTTTTCTCACACCGTAACTTTCTTTTTTCCTCTAGATTATTTGAACAAAAATTCATTCATTCTCTCTCTCTCTCTCTCTCTCTCTCTCTCTCTCTCTCTCTCTCTCTGATGAGCTTTCTCCGAAACTGTCGCTTATTTGATTGATAGCGAATGTAAGTTAAGAAAATTCCAATTTATTTTGTAAGCATGGACTGTAAGTAAGCCTGTGGAAAATATGTTGTTTATTTGTAAAAGAATTAGACTTGTTTTGGAAATTTTATTCGAAAGTATAAATAATTGTCATTAGAAGAACACAAAAATCCAGCAAGACAAATTTGAACGTTAAGATTTAAAAGTTCCGGCGTTAATACTAACAAACAAAAATGCACTACCCTAAAAGCCGATGGCAATACTGACCAGAGAAATGCACGTGTATGTTAAATGAATGGGTGCAGTTTTTTTAACATTTACAAACAATCAAACACTTTCAAATAAATAAAATATTAGTATTCAAGCCGTTAAGTAAATAAATCCATACAAAATTTGAAAGAATTTGGTATGACCATTGCTTCTCTTTTTCCTGTGCGTTAATAAATCTAATATCGGAGGTGCCCGTGGTGTAATGGTTATCGTCGTAAGAAATGGACATAGCGACACGAGTTCAAATCCTGGACGAGACTGATTGCATTTCACATAGCACTAATACTCTTGGGAAAGGTATGAATCCAATTATTCTCCCTCCAGCTATGGGTAAATAGTACGACAGACTGGGTTCTTCAGCCTTGGTGAGCAACTAGTCTAGGAGAAGGAATACTCTGAAATCAAACCTATTAAACTCCGCTTAAAAACTGACCTTGTGTTGGTAAATATGATAACATTTACAAACACTTCGGAGGGGAATTTTGAATGCTATTCGATAAGTCTATGATTGCAAACTTAATGTCAAGAGGTAACTTTAAAAGGTTGGTTGCTTTTGTATCGATTCCTATTGACTTATTTAATCAATCCTTAAATCAGATTCATTCCAATCCATTATAATTTTTCCAGAAATTATTCCGATTTAATAATCATTTTTTTGTATTGAGTTATTTGGTTTTAAGTATTTCTATCAAACACTAATAATTTTCACACGATTAAAAGTTTCCTAGTTACTGATAATAATAATAATCATTGGTAAGCAATAACAGCTTCAAGTAACTATTCTTAGTACAAATAATTTCCATACAATTTTACGATTTCAAGGTTTGGTTTGGTTTGGTTGGTTTTATGGCATATCAACCTTTGTAGGTTATTTAACGCCAAATACATTTTTATGTAAATAATCTGTTCTATTGAAAATAGTTCAGTTTAGCATAAGTACATAGTTTAATTGTCAAAAGCATTTCCATTTCAAACTATTCAAGCAGTTATATGTAATAATTCAGTTAAGTGTAAATTCAGTTTTAATGTCGAAAAACAGTTCTATTTGAAATAATTCAGTTAAGCATAAGCACGCAGTTTAAGTGTAAGTACGGTTTAATTGTCAAAAACGTTTCTATTTCAACCTATTCAGTTTACTCTATTCATTTTAGCATAAGTATGCTGTTATTTCTATTTAACCCATAGATAGGGCCCTATCAGGTGCTACCATTCCGGGCTAGAGTGGACCTAGGAGCGATGGCAATGAAGGGGTACTCCGCATTCCCCAAAGCTCCAGTATTGCTGGAACCTCACCATCAGATTGTTTAGTGTCATATCCAGGACACTCGTTAGGGGGGGGTCTTACCCCTCTGCAGAGGTGCAGTCAGTGTATTCTACAGCCCCAGCTGACTGGGCAATACACAGATTTAAATGTCAGACAGTTTTATTTCAGATAATTCTGTTCAGCATAAGTACACTGTTTAGACGTCAAAAACAGTTCTATTTCGAGCAATTCAGTTCAGCACTAGTACGCAGTTCCAATGTCTAAACAGTTCTATTTTAAACAATTCCGTTTAGCATAAATATGCAGTTTAAATGCAAAAATCAGTATAGTGAAAGAAGCACGGTTTTGTTCTATTTAACCCATAGATAGAACCGTTATCAGGTGCTTCCACTCCGGGCCAGAGTGGACCTGAGAGCGATGGCAATGAAGGGGTACTCCGCATTCCCCAAAGCTCCAGCATTGCTGGAACCTCACCATCAGATTGTTTAGTGTCATATCTAGGGCACTCGTTGGGGGGGGGTCTTACCTCTCTGCAGAGATGCAGTCGGTGTATTCTACAGCCCCAGCCGACTGGGCAATACGATTTCAAGTATTCCTATCTAATATAATAATTTGCACACAGTTATATAGTTTTAAGCAAAGTATGACTACAATTGATTTTAAGCATTTCTAGTTTTAAATAACAATTCTTGATGCAAATTATTTTCACATATACTTTCAAATATTCTAACCTAATTCTAATAATTAATACACTATTGTAGAGATTTGAGTAACTTAATGTTGATAATGATTTTTGCCAGACAGTTTTTTAGTTTCAAATTTATAGTTTTATAGTTTCCAGTAAGTATATAATTTCAAGCAATTAATGAAGTCATCTGTAAACTATTATCCTTTTAAGTATCTATCCATAATGCACGTATTTTTCAGTTTGATACTTCCAATTATTCCCATCCAATAATATTAATTTGCATAGAGATATATAGTTTTAAACCACTAATGGTAATAATTATTTCTAAACAATTATAGCTTCAAGTAATTATTCTTAACAGAAATAATTTGCTCACATTCATATGGCATCAACTATACCTGCTAATAGGAATAATTTACAGATAGAACCATTTGACTCTGAGATGGTACCTTAACAGGTGCTCCCGCTTCTTGTCAGAATAGACTTGCTGACCATGGTATTGAAGGGGTACTCCAAATCAAAGGGCTTTCTATCAGATACAGTTTAGTGTCATACCCAGAACACCTTTTTTTGTCGGGTAGGTGTTACCTTTTCTCAGACAATTCAGTCAGCGAATTCTAAACTCAGTGTTCTGAGGTTTAAATTCATTTACTATTTCATTTCTAGATTTGTGATTTATTTAATGCTAAAACCACCTTTGTAGAAGTGATACTATTCAAGGTTTCTTTGTTTAATGGCATATCAATCTTCATGGGCTATTTAATGCCAAAGTCATCATTGTAGAAGTGATACTATTCAAGGTTTCTTTGTTTAATGTTATATCAATCTTCATGGGTTATTCAATGCCAACGTCATCCTTGTAGAAGGGATACTATTCAAGGTTTCTTTGTTTAATGGCATATCAATCTTCATAGGTTATTTAATGCAAAAGTGATCCTTTTATAAGAACAGTAGTGTTACTTTTTAAAGTTTCTTTTTTAATGGTATATCAACATTTATGGATTATTTAATGCTAAAACCATCCTTGAAGAAGAATATCAGTGATACTATTTAACATATAGTTGGAAGGATAAGGACATGCATACCTTTCTGAATGTTATTATTCAGAATGTGAAGTAATAGTGCAATTGAGTTTAAACTTGATAATTTAAAAGCTACAGTCCAGCACTTATCCATTACCCCACAGAAATACCCCTCATACGATAGTAAGAAACTAATTATGCCCTATTGTGCGTACACTTTATGCCAATTAAAATATCTAAAAAAAATAAAGTTGATTGGATTATTAAATTGGGCGTTACA
>OY757938.1:3714610-3752110 GCA_963585895.1 Sepioteuthis lessoniana
TTAATAAATTAGATACATAATTATAAATAAAATTTAATACTCAGCAGCAAGTAAAATGTAAATAAACAAATTTAAAGCTGGGATTAACTTCTAATAATAATACTAATACTAACTTAGTTGAAAATTAACGAGAATTAATAACACTTACGTATTTATAAAGGTGATTTGTTTGTACATTTATTACACACTGCACGTGGATCATGTGTATAAGTTTTTTTTATGAATCAATGATTTAAATTGCTTTTTTTGAATCTAATGCAGGGAAACTAATGTTGTCAATGCCCCATTTCCAAGAAGACATTGAAAGCGTATATATGATTATAAAAAATACGGTAATACACAAAACAAGGCGGATTTAAATTCAGTAAATTAAAAGATAAAACAAATCAAAATGACAAACTTACTGTGGGCAATAAAATTTCTGCATGTTGAAGAGTTTTCTAATTTATCTTCCTCATCAAAAACCTCAGACTTACCTGAACGTTTCGTAACGGAGTTTTAAAATTATCGTTTGCTTTTAATCAAATTTTTTCAATTCTTCTGGGAAAATCCGGAAACTTTGAAGCAATTTTTTTTTTAGGAGACAAAACAAAACAAAATAAGATTTTCAAAAATTCTCTCTTTTATTTGAGAAAAAAATAAAATTACATAATTACTAAAAATAATATTTGTTTTTTTAAAGTAACAATTCACTGCCCCACCCCACTGTCAAAATGTAAACAATTATGAAGGGGAATAATTTACAGTAACTTAAAACTATTAATACTTTTTTAAACAATTGATTATAAGCTCTCTCACCTATTAAAGATCATAATATATTTTTCAAATTAAAAGATAATTTTCATCTAAACCAAATACACCGGGATGTTATAACTTCTAATAAAACAATATTTTTAACAGCACTGAAAATCTGAAACAATGTATAAGTAGGCGTCTAAAAATAAGTTGACGCCTACGCAAAATTTTTACCGAAGAACATTTTAAAATCAGAGGTTTTTTTTTTTTTGTTTTTTTTTTGCTTATTTACTGATTTCAAATGCTAACGAGTTTGGTATTAAATAAACCATAATCACACCGTTTTTATTGTAAAACATTCCACAAGAAAAAATAAAATCCTTGTGGAAATTTACTAAGCATTTCGCTTAGATGTGGCACAAGGACATATGAAAGGGGCACCCAATGAGACTCGAACTCACTCGTGTAGGTTTGCAAGTCGAACGTGCTAACCATTACACCACCAGAGGCGCCTGAAACAATAAAATCCTTGTGTAGTTCAAAAATAAACTTTTTCATTAAAAAAAGTGGTGGAAGCGTTTCTAGATATGAACAATTATATGGAAGTAAATAATGGAACAATCACACACACACACACACACAAACACACACGGGAAGAATAGGCATGGAGTAGGGGTTAACACACACACACACACACACGCACACGCACACGCACACACACACACATATATATATATATATATACACGTATATACACACACACACACACACATATATACACACACACACACACACATATATATATATATAGACACACACATATATATATACACACACACACACGCATACACACACACACATATATATATATACACACACACACACATATATATATATATATACACACACACACACACATACACACACACACACACACACACATATATATATATATATATGTGTGTGTGTGTGTGTGTATACTCATGCGCGTTTATGTGTGTCTCTGAGTGAGTAAGTGTGTGTGTATCTAAGAGTCTTTACTGGTGTGTGTGTGTTTGCGTGTAAGAGTTCTTGTTTTTAAATGTGTGTGTACGTGTAAGCTGAGGAGTGCGTGATGCAGATCTTGAAATGTGTCAGACTATATTTCATGGTTAATAGAATTTTTACTTTCCATTCAGTTAAGTCAATCTACGTATCGCACGATATCGATATATTCTATTTAACACTAGATCGATAGATAGATAGATAGATAGATAGATAGATATTCATTTTTTTTTTGAGAAATAACAATCTAACTGAATGTGTCGCTGCCTGTCCGTCTTTCTATCTCTTATAAGATCATTTATATGCACAGAGGTTTGTCTGAACATTTCTTTGATGAGTTAACAGACTGTGAACATGTCCCATCACTGAAGCGTTAATGTACGACTAATTCTACTATCTAAGGGATATTCTAAATCAGTTAAAAGTTCTTTAGAAAAAGACGCAATAGCAGTATTTTTATTCTTTATTTAGCGTATAATTATTTTAAAAAAGCATAAATTTACCGCCTCGTTCTTTATAAATGACATAATTTATCTTATTTTTGTTTTTTCTTGCTTAGTCTAATTCTTTATAAGTAACATTTTTAAATTCAGTTTTTGATTATTTAAAAATGAATAATTCCCTTTCGGATATAATTTGGTTCAATTAACCAAGTGGATAGAGTGTTCGCCAATGGTCTACGAGAGCTGGGTTCAATCCCGGGCCGCGTCATACCAAAGACTTCAAAAATGGTACTTGATACCACCTTGCTTAACTCTAAGCAATATAAGGTGCATATCAAGGGTAAAGTGGAGCAATCCAGGGAAAGGAGTAGCGCCCCCCCCTACACCTCGGTGTAGTAACTATTGAAAAAGGAGCCTTCGGGTCAACCTCGACTACGGTCGCCAACATTACATTTTTTTACTTCCTTTTTGAAATTCTGTGGAGAAATTAACTGGAGTGAGCTCCCACTAGATTAGCCATCTCTATATCTAAAAAGCTCCCAGTTCTATAATATTTCAATATAGTTTTAAGTAAAGCTACTACCTCGTTCGCTTTTCATTACAATGTCTTATTCTAAATGGAAAGCACTGTGTAATTTACTGTTTGATTTTTCAATTATATTTAGTTGTCTGTTCCTTAAAAGAGATACCATTTTTTTTTGGTGCTAAATATGTTTACTTTCGAATTCTTAAAAAAATTCAATAAAATTAAGTATTAAAAACGCAACTTTATTTCGAGTCAGATTGTTTTTAAACTGAAAAAAATTAACTTAAGTGCTTCAAAAATTATAAAATATGTAATTTTTGTAACTTTCTCAATTTCATTTCGAAATTAATTTTTGTTTTTTTCTGAGACACAAAATCACACCCAGTTTCTTCTATAAAATAATTATTTCTAAAAGAAGCATGTCGTTAGAATAAAATCCCTTATAAAACAAAATTTTTCAAAGTAATTAACATAGAACCCTGGGTTTGATTAAAATTTAAGCATTGTGAATAAAAGCAGAAGGGTTCACGGGGGGGGTGAATTTCTGAGTTTGCACTTATAAATCCAATTTTAACTCAAGAATCAAAAATCACTGAAACAGGTAGACTTGTTACTGAAGATCGTGCGCCTAGTCTGAATCGATGTGATGATCAAAAAGTAATGTGTCGTTCACATACGCCCTGTTCAAAACATACTGGTTATTTAAATAACCAAATGATCGGTCTTAGACCCAAAAGATATGGATCATTTCGACCTTATTAACAACACCATCAAATTTTCACAATATAACCCATTTTAAACAATTCTATTGCAAACATATTATTCAATCATAAATACTGGATTCTTAATCATCCCTTTTATAATAGGTTATCGGCTTGTCTTTAGAAGAAAAAGATCTTTTTATAAAAAGGCGGGCATAGATTTATGAATGAAAGAAAAATAATAAAACATCAAAATACAATGCTTGAAGATTTAATAACTTTACTAGGTTAAGTTTTAATACATAGAATCTAATCTGATTTATAATTAACGAAAAATCCTGTTCTGACAGAAGTGAACAGGAACTTTATTTGCTAAGTTATTGTCAGTATCTCCAGATATTAGCTGGTGTCGGTTTTATTTTGATTCAATCTTCAATTCATGAGGAATTTTCCTTATCTTGAAACCGAACATATTTTAAAAACTCAACCTTTTTCATTATTGCCTCCCGTGAGATTAAGCAAATGTCGCCAATATTCAATTTATTAATAAGAAGTGAATTGTTTTTTTGTTCTTTTAATAGAAGATCAAGTTTTGTTTATAGCTTTATTAATCATAAAAGTCACAATTAAATCTAGATTTTGATTTGGTTTGATTTCTCAAATCACACATAATTAACGTTTTACTCGGCATTGAAGATAAACACATTTAGCGTTTGATTATTAATAAAAGACAATTATTGTTAGTATGTTGGTTAACTTTAACGATATGCCAAACATTCTGGGGTTATTTTATGCCTAGAGGTTAGGGAATCACATTCACATTTTTGTGTAGTCATTTCTTTGGAATTGTTTTCCCCCGATTGTCTAATTTTAAGTATTCCTATCAAATAAGAATAATTTATTGGCATAATAGTTAGAGTGTTCGCTAATGGTCCGGGAGACCTGGGTTCAATTCCAGGTCGAGTTATACCAAAAACTCAGAAAATGGTACTTGATGCCTCCTTGCTTAACACTCAACATTATAAGGTAGAGATCAAGGGTAAAGTGGGTCAATCCTGGGAAAGGAGTGGCGCCCTTCCCAACACCTTGGTGTAGTAACTATCGAAAAAGGGACCTTTGGGTCACCCTCAACTACGGTCTCCAACTTAACTTTTACTGCATGGGTTAAAACGCAGTTTCTTCCGAGCAGCGGTTGTATCGATACTGCTATGTGGATGCACTACTTGGACGCTAACAAAACGGCTGAAGAAAAAGCTAAACGACAACTACACAAGAATGCTGCTAGCGATATTGAACAAGCCCTGGAGGCAACACCCCACAAAGCTCCAACTATACGGCCACCTGCCTCCCATCACGAAAACTATCCAAGTAAGACGAACATGACATGCAGGCCACTGCTGGAGAAGCAGGGACGAGCTCATAAGTGATGTACTCCTATGGACCCCCACATATGGCCGAGCAAAAGCTGGACAACCAGCTCGAACATACATACAGCAGCTATGTGAGGATACAGGATGTAGCCCTGAAGACCTGTCAGAGGCGATGAGCGATAGGGAGAAGTGGCGAGAGAGGGTCATGGATATCGGTGCAGGCGGCAAGACATGATGATGATGATGATATGGGTTCAAGGCGATTATTTCTAATTGATAATCATCAATCGTTTGTATATAGCATTATTATTTGAAACAACCTAAGCGAAACAAAACAAAGAAAAAACAAAAATTAAAAAAAGACTAAAACTTCATGTAACTATTCTCAATACTAAAATTTAGTTACTTGATAACAATTCTTCCTATTCAATATGTAGAAATTTTGGTAAGGAACTGGTGATCCTGTTTCACCGAACAGCAGCAGCCCCTTTGGGTCGCGTGGCGTCCATCATAAAAAGGAGCTCCCCTGGAGACTCTCTCTCTTTTAGCTCCACTACCAACACTGTTAGCACAGGTCCTTTTCGTAGCAGCCCCTTGACGGCATACTTATTTGGTACCTTCCACCACCCGGGACCCAAGAGCGACGAACGCACGTGCTGAGTTTAAAGGAACAGGACACACACACTCACACACACACACACACACACACACAGTTAAGTTCCTGCCGGCATTTTATCTGCAAACCCACTTTACCTTCACAAACCTTATCAAACCTACTTTACCTTCAACCTTACACCAAACCTACCAAACCTTTACAAAACCTTACAGGTATTACAACCTCAACAAACCTAACCATTCTTTATCTTATACCTAGTGAACTCTTTTTTGAACTGTTACTTACACATTCGTTGTTTATTCCACTTGGTGTAAAACCCTGTTTATTGTTGTTGTTGTATATAAATTTTCTTTCACGTATAAGTCGTTCGTCTTCCTTTCTTCAAAAGCTCTCACCCAAATCTCTACTGCTGTTGAAGTTCGGTTTATTCTTTTACAAAACGTAGGAATAAACCGGGATTTTCGGGGTATTATAAAATCCCAATATTCAATACGAATAATTTCAAAATAGATATATTTGACCCATACTTGGTACCGCAACAGATACAACTACTCCAAATCAGAGTAGACCTGGGAGTAATCGATAACTCCATACAACTCAGAGTAAATGTCTGATTATCTATCAAAAAGGAAGAATATCAAAAATTAAACAAAACAGAAAAATGCCTAAAGAGTCTGTCAAGTTAACCTACAATAATCTAAAAATAGAAAAGACGCATATAATTTCAAAAAATAATTTTCGCTGTTTTACCGCCCAAATCTAATGGACCTGATTACTAGCTACCCACTGCTAATTCAGTAACAATCCAATAGTAAAAGAAGACAGAATGTAGATACTTCAGCAGTTGAACCAAAAATATCTTTCGAGAATATCGCACTGATAAACAAGTTTTATCCCCAAAGGAATCAAGAGCGTAGTGGACAGCAGGTAAATGAGTTCGAACTCCAGTCATGCTACAACGTTCACTCAGACAAATTTCCTTGGTAAAGTTATGAACCCCACTTGTCTTTCCAGGTAGGAATGAAATAGAACCTCTACTGTTTTACAAGAAGGATGGCTTTGGCATTAAATAACCCAGAAAGATTGATATGCCATTAAATAAAGCAACCAAACTAATCAATCTATGACTGACTTTACAGTAAGCAATTAAAAAAAGGTACAAAAATATTTATGTAAAACCTAAAAGTACAAAAAGGAACACGCAGAAAAACATATCGTGAATTATTTTTTTATTGCTAAAATGGCACATAAAAAGATAATATCTGTTCAATCTGGTTCTCAAATTGCTTTTTTTTTACTTTTTTTTTTTTGTTTTTGTTTTTTTGCCTTATAATTCATTTCAGCCTTTTTCTTTATTAATGAGCCTGGAAGATTAATAAAGCTACATTTTATTACACAATTCTTTACCTAAATTTGTTAAATTCACACTACTGCCACAACAAATGGTTCCCACAAAGCAATATTATACAGGATAATCTAGGGAGATGTTTCACATGCCCTCTGACTTGATTTCGGGTCCCGTCATTGTGGATGTTTGTTAGAACAGTTCAAACATTGCTTATAAATTCATGATTTACTTGCAGTTCAGTTAATTAGGACTTGCATCGAAACAGATACGAGAAATATTAAGAAAAATACAGATTAGAAAAAAATAACTGGATGAAGAAAAAAAAAAGAAAGAAAATAGAAAGGAGAAGGCTATCAAGAAAAACAATAATTAGATTTCTTTTTGGCAGAATGTTCTTCATCAGTCTTTAACCTTAATTAAAAAAAAAAAACCCTATTGGTCTTTGAATGCGGTGATTTTCAACGATTTTGAAATTAAAAAAAAAGATCAACCTATTGCAACCAGAAGACCAGACCTAGTTTGAATTAACTACATGAAAATAACCAGTGATTTCGTAGATTTTGCCATTCCAGCAGACAACTAATTGAATGGGAAGAAACGCAAAAAGCTGAGCAAAATCTTAGACCTTGCTAGGGGACAAAAAGTTGTGGAACATAAAGGTTATTGTGATACCAGTCGTTGTTTAACAGTCCTCAGTAATCTAGAAGAAAGATTTTGTGAAGTGGATATTAGAGAAAGAATTGAGATCGTTCAGGTCAAGGCAAAAAATATTGGCTAGGATACTAAGAAGAGTCCTAAAGATCTGAAGTGATTTTCTCTAACTCAGACTTCAGCCTAAAAGCACCTGTTAGATCTGGTGGGAAAAATCAAAATATATATCTATATATAAATAAACACACACAAATTATATATATATATATATATATATATATATATATATATATATATAAAGACACACACACACACATATATATATACACATACCCATATATATGAATATAAATATATACACACACAAACTAATGTACCAAAGAAAAGAGAGACCCTCCTCAAGTAACTACAAATCAATAATATATCGCAAAAGTAATGTTAAAACCTTTACACTAATGATATAATATCCAATCAACATACAGCCTTATTTATTGACAGCAACGATATGCTTGTAAAAGACGATATGCAATTTGATTATATTCTCATTAACTGAAAAGAAAGCAGCAATAAAAAAGGAGAATATAAATTTAAAATAATGTTAATTTATGAAACGGATTGAGGACAATGTTTTCATTTTTTTTTTTTTTTTCGAAATCTTCTAAAGTCTCAATTTTCCAAAGCAAAAACTGGACTCCATGACTAATCCCAAACAATAATACCCAACTTGATAACAATGCCTCCGAAAAGACAAATGCACTGAGTTTTTGAGGCTGATAATACACATCGAATACAAGATTTGGACAATTGTATTTTATTGATTTTTTTTCTTTTTCACTTACGTCCAATGACATTCCTACCATCTCTTATGAAAACAATCTAAGACATTTTGTGTGCGATGTTCTACATGTCTGCATTCCAAGATTGGAATAACAGGAAGAGAGTAAAATAAATAAATAAATAAATAAATAAATATATATATATATATATATATATATATATATATATATATATATATATATATATATCTTAACTTTCAGTTCCTTTTACTATTCTTGCTTTGATTGTGTTTGCCAACTTTTATCTGTCTTCACGATTAGATTTGTTTATAGCCTTCTGTTTGCAATTATGTTCCCTGACTATGACTGCATTTACACGACCAAAACGTCGGACTGAATAAGAGTTTAACACAAAAGTATATATTAGTACCCCATGAAAAAACAGTGGTCGACGAATACTATAATAAATTGAACAGAAGTAACAGAGAACTCAGCAGTTTTAAGGATTAATTTGGTCAAGTGTTTTAAAAACATGGCAAATAAAAACTAATAACATCAGTCAATAACAGAAATAATTAATAAATAAACAATGAAAAAAGAAGGAAAACAGAAATAATAAACTGGACAAAACAAAAATGAAAAACGGAAAAAATGGATACTTCAGACGACTGACTTAAGAAACATCGCATGAAATCACATGGTTGTGCGGAGGTACTCTAATGCGAGAAACTGAATAGACTTCAGAAGCAGGCCAACACCACTCCATACGAACGAATTACAAAGTAATGCAGAGATTACAAGTGTAACTTTCAGTGGTGACCTCAGCAATATATATATATATATATATATATATATCTTTAAGATTTTGTTTAGTTTCTTTATTTGATGATATATCAATACTCGTAGGTTATTTAATGCCAAAACTATCCTTGTAAAAGAACGGTAGTGGTACAATTTAATCCACTGTTGAAGGAGAGTGATGAAACTCACACCTTTCCCAAGAATATTAGTCCGAAAATGAACATAATAGAATGACTGGGATTCGAACTCGCTCACTTCGTTCACTACTACACCCTGGAGATCCCCTGCAACTTACATCTAAGTAATTCAAAACATTTGTTCTTTGTTATTGCGTGGTAATAAGTTTAAAATGAATAGAAGCCGCCTTTCACACTGAATGCAGCGAATTCTTTAAAAATTATATGACATATTTTTTTTTTCTTTTTCTCTCGAGAAAAAAATTATAAAAATCTTGCAGTAGTTTCCATATCAATTAATATATTCAAGTGATCCAAGGGATGATTATTTTTCAGTTATCTAAAAAAAAAAAAAATCCCCTGAAAAGGAACATTTGCGACAGACTAGGTTCTTCAGCCTTGGTTAGGCAACTAGTCTAGGAGAAGGAAAACTTTGAATTCAAACCTGTTAAACTCCGCTTAAAAAATTACCTTGTGTCATATCCTGCCCGAGCGGAGGGGTTGGGTAAATAGGATATCCCTCGAGGGGAGTCTTTGTGGCATAATGACTAACGTTATGCGACATCCAGCTGAGGGAGTTTGAATTTCACTTAAACTATTACGATCCCTTCCACAAAAATCTCTTTGGGAAAGGTATGGACATACAGCTCAAATTATGGGTTAAATAGTATTACGACTGTTTATCTTCAAGGATGGCTTCGGCATTAAATGAACAATCAAGTTTGATAAACCAAGAAACGAAACTAATATGCCTCTCTTACACACACGACCAACGCATAGAGTGAAGCATAGTCGCCGACAATAGCTATGTCAGCAGTGACTGACGAGGTAGGAGAAACACAAAAACAACTTGCTGCAAGTGTTAGGCTGTCTTTTGTCTTATTCACCACATTCAATTGTTGAGGTTTTGGAAGTATGCGGTCATAGTTGATGGATACAGTGTACAAAGTAGCTTCTTAGCTCTATTAGGAATCAAATATTCTCGTATATCTGAACGGTTCAACCACTCTCCGTTCTTGGATCCTCAGCCCCCAGAGATAACAAACCAAGAAACCCAGCTTTTTTTTTCATTTGGAGGTCGTCACTATTAGGGTATACATAATTTACACACTATCAAAAAGTGAGCTTTGATATTCTTTATTTATTTGTAATTTAATTATCTATTTTTCAGTAAGCAATTAGACATTAAACTAGGGCCTTTCACCAAAGAAGAACTCGACACGGTTCTTAAAAAAATTAAAAATAGGAAAGCTGCAGGGCTAGACGAGATCCCCCCAGAAGTGTGGAAGACTAGACAATTCGACGATATACTGCTCCGGCAATGCAACGCTGTCTATAGTCAAAATAGGATAGAAAGATGGATGAAGGGATGCATCCTTCCTTTCCCTAAAAAAGGCGACCTCGGATTAGCCAAAAACTACCGAGGGATAACACTTACATCCATAGCTGCCAAAATCTACAATGCCCTTCTACGAAACCGCATAGAAC
This sequence comes from Sepioteuthis lessoniana, assembly GCA_963585895.1. Taxonomy (NCBI): domain Eukaryota; kingdom Metazoa; phylum Mollusca; class Cephalopoda; order Myopsida; family Loliginidae; genus Sepioteuthis; species Sepioteuthis lessoniana. The sequence continues at coordinate 3,725,286 of OY757938.1, forward strand.
CCAAAATAGACAACATCCTTAGGAAAAATCAAAATGGCTTCCGGAGAAATAGATCCACAACCTCACAAATATTGACCATCCGTAGAATCCTTGAAGGCATCCGGGCAGAAAACCTTCAGGCGACATTACTATTTGTCGACATTACCAAGGCCTTCAATTCCATCCACAGAGGGAAAATGGAACTAATACTACTAGCATACGGCCTACCTAAAGAAACCGTAGCAGCAATAATGATCCTCTAGAAAAACACAAAAGTGAAAGTACGTTCACCAGATAGAGACACGGAATACTTTGACATTGTTGCAGGAGTACAACAAGGAGACACGCTAGCCCCATACCTCTTTATCATCTGTCTAGACTACGTGCTTAGAGCTTCGATCGACAAAATCAGAGAAAATGGCTTCGAGCTGACTAAGAAAAGAAGCAAAAGGTACCCCGCAAAAACAATCACAGACGCCGACTACGCCGATGACTTAGCGTTACTGGCGAATACGCCTAATCAAGCAGAGACACAACTGCGTAGTTTGGAACGAGCTGCAGCAGGCATTGGCCTCCATGTCAATGCGCACAAAACTGAATATATGTGTTACAACCAAACGGGCAACATTACCACTCTAGACGGAGCCTCTCTGAGGCTAGAGGACAAATTCACCTACCTAGGAAGTAGCGTCTCATCAACAGAAAACAACATCGACACACGGCTGACGAAAGCATGGACGGCTATAGATAGGCTCTCAATAATATGGAAATCAGACCTGACAGATGAAATGAAGCGCAGCTTCTTCCAGGCAGCGGTTGTATCGATACTGCTATATGGATGCACTACATGGACGCTAACCAAACGGCTGGAGAAGAAACTTGACGACAACTACACAAGAATGTTGAGAGCAATATTGAACAAGTCCTGGCGACAACACCCCACGAGACGCCAACTGTACGGCCACCTGCCTCCCATCACGAAAACTATACAGGTCAGAGAGCCAGACACGCCGGACACTGCTGAAGAAGCAAATATGAGCTCGTAAGAGACGTACTACTATGGACCCCCACATATGGCCAAGCAAAAGCAGGACGACCAGCCCAAACTTACATACAGCAGCTATGTGAGGACACAGGATGTAACCCAGAAGACCTGCCGGGGACGATGAACGATAGGGAAAAGTGGCGAGAGATGGTCAAGGATATCCGTGCTGGCAGCACGACATGATGATGATGATGATAATATTTAAACGAAGCTCAAGAACTCGAGCTTTCCCATTAGATACAGTTCAGTATCATATCAAGGACACTATAGAGCTGTATTCACTGTTTTCTTGAGCCCCAAACGACTGAGCCAAATGAGTGCTGTCGGCACGATCTTATGTTGTATAGCCATAACCATTGACTGACGAACTTCAATGAACGAAGGAACACACTTCTTTATAAAAATATATATCTCTCACACTTTATTCTCGAAAGGGTTGATGTTTCTGTGGTGCGTGAGAGATGGGTGGAGACAGGGACAGACTGCTATATTGACCTAACTTCCTCTCTTGACCATAGCATGCTGTGTTATCTTCAAGAACTCACTTAGCACTTCTTCCGCATCTTGACTGGGGTTGCCCAACCGGGGTTCACTGAGGGCAACAACCCTCAGTGTGGCCTTCCTAACCCCAACTAACTCTACCGCTGGCACCTGCCTATATTCTTTCATAACGCCCGCTTGCTTCCGCTTCTTTACACAGGTGCATCTCTAGATTGACGGCTCGGCCAAGGGTCAATATATAACACTGATATGTATATGTATGAGAGGTTGTAGGCGTGTGTAAAATATAACCAATAGTTTTGTGTATGAGTTTTATGAGAAAGGAAAAAAATTATTTTACATTCATTAAAATGAAGGAGTGCAATTTTCAGAGTGCGTTAAATACTAGGCTTTTCCTTTTTTGTTAATACGCCATCTTGGATGAAGCGTGCGAATAAACAGAAACGAAATGCGAAATTAAGAAAAAAAAATTGATTTGAGAAGGGGACAATAAAAACCAAGACATAAACACCTACACAAGCAAATAGATGTTAACATTGTTTATCTTCAGATAGCATTTCTCAGGTTGTACGGTGGGAGGCGTATTTCTATGCAAACATCTGAAACAAAAATCAATCGAAGTTTTTTTTTTCTGTTCTAAGACTGCAAATTGAAAAAAAATGTCTCATTGAATAAAAAGTACTACTACTACACACACACACACACGCACACGCACACACATACACTTTTTATCCCTAAAACTAATCTAAACAGACAAACATTCCATACCTTAACAGGTAAAAACACGATCGTGCTTTGCCTATCAAAACATTATCAAAAAAGGACAACAAAAATCGCCACAATATTACGTATTTCAGAGAAACAGATAATACACATATATACAAATTACAAATATATATATATATATATATATACACAAACACATACACACATCTATATATATATATATATATAATTGTATATATATAGAGAGAGACAGAGAAATACATTCCATATATTTATGAATGATATATGTACACACACACGCCCACACACACACGTCCACACATATAAGATACAATACATCTACAATATAGATACATATATATATATACAGGGATCATTAAATAAGTTTCCAAACTTTTTTCGTATGGGCACTTTTATTGATAGTACACACATGAAACTCTACTCCCCTACGAAGTAATCTCCTCCGGCTGCAATGCACTTTTTGTACCGTTCCAACAACTTCTGGAAGGCCCAAGAGAAGTCCTCTTGTGTCAGCGTGTCAATGGTCTTCGTCACAGCCTCTTTCATCTCCTCAATTGTCTCATAACGACAGCCTCTGAGCTTAGGGAATAACCAAAATCACAGGGAGCAAGGTCTTAACTTTAGGGAGGGTGAACAACTGTCTTGATGCCCATCTTGGTCAAATAATAGGTGACAAGGATGGAGTTGTGGACTGGTGCATTGTCCTGTTGGAAATGCCACTGACCCGATTTGAAGAGTACTAGCCTCTTCTGACGGAATCTCTTCCTGAACTCCCTTAAAACCTCAACATAGTATACCTAACCCTAACCCTTTGGCCAATCAACTTTGGTCTATTGACTTCCTTACTCCTCCCACACCTCTCATCATCCCTCACAGACTGCCTGCCTTCCTTGAATCTCTTATGCCACTCAAAAACTGAAGCTCGATTCATGCAAGATGGACTAAAACAGTCTGAAGCATTACATACGTTTCCATAATTTTATTGCATATCGTTCCATAATTTTATTGCATATCGTTCTTCTAAAGTGTCCTTACGTTTTGAAATTCACCATCAGTGACAATAAGACATTAGTAAAATGTATTCCGTTTCCTGCTGTAGCTGTTGAATTGAACCTGAAATCATAAAAATTGGTCAGTCATCTCATAAGATGTATAGCAATAACGTAGTGAATTTACAGGGGTCTACAATTTTAAATGCCTGAACAAAAAAGTCTTGAAAATTATTGAATGCACCACGTATATATATATATATATATATATAGCGATCATTGCAAGCCTCTTTGTAGATGAATTGAGGTCTCGGCAACCGTTGAACGGATGTATGTAAATAATAGTAATTATGATTCATAACCGTTTAAAATTTACTCCGCAGCTAATGTCTCCTCGTGGCTGGCTGAATGGTTAGAAGCTTTGGCTTGGCGTTTGAGTCAACCGGGTTTCGATCCCAGCTACGGGAAGATATTGTCTAGCCACACTGATGAGTTCTGATAGAACGAAACAGATCTGTCTGTGGATGACTATATATATATATATATATCGCGGCACAGCTTGAGAGCAGCCTGAGCCAAATAAACTGAACTGTCAGTAAAATTATGTCAGAGAACAATTCTGATTGGATAAAATCACTCAATAGAGAAATCGCTGGAATGCCAACCAATTTTGACCTTTCATAAAAAGGTCAATTGCTGAAAATTAGTTGAGAAAAGATGCACTTAAGTGTCAAAACTTATAAAACTCAGCTACAATACCGAGAAAAAACTATGACGGGAAAAGAAAGGGCAACAAAAACAGACAATCTAACGAACTGATGAAGAATATACCTTTATGTAGAGGAATGCCTGTGAGGAGAACTGTATGTCATAAACCTGGCTATCGTGGAGGGAAAAAGACTACTAAAATCTTTCGACCGATGAACATAAAATCGGCCAGAGAATATCACCAATGTGGAACTCAAAGATATTATCCACTATGTATCCAAGAAAATATGAAGGGAAAAAAGAGAGAACAAAAAGATCAAAAAGAGAGAAGCAAAACAAATTAAAAGGGTATTTTTAAATTCGATAGAAAGAAATATCTTTCAAGCTAAGTGCTCTATTTTTCCACAGTTTGTAAAACCTATGCTAATTCCGTGTCCATAAATGTGACATTATTCATTCTGCTTTATTCCCCCTTTTCCCCTTTCTTCTTAAATTCTGTTGATGTTAATAAAGTTGTCTCAACTAAATTTATTACTAAGTCTGTCTCTAGAATGTCATTCCATCCTGTAAAAGATATTTCCACGGGTGAACATGGAATGACCCCGAAAAGAACTCAGGATTTAAACGTCACGTCTTATTTTATTTTATCTTATTATGTACTTGTCCAGAAAAAAAATTTAGGCTATCTAAAAACTCCTGACACTTAACCAGTCGGTCCGTGATAAAACACATACACACACACACACACACACACATATATATATATATATATATACACCTAAAAATATATATAAGATTTATAATTAGGCTATATATATATATATATATATATATATATATATATATATACAGGGGCCCGACAATATTTTTCGGTCACTTTAGTATTCGATTTGCCGAGTAGCATAGAGTGGCGAAATTCCTTCAATAGAATAGCATAAACATATAAAGACAATACCTGTAATAAAAATGGAAGATAATCGATTAGGTAAGGAAAAATATTTAATTTTCAGCCTTCTTTACAAAACACACGCGGGATTATTTTTCGGACATGGTTGAAAAACTGTTAATAGTCTGTAATATCACCTTTCTTCTCAATGACCTTTATCAATCTCTCTTCATAATGATCAAACATATGCACAGTAACATCTCTACGTGTTTCTATTAGTTGTTTTTTGGCTCCTAGTATTCGTTCCCATAGTTGAGCCTCTTTCGTTATTTCAGGTCCATCATAGACAAGTTGCGCAAGCATTTCCCAAACATTTTCTATTAAATTTAGATCAGGTCTTCTTGCAGGCCATTCCAAAGTAGTCATATTCACTTTAGCCATCCATTCTTTCATGAGTTTTGACACATGGATGCTGCAATTGTCTTGCTGTAGAACGAAATCATTCCCCATCTCTCTTCTTATCCTTGGTAGGGCTTTCTCATCCAGCAACTGTTTGTAGCTTTCGCTGTTCTGTTGTCCTTTCAGCCACTTCAACCCTATATTTCCATTAGCAAAGATCATACCCCAAACCATAACTCCTCCTCCTCCCATATATATATATATATCATCATCATCATGTCGCGCCGCCTGCGCGGATATCCCTGACCGTCTCTCGCCATTTCTCCCTATCATTCATCGCCTCCGGCAGGTCTTCAGGGTTACATCCCGTGTCCTCACATAGCTGCTGTATGTAAGTTCGTGCTGGTCGTCCCACTCTTGCACATCCATGTGTGGGGGTCCACAGGAGTACATCGCTTATGAGCTCGTCCTTGCTTATACACACACCATATATACATATATATATATATATATATATATATATATATATATATATATATATATATATCGGGACATTGGCCCAGCGGTTAGAGTGTTCGCCAATGGCCCGGGAGACCTGGGTTCAATCCCAGGTCGAGTCATACCAAAGACTTTAAAAATGGAACTTGATACCACCTTGCTTAACACTCAGCATTATAAGGTACGGTTCAAGGGTAAAGTGGAGCAATCCTGGGAATGGAGTAGCGCCCTCCCCTACACCTTGGTGTAGTAGCTATCGAAAAGGGAGCCTTCGGGTCACCCTCGACTATGGTCGCTAACTTTACTTACTTATATATATATATATATATATACAACGTATACCTAAATATTCGCAGCAGTTGGGTAATAACCCCGCCGAACGAGGATCCTGGATGTGACATTAAACAATCTGATGGTGAGGTTCCAGTAATGCTTGACCTTTTTGGAATGCAGAGTACCCCTTCATTGCCATTGCTCCCATGTCTACACTGACCCGAAATGGTAACACCTGATAGGGTCCTATCTATCAGTCAAATAAAACTAAACTGGGTACTTTTGCAAAACTGAATTGCTTGAAATAGAGCCGTTTTGACATGATGCCTGCGTTCTTATGCTAAACCGAATTGCTCAAAATAGAACTGTTTTGAAATCTATATTGCGTTCTTATGCTAAACTAGATTATCTTAAATAAAACAGTTTTTACAATTAACAGTGTTGCCCAGTCGGCTATAGAATACACTGTAGGAGCTGTCCAATACACTGCACCTCTGAAGAGAGGTAAGATCCCCCCCAAACGAGTATCCTGATTATGACAATTAGCAATCTGATGGTGAGGTTTCAGTAATGCTGGAGCTTTAAGGAATGCGGACCAGCCCTTCATTGCCATAGCTGCCTGGTCTACTATAGCCCGGAGTGGTAGCATCGAAAAGACTCCTTTCTATGGGTAAAATAGAACTAAACTGTGTACATATAATAAACTTAATTGTTTGAATTAGAACTGTTTGACTAAACTGAATAGCATGAAATAGAAGTGTTTTTTGATAATTAAATTGTATACTTACACTTAAACTGGGTACTTATGCTGAACCGAACTGTTTGAAATGGAACTGTTTTTGTAATTGAAACTGTACTTACGCTAAAATGAATTCTTTAATATAGAATTGTTTTGACATTTAACTGTGTCTAAACAAATACAAAACTGAACTAGTTGAATTAGAAATGATGGACTTAATTGAATATCTTGAAAAAGAAAAGTTCTGACAATCTAACTGCGAACTCATGCTAAACCGAATGGTTTAAAATAGAACTGATTATTTGTATAAAAATGGATTTGGCATTAGATAACCTATAAAGGTTGATATGCCATAAACCGCAAACAACCAACGAAAGAATATACATACACACACACACACACACAATGTATGTATATATATATATATATACATATATATATATATATATTTATTTATCTATTTATTTATTTATTTACAGACACACAAAATACATATATATTGAGAGACACACACAGTATACCTACATATATAGTCACATACAATAGACATTCACAATATTGAACATATCCTGGAAGTAGCTACCCACAAAGCAGCAGCTGTACTGCCACCTGCCACCCATCACGAAAACTATCCAAGTTAGTCGAACCAGACATGCGGGGCACCGTTGGAGAGTTAGGGACGAGCTCATACGTGATGTAGTCCTGTGGACCCCTTCTCATGGATGAGCAAAGGCAGGTCGACGAGCTAGAACCTACATACAGCAGCTCTGTGCCAATACAGGATGTAGCCCTGAAGAACTGCCGGAAGCAATGGACGATAGGGAGGAGTGACGAGAGAAGTTCAGAGATATCTGTGCTGATAGCGTGACATGAAGGTGATGATGATGATGAGATAAACTCCGTAGACACTCATGATGTATTACAGTGTCGATTTTGTTTGATATAATTTCCGACGTTGTTTTTTGATCCCGAAGGATTTAGAAATGTCATTAAAATAAATGTATTAGAATAATTAATAAAGTATTTAGAATAAGACAACAATATAAATATAAACGTATATATATATATATATATATATATATATATATATATATATATATATAGATATATATATAAACGTATATATATATATATATATATATAGGCATACATCATATAGAGGGAGGCACACACGACACACACACAATATACATATACAAACACACCGTATACATATATATTCAATATATATATATATATATATATATGTATATATATATATATGTGTGTGTGTGTGTGAGTGAGTGGGTGGGTGTATATATATATATATATATATATATATACAGCATATCCATTGGTATATAAATATATATATGCACAATATATGATTACATGTGCACACACACACACACACACACACACACACTCAAATATATATATATATATATATATATATATACATATATATATATATATATATATATATATATATATATACTTATGTCTGTGTGTTTTCTGTTTTCAGGAAAATAACTTATAGAAGATTTTGACCCCAAGTTCCTTCGGTGATGCTTATAAGTTTTTCGGTAAAATTCTTTCTATTTTCATTATTCTGGAGTGTACCTTCATTCTTATGCATGTATCTATTGTCGAAGGTGGGTCTCCAAGGAATTTAGCAGTGAGAATTTTATTTGGTCCATTTAGTTACTCTGTTTTCATTCATCTCTAGGAATATCTCGTATCAGCTCGCCTTCCAACTTGTTTTGCTCAGGGTAAGAGAAAACAGTCGTGCCATTAAAAACCGGAAATAACTGAAGGCAGTAAATTATCTAATACAAGACATTGACATTGGAATGAAAACAGTCTGCCCCGTCGATTAAATAAATTGTTCATTTTGAAATTCTTTGCATGTTACAGATCTCGATAAGAAACACTTCAAAAGGCAGATGATACTGCAACCGAAGTATTGTTACTATAACTCCCAAAATGAAGGTAAATTCAGTAATTAAGTAGTATGAGCATTAGTTGGATGAGGAGGTATGCAATTATAAATCAATTAGAAAGCCGCATGGAGAAACGCAGTTTCGTCCAACAGTGGTCGTGAGGATACTGCTATATGGATGCACTACATGGACGCTAACTAAACGTATGGAGAAAAAGTTTGACGGTAACTATACCAGAATGCTGTTAGCAATATTGAACATATCCTGGAGGTAACTACCCACAAAGCAGCAGCTGTACTGCCACCTGCCACCCATCACGAAAACTATCCAAGTTAGTCGAACCAGACATGCGGGGCACCGTTGGAGAGTTAGGGACGAGCTCATACGTGATGTAGTCCTGTGGACCCCTTCTCATGGATGAGCAAAGGCAGGACGACGAGCTAGAACCTACATACAGCAGATCTGTTTCAATACAGGATGTAGCCCTGAAGAACTACCGGAAGCAATGAACGATAAGGAAGGGTGGCGAGAGAAGGTCAGAGATATCTGTGCTGATAGCGTGACATGAAGGTGATAATGATGATGAGATAAACTCCGTAGACACTCATGATGTATTACAGTGTCAATTTTGTTTGATATAATTTCCGATGTTGTTTTTTTAATCCCGAAGGATTTAGAAATGTCTTTAAAATAAATTTATTAGAATAATTAATAAAGTATTAAGAATAAGACAACAATATAAATATAAACGTATATTGTACAGGATTCGCTAAACTTTATGGATAGAATATCCGCAAATATGTTGATAAGCCATTAAAATCATTCCATGAAGGAGGTGCAATGGAATTAAATGACAAAGCAAAATGTTTTTTTGATAATTTTTTTGGTTGTCTTTAGGAGATAATAAATAAGCGACTTCAAGTTAGAAGACTTCTCCATGAATTAGTGGCTAATATGCTTGACTGTGACATTGCTCAAAGTATGTTCGACCTTGAGTTGCACAATGCCGCGAACTTTTGGACAATATCCTTTATGAACCCTCTTATCCTTCCAACAATGGGTTAAAAAATACCACTAGTTTTCTTCTACTAGGATAGCTTTGGCAGAAAATAATCCTAAGGGTTGATGTGCCTTTAGAAAGAGAAGAAACAATTTTTCAAATTTTATGAATTATCACTTGAAAATATTAACTGTTGAATTGATAAACGTGTTTAATTTATTCTATTCTTTCACTTTTGATATAGGAACGTCTACCAAAAAAGTACAGAAAAACGAATAAATAAGAAATGTATGACAGAAATTTGCTCGTGAGTTGGTTTAACGGCTTTATTCCTTTTGTTGTTTTATTTCACGCCGAAATCAGTGTTTCTCAAGCCATCATACGGTTTCAAATAACTAACGATAATAATTTTCTGTCAACAAATTTTGCTTCAAAATACTTTTCTAATAATAAATCTTATTTAGTAATAATCACCTGTTGATACACAGTATTCCTATCGCTTACAAGTAATTAGCACATAGGTATTGGGTTTCAAGTATTTCAAGCAATCATTTTGTTTCAAGTAAATAATAATCTTCTGAAAAATTAAAGTTTCCAATTTCAATTCTGAAAACCATCTGTACAAGATTATATGGTTTTGAATATTCCTGTCTTATACAAGGTGTCTAAAAATAGATCTAACCCATGAATATGATATGATTTTTCCTGAGACAAGCGGTCATTTGGAACGCGTCCAGAAAAAATGCATCTTTTGAGCGAGAGACATCAATGTTTTTTAAATTGTAATTATATCAGCTTCCAGGACGTGCAATCTTTTTTTTTTAAATTTCTTATCTCCGTAATAAATCATTTTAAAATCAATGGTTTGCATATATTTTAAGACAATTTTGAATGATTTTTTTCCTCAAATAAAATGTAGCGTAAAGTATTTTCCCTCTCTTGTCCATTGTCATCAAGGATTAATAGTTGTTATAGAATCTGAAACAAAAAAAGAACACAAGGCAGTCAAGTGGCTCCCATGTATATTGAGACACCCAATACTAATGATTTTCAAATAGATTTTCTTGTCTAATAGATGGGGCCCCACAAAGTTCTACCACTCCGTGTCAGAGTGGATTCTGGAGTAATAAAAATAGAAAGCTTCCTTCATTCCGAAATGGATCCTTACTACTGGATGAATTTTAGTATCACACCCAGTACATTACTATATTTTGATGGGGGTCCAGGATTTGAACTCGTGTCGTCGTGTCCATTTCCTACGACGATAACCATTACACCACGGGCATTTGATCAAGAAATGGCTCATTCGAGTTTTGAAGATACAACATCAAAAACACTTCAAAAGACGCTAAGCACTTCGAGTTAATGTAGAATTTATTTATCGAGTTTCTTCACCTTGCTATTTTTCTTGAGATGATCCGATTTTTTTGAAATGGAGTCACCCATTGCCAATAGCGTTACTGTGACAAGAGCAGGCCGTTTTTGTTTTTTTTTCAATGGATTCTTTCATTAAATTATGTAATGATCAAAAGTTCTGTTTGATTTTTAAAAATTAGCATCAACTGTACAGATTAAATGAATTATTTTAAGTAGCAGCAAGACATAGCGTTATGATTATAAGCGGTGGTTCCCTTAGCTTCTAAGGAGACAATCATCTGGAAGTTGAAGGTTCAGTCCTGACAGCAGGAGAGTAACAATACAGGAATACTTTACACTTGTACCTGGTTATCGCCTACGGAATCAGAAAAGGCGACCCCGGTAGATATAATAACCGACGTAGTTCGAAGTTCCATGTAGGTTCCCAAGTTCGACAAACACCTGAAGAAGGCCAGAGGACATATCCGCCGAAACGTTGTGGAAATTACAATGAAGATGTAGACAATAGTCCGAAAACCCTTAATGATAAAAATGTTTAACCACCTTTATTTTTATAATAATGATAACGGAAACAGAGAAAAAGATGTGCACTTACATTATATGTTGATGCTTTAGCAAACACAAAATAAAAAAAATATTAATTCAGTGGTAAAATCAATCCTATTTTTAAAGCTGGGCTGACATATTGCTAAACGACACTAAAATTTTATTTTGTACGTATTTTCCATTTAAATAATCTAACTTTTAGTTACCTTCTTCAAAAAATTATTTTGTTTAACTTGATATGAAAATAATTGTTTTGTGGGTACATACCACTATTTTCTCAGTTAATAAATTAAAATAATTATTTTCTGGGGAAATATGTCTCTGGAATTACTTTTTGTGGTTAACACGACGAAATAAATTTTGTTAGTAGTTAAGGCAAAAAATATGATATGCGATTAAAATAACCATTTTATGAGTACACACAAATGAAATAACAATTTTCTGTCTACACGTTACTAAAATGGTTATTTTCTGGGTACATGTACAAAAATGATTGTTTCGTAAGAATAGGATACTAAGATAACATTTTTCTAGATTCATCCTTCTAAAATATCGTTTTCGTTTGAATTTCGATTAAATAAAGATTTTGTACTAAAGTAAGATTACTTTTCACTTATTTTATGCTGTATAATAATTTTTTAGTGATTCTTCAGTTTTTTTTTTTAATCTATTTTTATTTTTCATTTTTGAATTTTTCAATAATATTAACATCCTGGGCATATTGCGTGGAGAATTATTTTACAATCTGGTGATTTATTCTACAGACCCGAGAGAGATAACCACTGAAAAAAATTGTTCTCTCTTTCTTGTGTACAGACAAAAACATGCAAACGCTCATTTACTACATTATATATATATATATATATATATATATATATATATATATATATATATATGTATATATATATATATATATATATATATATATATATATATATATATATGTATGTATATATATATGTATTTGGGTGGATGTACACGAAGCACGTGGCTTTGCCTCGAAAGGATTTTAAAGAAGTTTTCTGAACGAAAAAAAAAAGAAAGCAAAGGAAAAGCCATAAAATGGTTGTTTTTAATTTATTTCGTCGTAAAATTATTCCATAAATATTCATTTTGTCGAAATGAACATTTTTATCGTGAACGCATATCTATGGAGTCTTATGAATAAAATTACTCAAAGAATTCCCGCCTTTCACGCCCCCATTCATCTGTGACCAGTTTAAGATTTGCAGAAAACTGCAAACACAAGTGGTTCTATTAAGAAGGAGTAAATCGTTTAGATCTGATGGAACTAGATTAATTTTCTATTTAGAAATTTGATTCACTGTATTCGGCATTGAATTCATTTTGAATAGTGCGTTTTCCTTACTTCGAGGGCAGCAGCTGAAGATATTTAATGGTATTAATTTTATACAATTTGATTACATGTACGAGCTTTGATTGATAAGGTCTCGTTAATTCCGTCACACAGCAAACTCACAATAAGCAGGTTCGCAAAGGATCTTATACGAGTTGTGTTCAAAAAGCATCAAGACTCAAGCTAAATTTACCAAGAAAAAAAAACGAATAATTCATTTGTTTTCTTGAAACTATTTTATGGAATCAGAAACAGTTGCATTGAGTTCGAGTTGACGAGATTAATAAGAAATAAAATGATAGATAAATAAGAATTATGAAGTGATTGATAAGAAATAAGAGATAAGAAATATGAAATGAACGATTAAAAAAATATGAGGAAATAGAGGTAAATAAGAACAATGACATAAAAAACAAAAAAATATGAAGAAGCATATATAAGAAATATGAAATGAAAGAGAAGAAATATAAAGAAACAAAGGTAAATATGAAGTAATTGATATAAAGTGACGCAGATGAAATATAAGAAAATATATTGAGAAATAGTTAAGAACTATAAAACGATTGATATAAAGTTAAAAGGATGAAATATAAAAGACATTGACTCATAGATAAGAACTGTGAAGAGACATTGATAAAAGGGACAGTAAAAAAGGGGCTAAGTTTAGCAAATATCTTAGCAGCATAGTTGGGGGGGCAAGCAAAGGGTTGTCCCCAAGATGCTGGAAAAGAGATTCACTGAAATTGGGATAAGATGAAGAATTAAAATCATCCCGATCACAGCACTACTAAAGTGGTTTCGGATACTTTGTATAAATCTGGAGAGCTATATTCCCTCTCCCCCCCCCAAAAAAAAATAAAACAAAAACAGCTGACCAAAAAGTATCTAATTCTGGCATTGAGACGCCTGGAATTCTAAACTGATGTCTAGGTTTCATCGGTTTATTAACTATTTTTTCAGCACTGCACACGTCTTCATAAGGTAATTAGAGGTCAAAATATCTGAAAAATTAGTATCGATATCTTTTGATCCCGGCACTGATTGTATTTCTATCTGTGCACTTAATGATGGGGTTCTTCGCAATGGAGATAAAAATGTTTGAACATGTATCCTGCATAATTCATTCATTTTTAATTTTTTCTTACGACATTTTAGAACTTCGGGTAACAGGGCAGATAGCATAAAATAATAATAATAAAATAATAATAATAATAATAATAATCACCAAAAAACAAAACAGAAGCCACCGAATAGCTGATCACAGAGTAAAATTAAAAGAAAGCGAAAAGAGAGATGGATATCTAGACCTTGCTAGAGAACTAAAAAAAAACTATGGGGCATAAAGGTGAAGGTGATACCAATTTTAATTGGGGCACTTAGAAGAATCCCAAAAGGATTGGTAAAAGAACTGGAAGACTTGGAAATAAGAGGACAAGTGGAGATAATCCAAACTAAAGCATTTCTATGATCGACCAGAATACTGAGAAGGGTCCTGGAGACTCCAGGGAAAAAAAAAACATCATCTAACGCTGGTGCGAAAAACTCTCAAAAATAAAGTAACGATAATAATGCATGAATACGTCAAGTGAGAAACTGCTGAGATTACACTTGCGACGACCTTGACATGGCTAAGAAATCTCAAGTAAGAACTATATGTCTTAAAAACAACAGAAAATAATATCGTGAGGACCAATTATATTAACGCAGAAATTGATAATACGCAGCAATATAACAAGTGTAGGTTAAGCGGATCTAGAAATTAGACAGTTAATCTCTTAATTGGATCCAGAAAACTTGCACCAAAGGAGTAATTGATTCAGCACAACTTGGTGAGGAATGTACTCGACCGGAAATTGTGCTCGAGATTACAAATTGACCATACTACCAAATGATATATACACAAACGTACAAAAAATGTACAAAACACTCTGGGATTGTGAGATACAAACGGAACACTTAATCCTGGTTGGAAAACCAGATGTTGTGTTAATTTACAGGGAAAGAAGGACTGCTTATCTAGTGGATTCCTCCGTTCTGGATGACCAAGGAGAATAAATTAATATGCAAAGATAAACATATAATTTGATCTAGCCAGAAAACTAAAAACTGGGGAAAAGGAACATGACGACGGTACCAATTGTGATACTCTTGAAACGGTCCCCACTAGTATGTAAAAAAAGACTGGAGGAATTATAAATCAGTTGAAGTATCGAAATCATCTTGATCACGGCATTGTTAATACTGGCTAGAATGCTGAGAAGAGTCCTGAGACCTAAGAAGACTTGTTCTCATACTAGTGAAAGACCACTAGCTAACGTTAGTGTGAAAAATTTTCCAGGATTAAAATAATAATAATGTGAAAACTAGTGGAACTAAATACAAGTGTAGGTGTGACTGGGTAGGAAAAGAGATCCTATGGGAATTATTCAATAGACTAATATTTGACCATCAGAACAAATGGCATATGCACAAAACAGATGTAATCTGATAGTATTTCACATAGCTCTCATTACCCTGGGAAAGTTAGGCATCCAACAATTCCTCCTCCAGCTTTGGATAAATATTAGGGCTGACTTTAGGGATTTTAACATTGTTATGGTCATCAGTCTAGGAAAAGGAAAACTGAATGCAAAATATTAAAGTGTGTTTTAAAATTTACCTTGTGTCACATCTTCCTTATGTGGAGGAGTTGGTAAATACATACATACATACATATATACATACATACACACATATATATATATATATATATATATATATATATATATATATATATATATATATAAATTTCTATCAATGAAATTGAAACGCAAAAAAATGTTTTGGGACTTTGAAAAAACACCGATCATCAAATCCCATCCAGAAGACTAAATTTAGAGTTAAAAAAAAACAACATAATTTGGTGGATTTTGCTGTTACAGCAAATGATTAATTGAAAATAAAAGAAAGGAAGAAAATATGCGAACCTTCGAAGAGTGCCGAAAAAGTTCTGGACCATGATGGTGATACCAATAGTAGTTGGAGCACAGGGAACATTGTTCAAGAAAATGGAAAAGTGAATGGAGATAGTGATGAGCGGAGAAAGTATTGAAACCATTCAAATCAAAGCACTGCATAAATAAGGTCGAATACTTAAGCAAGTCCTGGAGACACTTTTGTGAAAAAAACTTGCAAGGAATAAAATAATATTGAAAGAAAAATAACAACGTAGTTACTTCATGCAACAATCCAAAGAAATACATATAAGATGATGTCTACGAAGTGGGGAAACCTAAAAAGAAAAACTGAACCTCTATAAGCTGTAGAAATATATAACCTCATAAGAACCAGGCAAATCAAAGCCATAATCGATAATCCTATTTTCCCAACCTCTCCGTTCGGGCAGGATATGACACAAGGTCAATTTTTTAAGCGGAGTTTAACAGGTTTAAATTCAGAGTTTTCCTTCCCCTAGACTAGTTGCCTCATCAAGGCTGAAGAACCTAGTCTGCCCTACTATTTGCCCATAGCTGGAGGGAAAATATTTGGATTCATACCTTTCCCAAGGGTATTAGTGCTATGTGAAATGCAATCAGTCTTGTCCAGGAATTGAACTCGTATCACCGTGTCCATATCCTGTGACGATAACCATTACACCACGGGCACCTCCTATATAATCGATAATACGCAGGAGAATAACCATTGACGATTGAGATGAAGCCGTTAATCAAATAACCGAATGTAACAAAAAGAAAACAGGAACAGGTACGTATGCGAGGGGAAGATGTTCAACTGTAAATCGTGCAAAACACTAAAATTTGGGAATGCAAGCAATTAGTGTATGCACAAAGTAGAATCTGTCCTTGAAAAAAGCATAAAATTATCCGGAAATATGAGATCAAATCGTGTCATCCAATCATGGCCGGATGTCGTATCAATTAACAAAAGGAAATAACTTATCGGTTGTGGAATTAACAGTTCCAGTGAATGATAAATGGTTTGTGAAGAAAGATGAAAATTTGGATAACTGTCTGGAATTTCCCAGATAGCTGAAAAGATGTGAAGCATGAAGATGGTAATACCAATTGTAGCCAGAGCTCATTGAACTGTTCCCAAGAATGTAGAAAATAGTTTGGGTAGGCTAGACCTTAGAGGAAGAACCAAGAACATTCCGATGACATAACTAGTAAGATGGTAGAGTCTCAGAGATCTGAAGAGATTTGCTGTCACTCAGATTTTGGTGATAAACCAACATTTTGGGCTGGTATGAAAGAATCACGAGAAATAATACTAATATCCGTACCTACAGATAATAACATATCAAAGAATGTAATAAGCATAAAACCTCAAAATAGAAATTTTTAAAAAGTAGCACCTTAAAATTACCGCCGTAACAGTAATAGTGAGAGCTCTGGGTATGATCAAGAAAAGGAAAGGTCAACACAATAAAATATACCAGGCAATCCTAGCCTATATGAAATAGAAAAGATTGCACTTTGGGGAAGAGCTCATCCCCTAAGGAAAGTATTTATAAATGTGATTAAAAAGTTACACCCGAAAGTATGGATAGAACAGAGAATACATATAACTTCCTTCTCTCATCCTAATTCTTGGGTAAAATCCCATTGAAGGATTGTAAGAAATCACAAATAAAAATGAATATGAAATGATAATGAGAGTAATAATAAAAACTAAATCTCTTCTTATAGCAGCAGAAAACAACGACATGAAGACAAAATATGTTAAAGCAAATATTGTTTATACGCAACAGAATAGCAAGTGTAGGTTTTGTGGTGATAAAGACGAAACGATTGATGAAATAAGTCAATGGAGAAAACTATAGCAAAAAGTGTAGAAGACTGAGAGGTTGTTGATCCACTGGAAATTGTATAAGAAATTGAAATTTGACCAATGATATATGCACAATCATGAAACCGTCTTAGAAAATGAGACATAGAATTCTGAGATTTTGACATACAAACAGATCACTTAATGCGAGTCAGACGACAAGACCTAGAGAAAATTAGCAAAAAAAGAGAATATACTGTAAAGTGGACTTTACCGTTCCGGTGGAACACAGAGCGAAAATCAAAGAAAGCTAAAAGAGAGACAAGTATTTGGCCTTACCAGAGAAATGAAAAAACTCTAGAATATGATTGTGACGGTGATACCAATTGTAATTAGAGTGCTTTGATCGGTCTTTAAAGGTTTGGAAAGGAGGTCAGCAGTGTAGGAAATGGCAGGAAAATCAGGACCATCTAAACTACGACATTGTTCAGATCGGCCACAATAATTACGAGAGTCATGGAAACTTGAGGAGACTTGCTATCACACGAACACCAGAGAAAGACCATAAACTTACGTTGATGTGAGGAATTCGCAAAGATGATATTAATAATAATAATAATGACACCCCAAAATACAAAAGAAATAATTATCAACCAAGGGGGCTGCTATAACCATATTATAATTCACATGAAAAATTAATCTAAATCAATTTGGAACTCAGATTACAGATCTGAGAGTTATGATCGGGAGGTACTCCTTTGATAGTTCAAATGGGAGACCCATTCGGCATTCTTCAATTTTTAGATATTCTGATTTTTGGTATACAAACAACGACCAAAGGAAGTACTCTACGGAGAAACACAAGCGGAAAGAATAGACAAGAGAAGACAAGAGAAATGTACTTCAGTGTTTAAAGCAATCCTACACAAAATGGGAATACAAAAAGAATGATAGAAATTTAAGAATAATCCGCTAAATTTACACAGCAAGCAAAAAACTTGTAGACCAAGCTAGGATGATTTTAAAGAAAGATTGTTTTTCTGATTTTGAGATACTAGAAATATGTGGACAAGTATATAGTACAAATATATGAACAAGATCCCCCGACTTAAATTGAAAAAACTGAATATTGAAAAACAAGTGTCCCCTAACCGAATTGAAACGCAAAATATAGAAAACTGAAACACCACACACCTCAACACCACAAAAAAGAATTTAACGCCAGAAGATAAACTAAATTTAGAATTGATAAAGTAAATCATGACTGAAAAGATGAGTACATTACCATCTCTTTGGAACCAAGACTGGGAAAAAAGAAAACTACTTTACTATCTTTGAGAAATCAAAGCTGGAAAAAATCAAGGTAGAAATCGAAAAGGTGAACAAATTATTACCAACTCTCAACATCACTAAACAAAACGAATTGATTTATGCTGGAGTGAAACTAGTTAGTGATAAAATTGGTGTTCCACTAAGGAACCCAAACAAATATAAAACATAGCTGGGAAATTAGGCAAGCAGGATAGATAAAGAAACTGTGACAACAAGCGAAATTTCTATGGATGGAGAAGTATGCAAGGATCTGTCAGTATGAAAAGACCAAAACAAAACAAAAGGCAAGTCTGACAATTCAACTTGAAGAGACTAATCAAAAGATAAGGGTGAAAGAATGGAGACACAAACGATACCGAGACTGGGTGCCAAAGCAGTTGCCAGTAGAATTCCAGACAGCTAGAGACGAGATGTGGTAGGGAAAGCCACACCCGACCGAGGGGGCCCTCGGAAAGCCCCGATGGAGTTGACCCCAACATCAGGAGAACAAGAAAGACACAACGTGACGGTCATAACAGTGGGGTCAAAATATGAAGTTTATGTTCGGTCTCCAGCACCCTCTCACATGCAAACCTTGAACAACCCTTTCGAACACTTACAAATAAAGAGAGAGGTAAATATATTTGTAAAGAAGTCTTCCTGTGTCTTCCTTCTTGCGTCTTCCCTCTTGCGTCTTTAACGTTGTGTCGTTGTGATGCTGCATGAACGTGTAAATGACTATATAACATTGTCCGATTTGGTGCTTGTGCCAGGCGAGTTCTTCAAGGACTGAGAATGAACCTAGTTACCGTAAACTGCAGTTTTAAGCATCACAACACGACATCAACGAAGAGGACAAAGAAGGATGCTGGATTGGAAAGAAGTAAAAAGAAAAAACAAGAACAAACTAACAAAAAAAAAAGGAAGGAAAAGGAAACGACCGACGCGGAAAGAACAGAAAAAAAAGAACAAAGAAAAATGCTGGAATTGAAAGAAGTAAAACGAAAAAAAAAAAAAAACAAGAACAAACCAGCAACAGAAAAGAGAAAAGAAAGAAAGGAAAATTGTAAGTAGATTGCAGCATTCATGTAACTTCTATCTCTCTCTGTTATTTAAATTGGGTAAAATAGTGAAAGCTTTGTTTTAATGACAAGGGCCTTTCTAGAAGCATAAAATTGGAAATAATTTTTTTTTAAATGTGTGATCCCTAGATAAAAATTGAAATTACTGCTATGTGTAATATTGTATCGAAGTGAGGGAGGAAAAAAGAAGGGAAAACAAAAGATGACTAGGGGACAGTTGCTGTCCGTTTTTTGATAGACAGCTTATCGTAAAAAATAAATTTTATGATAAATTTTATGAATGGGGATTTTTTTATCGCAAATAGGTCTTTGTGAGTAAAAAAAATTCGTTGTAGCTTTTCATTGGTCCAGACAAGTGGTGATTGAAAATTAGAATTTCAGTCCACGATCTGGAATCCCGCATAACTGTAGTTAAGATCTTTTGGGCAAGTTTTTATGTTTGGAACTTGTGGATTGGAAATGAAAATTTTAATCCAAGAAATGTAATCCTGGGAGCATCAATGGGATTGTTCAAGAATTTCGCACATTGGTGGTTTATCTGAATAATGCGCATATAATTTTTCGATATTTATGAAGTTGGGAGAATCGACATTTTCGGCGCTGGTAGAATCAGGCCGGTTGTTTTGCTGTGGAAATTGTTGATATCAATTATTGAAGACATAGGTATTGTTTTGAAAACGGTCTTGTTGTGGAGGCTGAGTAACTAAGAGACAGATGTTTTTTTGTGTCTGACGAGGCAGACAGGTATTTTGTGAGTTCCCCCTTGAGTGAAGCTTTGAGATTATTATTGGGGAAGATATTTTGAAACAGGGTTTTAGATGTAATTATGAGATGCACAGAATTTTGACGGAACCAAGTGTGGCGAAGATTCGCAGATTCGGAAATATTTTGAATTAGGAAATGTTGGCAGAATTTATAAAAGTTTGGGTTGTTTAGAAAAAAAAAGGGGATATTTTGTGAAAAAAAAGGGGGGGAAGAAGAAGGATGCTCGTAAGCTATTGAAAAAGTTGTATTATAAATCAGGCTTAATTTATGGTACTATAGACTGAAATTGAATAAACTGGGAAGCGAACCTATAGTTATCGTGTTAAGGTAAAGACAGAAAGGTAGATATAAGGTTGAAAAAAAAGGGACATTGAATGAGCAATTTATTATGAAAAAAAAATGAAAAAAAACTAAAAAGAAAATGAAAACAAAAACAAAAACGTACAGGACAATAGAAAAAAGACGGAAAGAAAAAAAAAGAAGGAGAAGAAACTTGAACATTGTTGAACACAGCATATGAAAAAAAAAGAAAGAAAGAGCTGACATTTTTAGTAAAATAGACAGTACATCAGTACATAGATTAAAAAAAAAGAAAAGAAAACTGAACATTTTTGAACTGTGATTGTAACATTGTTTTGACTTGTTGTAAAGTGAAAGTTTTTGAGTTTGAGTTTATAAATGCGACATTAGAAAAAAATTTTTTCCTGTTCATATTATGAAATTTGACGAAAACCATTTACAGAGGATTTTACACTAGGTTTACTAATATTTGTAATTATATTGATTCTAAAATTTTTGTTTTAGAATTTGGGGTTTTCGTGGAATAGGAAATATTTGGGGGGGGGGGGTTCTGTTTTGAGGAATCTTTGGATGATGCGAGAATAGGACAGACATTCATCCAATTGGTGCAGATTGTTGTAGGGTAGACGGCAAAGGAAGTAATTCTATCGAAGAATTCGCCGGCCCATGAAGTTGCGAAGGCCTATGGAGGCTTCTAATTTTTTTTAGTTTGGACTTCCGAGGATGGAATGAAAGAAAAAAGGCGTGGCCTACTCCAAAATTTTGTGGATGATGTCTGAGTCTTTCAGTCACGATGATGTTTTGGATTCGTGTGTGATTTGGCAAAGTGAAACGGGTCTGGGAAAGGCGAGATGCCTATATATTGGTTGCCACGAGGGTTCCTGATTAAATTGAAAAGAAACCCGGCGCGGGTTTCATCAGGTAAAGCTTGTTTCCTCAAGGGCTTGCAAACCAATGGGTATGGAAACAGAAACTTAATGGAAAAATATGGGTGACACATTGGTAATTAGTATTTTGCGTGGACTATTTTAGGTGGTTTACGGCATGCGTGCCAGATTGTGATACATTCGGATGTATTGTGATACTTTGTTTTGGGCCATGATTTTTGTGGATTTTTTTGGAATGCTTTGAGCCTTGAAGATATTGTGTTTTAGTTTATGAAATTCTCCGGTTACTCCAGGAAGGAACCTGTTGAGCAAAGAACTGGAGTGTGGTCACGAGGAATCCAGGCAAAATGTATTGCGGGAATGACCAGGATCACTAAGTTTGTGACCAGGATATGGGACCAGAGTATGGTCCTTTTTAGGGTTTTGAAATTTCTTCAAGGAATTATGGAGGGCCCGTTGTGTTGAGAAGATAGAAAATGCATTCGTATGGTACCTTGATGCACACATGTCAAGATGGCCAACCACGCAAAGATAGTAAGAGAAATTTAGATAATAATTAGCCGGGCAAGTGTTACATAGAGTGAAGGTCGCCTTCTAAGTAAGATTTTGTTGCTGTAGTTCAAGTGATTCTTTTTGTGTTTTCAGCCATCATTGTCCTTGTAAATCATTCTGTAAAATATATGTAAGGGTGATGGAGACGAACGTGAAGAAAATTCCACATGTGGAATTTTGAAAAATAATTAACGGATGAATGTTATATATTGACCTTCGACCCGGCCCAAAAATGCTATTCCAAGGTGATACACCGGAAGGAAGTGAAACATTCCAATGGCCAGTAATCGAAAGAGATCGCGTGGGTGGATTAAGGCTTATGATATGGGACAAGGTGAAGGTCCCATTGTGCCACTACTGTGATGCACCGGAAGAGAGTAACCTCTGAACTGCATGACAGTTATTTCCGCTTGATGACGATTAAACATTCGATTTCAAAGATCCAGTGGGCGATCGTGTGGGCGTTGAATTATTATATAATTGAGTTGAGTTGGGTGCCAAAGCAGTTGACAGTAGAATTCCAGACAGCTAGAGACGAGATGTGGTAGGGAAAGCCACACCCGACCGAGGGGGCCCTCGGAAAGCCCCGATGGAGTTGACCCCAACATCAGGAGAACAAGAAAGACACAACGTGACGGTCATAACAGTGGGGTCAAAATATGAAGTTTATGTTCGGTCTCCAGCACCCTCTCACATGCAAACCTTGAACAACCCTTTCGAACACTTACAAATAAAGAGAGAGGTAAATATATTTGTAAATAAGTCTTCATGCGTCTTTCTGTGTGCGTCTGTCTTTACTATTACTGAGTCGTTATGATACAGCAAATGATTATACAACAAAGGTAGGGTCATTTATGATATCGTCAAGCCGATAAACTAGATCCATAGTAACTCTATTCACAAAAGACTTTTTTTTAACTGCACTAAAGAGAAACTGTATATCTACTCAAGAGAATGTTCTGAATGAAAATAAAATGAAATAAAAAAACAAAAAACATTGTAAATATTACGTATCCTTTAACATCAGAACTCAGGCAAACACTATTTTCCCTTACCCCAGATCTCGTGTAATGACTCGTTTAGAGATTGTACAAAACAGAAAGCGAAAAAAGAAAAAAAAATCTTCTTCTACAACTACTTACAATAAGGATGATAGTTAACTTGGAAGAGAAAAAAAGGGAGAGAGAGGTGAAAGGAAAGAAGAAGCATTTAACTGTATAATAAGTGACTGGAGTAAGCTGACTCAAGCCTCGCCCAAGAAAAGGTTTGGTTTGGTTTCTTTATTTAATGGCATATCAACCTTTGTATGTTATTTAATGCCAAAGTCATTCTCCTAGAAGAGTAGTGGTACTATTTAACCCATAGCTGGGAGGATAAGGGGGTTCATACCTTTCCCAAGGGTATTTGCCCGAAAGTGAATGTAATAGCGCGACTGGAGTATGAACTCGCTTACAACGATTCCACAGTCCATCGCTTTAACCATTATACCACGAGGACAACCCCAAAGTTGTTTGGGTTTTATGGCACATTAACTTTTGTAGGTTATTAAACGACAAATCAAGTTTTATTCAAATAATCAATTCTATTTCAAACATTTCAGTTTAGCATAAGTATACAGTTTAATCGTCAAAACATTTCTATTTCAAGCTATTCAATTTATTCAAACAGTTATAATTCAAAAAATTCAGTTTAGCATAAGAATAGATTTTGTTTAAACATAGTTAAGTCTCAAAACAATTCTATTTTAAACAATTCAATTTAGGGAAAGTAGAGTTTCAATATCAAAAACAGTTCCATTTCAAACAATTCAGTTTAGCATAAGTACGCAGTTTAAATGTAAGTACACAGTTTAATTGTCAAAAACATTTCTATTTCAATCTATTCAGTTTAGTCAAATAGTTCTAATTCAAATATATCCTTTTAGCATAATAATATGCAGTTTAATTCTATTTAACCCATAGATAGCGTCTTATCAGGTGTAACCATTCAGGCCAGAGTTGACCTGGGAGCAATGGCAATTAAGGGGTGCTCTACATTTCCCAAAGATCCAGTATTACAGGGAACTCACTAACAGATTGTTTAGAGTCATATGGGGAGTTCTTACCTCTCTGCAGAGGTGCAGTCGGTGGATTCTATAGCCCAAGCCGACTGGACAAAGAATGATTAAGATGATTCACCAGGAATCCTATTTACCAACCCTTCCGCTCGGGCAGGATATGACACAAGGTCAATGTTTAAGCGAAGTTTAGCAGGTTTGTATTCAGAGTTTTCCTTCCCCAAGACTAGTTGCCTCATCAAGGCTGAAGAACATAGTCTGCCCTACTATTTACACACTGGAGGGAGAATAATTGAATTCATACCTTTCCCAAGGGTTTTAGTGCTATGTGAAATGCAATCAGTCTCGTCCAGGATTTGAACTCGTATCGTCGTGTTCAATTCCTGCGACGATAACCATTACTCCACGGGCACCTCCACCAGGATTCACCAGGAATTGTGCAAATGAGTAAGCTTTGTTTTTATAAATAATATCGGCCCGGGAGAGAAAATATTATCGAGAATAGTCCTAAATTCTGAGATAAAAAAAAATAGATCACCCAATCCTGAGCAGAAAATCAGTTGCCGTTTAGGTTTCACGCTTTTTGATCCTTCTAAAATCAAAAGGGATATTAAATGGCCGACATTTATCATCCACAGCAAATGCTTAAATCGATATACACCATTGGATCAGAAACTACCTTCCTTCGTAGATAAAACGTTTGAAAAGGAAATATGGTTTGGTTTGGTTTTTTTGTTTAATGGCATATCAACTCTTTTTCGGTTATTTAATGCCAAAGCCATTCTCCTAGAAGAACAGTAGTTGTACTATTAACCCATAGCTGGGATGATAAGGGGGTTTATGCCTTTCCCAAGGGTATTTGCCCGAAAGTGAATGTAATAGCGCGACTGGAGTACGAACTTGCGTACTACGATTCCGCATTCCATCGATTTAACCATTTCACCACGAGGACACCCCCTGAAAAGGAAATATGTAGCACGGAATGCTGACTATGCTTTAGAAAATAAACTTTAAAGTTTTAAGAGATATAATACTATTCATGGTCACCTAAAAAAGAAACTAGGATAGTTTACGGAGGGAGAACTTGACGTGATATTGAAATGAGATTTGAACAAAAAAAATGCAGGCCTTGACGAAATACTCCCCGAATTTGGAAGACTAGAAAATTTGACGACGTTCTTTGATTATGCAATGCTTTCTATAAACAAAACAATAGAAAAATGGAGAACCTGCGTCATCCCCTTCCCAAGAAAGGCAATTTTGGAATCCTTAAAACTTCAGAAGCATAACTCTTACTGTTATTGCTGCTAAGGATTATAATACCCAGCTTCTCAATCGTATCTGACCAAAAATCAAAAAGATTCTTTGGAAAAATCAAAACGGCTTTCGAAGGAATCGTTCAACAAAGGAATCGAATAATCGAACGTATAAAGGATCTTGAAGCAACTGTTTGTAGATTTCTTTAAAGCTTTTCATTTTATACACAGAAGAAAGATGGGTTAAATACTTCTTGCATATACTATGTTCAGGGAAACTTTTACTGCAATAATGATGCTGTATATAAAAACGAAAGAAATGATTCACTCTCCAGATGGAGACACCAATGCGCAAGACTCCAACAACAATATCGAAGAAATCTGTCGAGTGAGCGAATAATTACTTTCATATTTTGTAGTCTATCATTATGGTGGTAATAGTTTTTTGGCCGAGACCATTAGAGAGAAGTATGTACGGCATCTTTCCAATATATATGGAATCAAAACCTTAAAGAAATCTATAGACACTAATTTTTCTTAAGATTTTTCCCGTACACCTTCGATCATTCGACAAATAATCACAATCTAAGAAGTAGAGGATCGAATCCTCTAAAAAGCGTTCTAATTTTTCCTCATAACTTTCCCTACCTCAGATCAGATACGATTGAGAAACAGCGATGTCAGTAAGAGATATTTCTCTGTTGTTCGAAATGATGAGGTGATCACTTTTCTGTGGGAATAGGAGGAGAGAGAAGAAGTAAATAATGTAAATAATATAATAAAGAGATACATTTTTTCTAAATTTGTCTTTTTTTGAGCACAGTCAATGTAACATGTAAGTCTGGTGCATTAATAACCATACAAGCAATGCATTTTTTTTCGA